>OZ038509.1:3229449-3231949 GCA_964036315.1 Acanthosepion esculentum | reverse complement strand
GGGCCTAAATTTAAAAGATCCTTCTGTGATTGGTGTCAATTGACAACCAGAGAGGTTAATAAATTTGTCAATTCCATTGGGTAGTAGAATGGTTCCATTGTATAAATTGTTAAGTTTCCTATTGATGGAAATCTTCTGAGGAGTTATTTCCTTTTCAATAATTGGTTTAAGCCGTGATGTTATTTCCTGAAATTGTTCCTGGCTGGTACGTTGTATAATATCATTTTGTATACGATTAGAAGCAGTATTTAGGAGGTTAATATTATTTTTGGCAATATCAATTTGTCGTTTTATAAGATATTCTTTGTAATCCCTGGTGTTGGTATCATATGAAGCTGCGGGATCATGTAGTTTAAAATATGTGTAATTTGGCAGCAACTTTTCTTTTAAACATGTAGTATTGAATGTTAAAGACAACATATTTGTTGTTAAGTCTTGTCCACAGGATTGATCTGTATTGTCGACATGGAAAAAAAACTCTTACTATAAAGGTAATTTACATTAACCAGAAAAAAAAGCCTTGGACAGAAGCGTCTATCTTTTTAAATTTGGATTTTTAATGTAACTATAACAACAGAGATATTTCAATTTCATTTTTGCCTTGAAAAAGTCGGAAGACGAAACGCGTCGGCAAGATCTAACATTTGTCCAGTTGTCATTTTATACCAATATGTCTTGTCCACAGAATTGATCTGGGAATTTAACTATATATATATATATATATATATATATATATATATATATATATATATATATATATATATGCAAGTTTTTGACAAAATGGACGATTTACACTGGATATTGAAGTTAAACTTTATTCTGGTTGGATCCGGCCTTTCACTCTTTGGGTGGATTAAGGTTTTGCCACGGCAATAATAAATATCAGATGTTTTTCTTTTCTTTATCTTTCACTCGCAACCTAATTTCCGATAACGTTTACGTTCTTCTACTTTTTGTGCATTTTCCACGATATTCTACATCTTTTTCCTTTATTTCGTTAACTTTAGAAAGTTTTATTTTTATACTGTTGCCTTTTTTTTTTTTGTTTTGTTTCCGTTAATTTATTTTCTTTTTTCTTTAAATTTTTTCTGACAATGTTTCTTGTTTTATATTATTATTTCTTATTTTTCTCTTGGGCCGGAAATCAAGTTTTGAGTAACATATCATAAAACACTGAAGGAAATAGAGAAAACAAGTATTATGCTCATATATATATATGTGTGTGTGTGTGTGCATGTGTGTGTGTGTGTATGTATGTATGTATATTTATATATATATGTGTGTGTGTGTGTGCATGTATATATATATATATATATATATATATATATATATATATATATATATATATATATATATAAAACACTGAAGAAAATAGAGAAAACAAGTATTATGCTCATATATATATATATATGTGTGTGTGTGTGTATATATATATATATATATATATATATATATATATATATATATATATATATCCTCATACAGAAAAGATTTTCTTTCTCGAATAAAGGTCGTATTTCGGATGGCGATACTCAAGTTGGTCTCGTACTTCGCTGCAAATATTTCAAACTCTTCTGCCAAATACTTTAGCTTATTCAGGCTTAAAAACTTAAGTTAAACATCGTTTTAGACCCGGAAGTAAGCTTCAGAAACAAATGTTTCGGATCGAGTGTACTCAACCAGACTTCTGGTCATTTTCAGGAACCCGAGATATGCAGACGTGTCATCTTTCACGTTTTTAATACTTTTGAAAATGGGACAATATCTGCACTCATTTTCAAAAATTATTCTGTCTCCCGTTATACATACATATATATATATATATATATATATATATATATATATATATATATATATATATATATATATATATATATATATATATATATATAAAGTACGTGCATTATTATACAGAGTAAGCAGCTTACGAGCTTTATGCAGTAATTCTGCAAAAAATATTTTTTTTGCCTTTTATACATAATAATTAGAGTAACTTGTTGAATAAGGAGCGTATTCTACCAGAGAAAGAATATGTAGCTACTGATCTATTTTATCTTTTGTCTTTATATATATATATATATATATATATATATATATATATATATGAAGGAATAAAAAGACAAGAGGAAAACTATAATTAGCTCATAGGACACGTTTCATCGTTCGACGGGCTTTATCAAGGTAGATGTGTGAGTTTAATTTTGCAAGAATTATATATTGTACAATTACTCAACATTTACAAATTTAAGGACGCTCATAAATATTCAGGAAGTTAACTGAAAAGATTTACGTTTTAGTTCCTAGTTTAAATCATAGTTATGTGTGTTCTGAAATTTTGATGGTGTGAGTAACTGTAAAATATATACTTGTTGCAAAATAAAACCATCACATTTGCCTTGATTATGTCCGTCAGTTGACGAAACGCTTTAACTAAACTAAGTATGGTTTTCCATTTGTCTTCATTCATCATGTCTCTTCTACAGATATACTCCATCTGAGA
>OZ038509.1:3121949-3226949 GCA_964036315.1 Acanthosepion esculentum | reverse complement strand
GCTATTAAAACTGCAGTTTCGTGCCCATGGGTGCGTTTTTTTTAAGTATTTTTGGTATAGTTAAATAAATGGATTTCTATCAATTTCACACAGAACAAAAAGCGTGAATAATCCTTATATATTAAAAGAAAATCTCTACGCACGATATACGTGCAAGAATAAATAGACTTGTTTTTATGTGTTCAATATTATCGTCTGCTTTCCTTTGACAGCAGGTAGTAGAGAAATTTCTGTTCCTTCGATATAAATTTGTTTCAACCGAATACCTTTTCACCGACAGTGCATTTGTGAAGAGCATCACAATGATCGCCTGGAGATCTACAGTTCAGTCACGTGTCTCTTCATGTGCGCCCCGAGAATTGTTAAAAGAAAATAGATTACAAAACGAAACGAAATCTTTTACCTAAATAAATTTCTAACAAAAGGATTTGTATTTCATACTCGTCACTAAATTTATGCCCATGAAATGAAAACATCACTAGATTTAACTTGATAGTTTATATTTATTTTTTTTAATTATTTTTGTCTTGTTTTTTTTTTCCGTTTGTACGCAAAAGATATTATTTTATAAGGAAATATGAGAATCACAAAACCCATGTGTGGGAAAGCTTTTTACAGACGACGCATTTCGCCTCTGTGTGATAGGTGTCTTCATGTAGGAATGAAAGGCAAACCTGTGTTTAAGAAAGTACGTTGAAATTAATGACAGAGAAGTAATAAATAATCTTATAGAATCCAACGTATGGAAAATCATTTTTTTATCATATTGAATGTTAACCTCTGCTGGACTTGAAATTAGCTAACTCCTTATGGGTTTTTTCTCTATTAGTTGGTATACCGTATTGGGCTACTATTGCTTCCGCGATGCGCACAATGCAGTATACGAACTGATAGGAAAAATTCCAGAGATCTAATCTGAGTGGTTTAATTTAAATTCTAACAAACGTTGGCAACTTCAATGGAAAAAGAAAAAATATATAAAGACGATATTTAAAAAATTGTAAAGATATGAGCATATTCCACCACAAATATATTGCTATATATTTGTGTGTATCAAAAGTCCTTACGTTTTTGTAATTACTTACTCAAGGTTTATTTTACTTACTCAAGGTTTATTTCACTTACTCAAGGTTTATTTTATGGCAACATCTAAAGGTACTACCTACAATTTCGATTAATTAATTAATCGGCGCAATTATTTAATAACATGAGACTGAAATCTACAATCAGCTTTTTGTCAGAATTATCAATACTTGTTGCTCATTTTTTCCTGATTAGAAGAGGCTGGGGGGGGGCAATGACAAATCGAAAAAAAACAGTGGACTTCCTCTATTCTAAATTATTATCCTTGTCGAAAATCTAATACGTACAGATGCTGCCAAAAATAAACAAATATTTCATTTACCAGAAAGAATTAGATAGATAGATAGATAGATAGATAGATAGATAGATATTAGCAGACTGAGATAGATTGTTAGGTTGATTTTTTCCATCTGAAATAACACTACATGTTGAAGTTTTTTTTTTTTTATCGAATAGAATGCAAACATTCCATTATCGAAATGGTGATGTTGAAAAATATTTGACTAATCCCTGGCAAGATTTTCATCAAAGGCAAACGTCCAGATTTGTCAATCGTGTACGCGCGCTTACCTCTACATTCACTCATTCGTTTCTCTTTCAATCTGTTCGTCTTGTCAATTCGATATAAATGCTGTGCTTCTCGAATCACCACTATTTTCGGAAGATGGTTTCTAAAACTGTGCATCGTGAACGAAGATAAAACGCTAAGATGAAATGGAAGCGATTTGTGTTGCTGGTCATCCATCCAGGAAGAATTAAATTTGACCGTGGTATTAGTGTTAGGGCCAGAAAGATATGCACTCGCTCACCGATATTCTGATATCGTTTTTCCTCGTTAACAGTGGCAAGCTTACACGAGAAATATGATAATTCTGGGCGTGTGAGAACTAAAGGCGCCGGTGGGATCCTCGGACTGTAAATCCCAATCCAATACTACTGCTGCTAAAGCCGTCAGTGTACACTGCATTTCATAGAGTTTCACAGAGCGTTCATCTCCGGAATTTTATAAAACTTCTTTTATCCACTTGTTTTTACTACAAAATGTTACATACCGAGTAGGGTTTATCATCTCTCGGTTGCGTCTCTGTCTTCAAGCAGGTTGCAACTCAGTTGTGCTTCTGTCTGCGGACAGAGACGCGGGGTCTGAGTAATTTTTGTCCTTGGCCTGGGTGTACCCGCTCGGGTTCCCACGTTAAACACTACCTTGTATCTAATCCCAACGGAGCGGGGAGACAAGGAGAAATATCTACTAAATGTAAAATTGTCATCAAAAGAGCCTCGGTTAATGGTCAACTTCAGTAAACGTGTTGCCCATTTTGAGTTAGTTCGATGCGCACTGGGTGTCTCCACACAATATTTGAACCAAGTTAAAATCATGTCTTGAAATTAACTAAGCCAACCCAGTTTCTTTTATTAGGTTGGTGCAAAAATAATGTCGTTTTCTCACATGAAGTTGAACGTCAAAAAACGACATTATTTTTGCACCAACCTAATAATTTTTCATACATTTTAACAGCATAACTGAAATGAACACATATTTTTTTATTTGTGTGTGTGTGTGTGCGATGTGTGTGATCTGTGCGTGTGTGTGTGCTATGTGTGTGCTATGTGTGTGTGTGTGTGTGTGTGTGTGTGTGTGTGTGTGTGCCATTGTTGCGTTTAATTTCGGAAGGTTATTGATTTTTAAACTTTCAACCGATAAATGCAAATTAAACTGCCGAATAAGCCCGTCAGTCTTTGTTTTTGTCATTATTTTAATTTGTCACTCACTTGTTAATCAGTTGTATACAGATTTATTATATTTATCATCATATTGTCGACTTTTCGGACGCTGTACACTACTGCCTTCTTCAGCTGTTATACGTTGGAATTTAGAACTTCGTCCACCGGGGTAGATTGTTCTCGTTCCACATGCCATGCCTTTTCTGAATATCTCAGTTTCAGTTATTTCCCTTTAGTAACCCAAATCTTCTCTGCTGTGGCCAGGTATTGAACTTACAATTTTTGAGTGTCAAGTCACTGAATTACTTCAACCAACGGTTTTATTCATTGGGCCATGCGAAATGTAGACACATAGTAGGCACTTATATTATAATTACTCATTCATTATGATAGATGTTATAAATGCAAATCAATATTTCACAATAGAATTGTTATTAAACAGCACACGCTGGTAAAATCAATGACTTGGACCGATTTTAAATGTGAATTAAGTTTAAGAGTCTAATGATTGTTTTTTTCTTTCAGATTAAACAACTTAAGTTTTTGACAATTTCAATAATGGAAAGATTAACAATCAAACAATGTGTTAAAATTATCGAAGCCTATTACGAATATGTACGTTCAAATTTATAAATATACGGCCCAATGATTCTGCTACCAAAGAATGCACACCAAAGAGTGACCTTTCGTAGATGCAGTGGCTTTTCAACAATCTTCCTTAGATTTTCATCAGCCCAAATGCAACAATTCTGCTTATTAATGAATCCACCAAGATGAAAATGGGCTTCATCACTAAAGAGGATTTTTTCCGAAAATTCTTCATTGGCTTGTCTTTGCTCGTGCACCCAATTAACGAATGTATGGCGCTCCAAATGGTCAGCAGATTTCATTTCTTGTGTCAATTGAATTTTGTATGCCTATAGAGTCAAATCTTTTGTCAAAATTCGATGTAACGTTGTTGTGGAGAGGTTCAATTCTTGAGCGCGATGGCGAATAGAGGTGTCTGGATTTTCGGCCACATTATCATGCACTGCAGCAATATTTTCAGCTGAACGGCGTAAACGAGCACGCAATGCTGTTTTCACATCTGTCCAGTTTTAATTTACGAACAATTTTTCCAATTGCACTAACGGTTGGTCAATTATGTTGACCAAAAAAAAATGGCGAAATGCATTTCTGTTTGAACGTCCATTTTCTCTGCACATTCATGTAGAGGCTGAGAAGAGTGCAGTTCTGAAAAGAACAGTTTTGTAGTCGCTGAAGAGCGTTGTACTGAAAAGCACAATTTAGTAACCGGTAAGAATTGTTGACCTGAAAAGGACAGTTTATTGCATATCGTTGCTGCTAGCTAGGATGGATGGATGGCTAGAGATGGAGGCCTGTTGAAGATGGCCGGCTGGCTGGAGCTGCGGATGGCTGAAGCCGTGGGCCAGCTGTATCTTAGTCATCAGGACCTTGGAATAAGCTTTTTGTCGCTGTTTTGAGGCATCTTTATATGCTGGATCAGACTTACAACAATCGCTGGTTTAGCTTTTTCGTAAAAAAAAAATAGGAGTGCCAGCAGGATATAACATATATAAACACAAGACTGATCATAAAGTATTGGGACGACTGGCGCTATAAAAAGAAAACTACATCACATATCAATTCGTTATTTAATCTCCTTCGAAGTAGTCTTCTTCTGAATCCACACACAGCGTTGTTTCCATTGACAGAAGCATTCCTGGACTCCTTTTTCGAGGTGGGAGTGGCTAGCGAACAGCTACTTCATGGCATTCTCTTGTATTGCCTCATCATCTTGAAATTTGTTTCAAGAGGAACTTGATTTTGGAAATGAGTAAAACGTCACAAAGGGTTAGATCTCGGAAATATAGTGTTTGTCGGAGCTGGGGAATGTTGTACTTGCCAAAAAATGCTGCACAAACTGACAGACGCGTTGTCATGATGTTGTTGCTACTCGCTATACGCAATGAATTCTGTTCTTTTTCAGTGGTCAGCATCTCGTAAACGCTTCAACACATCACGGCAATGCGCCTTGTTTACTGTCTCGTACATGTAATTCTATAGCTATTGATATATTTTAAAATAGTTTTTCATGGTTCGTAAAATGTTTATAAGCTTAAAACAGAAACAATATATTGAAGATATGGTATGCAAAGTAAATATCCGATAAATAATTCGTAGTTGAATCAGAAAACGGAAAAAACACCCGTTTCGTCTTCGTCCTTCAGGAGTCGGAAGATGTCATTTCGAAGGACGAAACGCTTAACATTTGTCTTTATTTTTCATTCAACTAACCTAGCAAGATATTTGAAATATATAATACAACGTAAGAAAATGCGAAAACGTTGGCACAGAGAACGCCTGAAAAACAATACAGAAAGTACAAACATTGATAGGATAATAAGTAAAACAAAAAAATGACTTTGAGAAAGTAACAGTTCGTCCATGCTTAGAATATGGCTGCCACATATGGTTCGATACTTTTGCTATATATCTAGAGATCCTTAATAAAATCCAAAGAAGAATCAGCAATATTACTGGTCCTGATCTGGCGTCTCGGCTTCAGTCATTTTCCTACGTTGACTCCCCGTGCGTTTTCTATACATATTTTCATGGTAATTGTTCGGATGAGTTCTTCGCTAGGGTGCCTAGACTTTTAGAATTTAAGCTCAGTATTAGATTGACGTCAAGATCTCATCAATTTACGGTTGAGCTTGCTATATGTGACCCTAAATTCTATGCTAACAAACAGTTTCTTTTTTCGCACTTCTCACTTGTGGAACTCCATTCCGACTCTATGCTTTCCAGTCTACATTAATCTCCAAAAATTTAAATGCAATGGCCAATCGTTATCAGACTGTCCTCCTGATTACTCTTCCTTTGTTCCCTCGCTTTAATAATGTTCCTAATTCTTCCACAGCCATTAAACTCTTATGTCTTAGTGGCATTACTGCCTTGCTTAGGGCGACCACACCTAAACCTGGAGCTCTAGGTGGTGCAGGGTCATCAGCCAGCTGGTTATGTTAGCATGCTACAAAAAGCATCGTCGGTGACGGAGGGCCATCGTTTGTGTGGGGATGGATGGTTATTCCAACAGGATAATGCTGCACTCCACGTTGCATGCCGGTTTTGACCTTTCTACAAGAAAACGGGGTCCATCTCTTGAGACATCCTGCATGCTCACCGGACTTGAACCCAATTGAAAATGTTTGGGGATGGATGGCAACAGATGTTTATCGAAATGGCAAACAATATTCAACAAAAAATGAACTTCATGAAGCTATCTTCAGAAGCTGGGGCAATATTCATCGCAGCTTAATGGAAACACTAATTTCTAGCATGCCACAAAGAATTTTTGAAGTCATCAAAACCAGTGGAGGTAGAACTCATTATTAAATTTGGTTGTAGAATGTTTTCGTACACTTATCGCACAATTTTGTAGAATTTTTGTATCTGGTCTTATAATTTTGATCAAGTGTAAAACGCCTCATTTTATAAAAATGTCAATTTCTCAAAAAAATGTTCAGATTATAACTTTTTGTCTATATAACCTTTTAGATTATAAAATTAGTAAACTTAAGTAAGAAATGTTTAAAATTTTTCCATGAAAAACAGTCTTTTTAAAAAAATTTTTCAAGTGGTCTTACATTTTTGATCAGGAGTGTATCATTAGACCAATATCATCACGAAATAACAGATTTAACAAATTGATCCTGGTAAGATTCGAACCAAAGTTTGCTGGATGGTATTGCTAAGGATATATATAAAGACAAAAGTGAAAATAACTTATTTAGCCGAAAAGTTCATGAGAGTGCCGCTTTCAAATTTTACTAAAATGTAAATCTCCACTCCAGATTAATTCAAATATGTTCTTTTCTAAAAGACCTCCTCCTTTTCCAAGCCTACATAATAACCATAAAAATATTAGAAAATTCAAAAGAAAATTGTTAAATCAAAATATCCACTTGTTTACAATAAATAATTACATAAATTAATTTGTCAAACTAAAGGAATAAATAATAATTAGACTGTTTTTAATTCAACAACAATACCAACGTTTACTCACTTTTCGTTTATTCAAATTAGTTAAATTCATCCTCCATAGTTTAACTTGACTTTCACAGGTAGCCTGAAGAATATTTTGATGCATTCTTAAATTTAAAAGATTTTAAAAACTTACCGATATTTTTTTTTCTGTTTATAAATCATGGTGAAGAAGGACGAAACGTGTTGGCAAAGAATAGTTTTCCTTTTGTCTTTATTCATATTGACTTTTTATAGATATATTTTTCGACTATATCTGAACATTTACATATACATATATATGTGTACATGTTATTACATTTATATGTTGGAACATCTTCCATGTGCAATAAGTCACGTTTTACGAGCATATATTTGTACATATCAGTATGTATTTATATATATATATTACGTTTAACGTGTTTTGAAGAATTTGCTTGCTTCATAGCAAATACATACACGCACACGTACATGTAGGCATGCATGCGCGCGTGTGTGTGTGCGTGTCTTCTGATATCGACCCGTTTTTCGATAA
This sequence comes from Acanthosepion esculentum, assembly GCA_964036315.1. Taxonomy (NCBI): domain Eukaryota; kingdom Metazoa; phylum Mollusca; class Cephalopoda; order Sepiida; family Sepiidae; genus Acanthosepion; species Acanthosepion esculentum. The sequence continues at coordinate 3,219,583 of OZ038509.1, read as the reverse complement.
AGAATCTCGGTTCAATGCATTAAAATGAACATAACAAAAGTCTGATTTTTTTTCTTTTATATTAGTAGTACTATTAGTATTATTATTGTTAGAATTCACTCATTCTCACACCATCGATATATAAGTATTTGTGATTTTCTACTTTTATTTTTTACTTACATCGCAGACTGACAAATACATCGTCTTGAATTGACTTCAATTAGCTAATAGATGCAACGATCGATCAATCACTCAGGAGATCGTTCAAGAAATGTACCTTGTGTATATATAAGTGACCGTCGTTAAGTTTTCAAAGTAGAAACCAGGTAAATTTGACTGGTGAGAAAATAACACACCTCATTTCAGCCGCGAATTGTCATACGGAATTGTGTTTTATTCGACAGACGTTACTGTGAGAAATGCGAAATGTCGCAGGTTTCCGATTAGATTTGATACTTGACCGTCTTTTCTTGCATGTGTGAACATTTACTGGAAACAGAAGATCCTACGATTGCTTGCACTGATTGCAAGTCAAGATATATAAATTGTCTTCCAAAATCTATTTTTCCTTTTGAAAGTGCGGAGAGTGTATTTGTTAACGAGTCAGAAAGAAAAATCGACAAGCCGAGTTCGAATTCCGGCCACTTTTTTACTTGGGAAAAAGTAAGAATGCACCTCTCCTCACTATGGGTTAAATAGCCGGCCTGGTCGAGCTATCATACCTTCAGGTGGTTACCAGAAGGGAAAAAACAGCTTGAAGTGGGATGATCTCCATCAGATTCAATGCTCTTAGACTCTCCAATGATGATATGACTCTAGTACACGTTATGCCTTTACGAGTCTAAAAGAACCTTACACAAATAGTGAGGTAACGTTTTTTGTTTTGTTTTGTTTATTGGTTTCTTTTGTTTTTACAAAAAAGCTGCTTTAGAAATCGATAACTGACTTATGGCCCCCAAATTATTTTTTTAATTTGTCGTAAACTAGACATTTGAAAATGATAAATGACATCTAGAGGTACCCAAGCATACACAGACATACACATACACACACAAACACACATTCAAACACATGCACACATTCATACATACATGCACATGATAGTTTCCAGGTTAAATATCAATATTTATATGCTAAGCATCAGCATATTAAATATTTAATTTAATTTAATTAGAACGGGATATATATATATATATATATATATATATATATATATATATATATATATATATATATATATATATGTATATATGTATATAATTAAATTCCCAGATCAACTCTGTGGACAAGACATATTGGTATAAAATGACAATTGGAAAAATCTTAGATTTTGCCAACGCGTTTCGTCTTCCAACTTTTTCAAGGCAAAAATGAAATCGAAATATCTCTGTTGGACAGAAGCGTCTATGTTTTTAAATTTGGATTTTAATGTAACTATAATAACAGAGATATTGATATTTTGCCTTGAAAAAGTCGGAAGACGAAACGCGTTGGCAAAATCTAAGATTTTTCCAATTGTCATTTATATATATATATATATATATATATATATATATATATATATATATATATATATATGTTCCCTTATAATTATAATTATATATATATATGAATAATTTTTCATTATCAGACAAACTCATATCCATACAACTGTATATATATATATATATATATATATATATATATATATATTGTCATCGACAGACAGACTGTTTCACTGTATCACAGCTCATCAGTGTGGCTAGACACCCGGTTGCCTCTAGCTAGGATCGAAACTCGACTGAATATTTTGTGTATTTAAGCATTAATTGTTCTTTCAGGCAAATATTATTAAAGACAAGAGATATTTTTCACATTGGGAGTTGTCTCCATTAGAAATCTTTTCGTTAGTTCCTCCGGGGTTACGAACCTGTGTAGCAACATTTGTGGCATAGAAAGAAGTATTAAAAAGGAAAAAAAAAAACAAGACATTGTTGTTTTCTTTTTGTTTTTTTCTACCGACGCACTTTAACGAATTTGTTTCAGTTAGAGCAAACATGAAAGGGCTTTTTTATTTCACTTCTCCTGCGTTGTGAGTAATGGAATTCACACAATATAAAGACTAAAAACAATGACTGCTTTATGTAAAATTAGTGCGGGATAGACATTGCTGCAAGTTCGTACGGCCATAATAAAAATTCAGAAGAAACAAATTTCCTTACCTGTTTGCTAAATAAAATTAGAAATGTAACAGTGCTTACAACTAAACCCACACCTGGACAATAAACCATGGCTGGGAGAGATATTTATCACTTATTTTCGAGTTTGTTTATTTGCAAGAAGTTAAACTGATGAAATTATATTTCTGTATTTTTATATCCTTTGTTTCTTGAATACTTTTGTCGCCTGTTTCGTAAACTTTTTTATGGTTACAAAAAACTTTCTGCAAATTTTAGATGTAACAATAAAAATTTTCCATATTTACTAGAAGTTTCTGTTTGTTTGCTGCACATTACGACTTTTTTCTTTATCAACTTCTTGATAAATATTAAATTATATTTTATTCTCTTATTAAATGTAACCTTTTGCTAGTACCATAAAGTGTCTTTCTTTCATTTAATAATCAGTAAGGTAAGTGTTTTCCTCATTTTATTCAAATTATAGACTCTCATCTTACTTAAACGAAGGTTTTCGGCATAAAATATTTCCTTTATTTTGAAAAGACACGTTTTAGAGAATCAATAAAGATTGTTTTTCATGGCGACTTCTAACCGATGATAAAATATCTCTAGAAAAATAATCGCTGAAGCAGCTTACGAAATGATAAAAATTCAAACACTGATAGCTTTTTTAACAACTTACTATAATATACTGAATATAGTGTTAATAATGGTAACTCCTCAACCAGAAATTTCAAACAAAATTTATACTACTTTTGAAATCAGTCGTTCTCAAACTTATTTCGCCTAATGCACTCCTTCCACCATAATTAAGGATGTCATCTCCCCCGACACTTTCCAAGATTGTCCGACGGTTGTCATTCGGTTGGTTGCTACGCCATTAGCAGTTATGAATGTACGTGAAAGATTCATGAAAGATTGAAGTTTATAAGCAGTAAATTCGACCATGCTAACCGAGCGATCCTCTGTGGCCGAATCGGTTAAAAAGGCACGTCAGGCTATATGACGGTCCCGTATAGGATACAGGTACGAATCCTGTCGGAGGACGAATATTTTCTATGAAAGTTTCTTGGACATTTAGGCTGGTAAATGTTATTTAATACTGTTTATTATAAACAGAGCATTTACTTAAATACTTGTATCTATAAAAAGAATGTTAAACATAAAAATGTCTTTAAATATATATATATGTAACGTAAATCATTCAAACGAAAAACAAATACTGAAGCTAATTATATGGCGAGAATCACTCTCACAAACAATATTTACTAATAAAATATTTCTGAGAGTGATTCTCGCCATATAATTAGCTTCAGTATTTGTTTTTCGTTTGAATGATTTACGTTACATAAATTGAATACGCACTACAAAACCGATATTAAAATATATATATATATTATCGGATATTAAAACAAATACATGTTAAAATCGCTACACAATAGCTTTCGTGTTTCGGCACTAAGCTGTGCCTCTTCAGACGATTGTAATAATTTACCATCTCCTGAAGAGGCACAACACAAAAGCTATTGTGTAGAGATTCTTAACAAACTTTTGTTTTAATCTCCTATAATGAATAATATAAAGCTATACTCTGTATTGAGCCTCTTTTTAAAATCAAATTCTACGGACATATACCTGTGTGTGTGTATATATATATATATATATATATATATATATATATATATATTTGCTTAAATGTCATTTTTAATGGATACCAATATTTGAGTATATGTTCTGTTTTTAATTATTTATTAAATAGTACATATTTTATTTCCATCTACCATCTTTAATATTCGGAAAATTTTATTAGAAAAATATGCGCAAGACGGCATCTACTCAATTATGGGAACCCATTTAAAAATACCGTTCTCTTTTTCTCACAGACGGTGCCCCACTGACAATACTATACTGTGCATTTGACAAAAAAACAAACAACGCATGCGCGCAATTAAAAATATAAAATGGCTACAATTTACCCATCGCAACCCGTATAGATGTGAACTGAGATAGATAGATAGATAGATAGATAGATAGATAGATAGATAGATAGATAGATAGATAGATAGATAGATAGATAGGTATGAGTAGACATGAATAGATATATGGGTAGATAGATAGATTGCGAATATATATCAATCTTTAGATAAATATGAAGAGACTGCAATAGACTAGCTTCAGTATTTGTTTTTCGTTTGAATGATTTACGTTACATAAATTGAATACGCACTACAAAATACGCACTATATGAATAGATAGATAGATAGATAGATAGATAGGTATGAGTAGACATGAATAGATATATGGGTATATAGATAGATTGCGAATATATATCAATCTTTAGATAAATATGAAGAGACTGCAATAGATAGATATGAATAGACAGCAATAGATAGATAGATAGATAGATAGATAGATAGATAGATAGATAGATAGATAGATAGATAGATAGATAGATAGGTATGAGTAGACATGAATAGATATATGGGTATTTAGATAGATTGTGAATATATATCAATCTTTAGATAAATATGAAGAGACTGCAATAGATAGATATGAATAGATAGATAGATAGATAGATAGATAGGTATGAGTAGACATGAATAGATATATGGGTATTTAGATAGATTGTGAATATATATCAATCTTTAGATAAATATGAAGAGACTGCAATAGATAGATATGAATAGATAGATAGATAGATAGATAGATAGATAGATAGATAGATAGATAGATAGATAGATAGATAGGTATGAGTAGACATGAATAGATATATGGGTCTATAGATAGATTGCGAATATATATCAATCTTTAGATAAATATGAAGAGACTGCAACAGATAGATATGAATAGACAGCAATAGATAGATAGATGGATAGATAGATAGATAGATAGATAGATAGATAGATAGATAGATAGATAGATAGATAGATAGATAGATAGAGACCGGGCTAGAAAGATACGCCCGATAAAAAATTGATAGATAGATAGATAGATAGATAGATAGATAGATAGATAGATATACAGACAATCAGACAGACAGATGGATATGACAGGGCCATCATTTTACTAACGATAATTGTAACCCCAAACATTGAAGCCCCTACCTCCTGCTCCATTTCAGTCACGCAGTGTGACCATTTTCATAAAGGATTCTGCCTCTAGTCCAGTTTAGCTCTACATTCATCAATATTAATTACTCTTGAGAAATGACTTTTGTGTATTTCTTCACCCAACTTTAACGTTTCTCTTTTTGAGCTTTATTCAAAGGTTGTATTTTGGTTACTTTCATGTCTTTAGTCAATGTTCTTAATATTCTGCATCTTTTTTGTTTATATTCACATCAACAGCTTTCTTTGATTATTTTATTGGTATTCAATCTACTTGTTTTGACTGTCACTTTTTATATTTTTCTAAGATCTATTTTGATTACATTCTTTAAACAAGTTTTTTCTTATTTTTGTATAGACAATGTTTTCAATTTATTTTGGGATTTTCTTTGGTCGCTCTTTAAGTTTTTTTTTTTTTTTTTCCAATTTTCAAAGTCTTGTTCCCATCACTTAATAAATAAATCTTCTTTCTCTTTCAGATGATTTTCTTCGTTTCATCAATGGCAATGCTTCTACATTGAAAATTTAAATTAAAACCAATCAGTATACCTACATGTATTAGAATATGAAGAAAAACACGTGTTGTGTAATATGACTTCACCCCATCAAATAAGGTTTTGTAAATATTTCTAATATAATAAATATTAGGGGTTGAAATTGACTGGCTATATATTTATCATTTATTGATATGGTAGACTGATCATTATGTATGATGTATATTGATCATTATATATGATGTATATTGATCATTATACATGATGTATATTGTCCATTATATTATCCTTATATATCATTGTATATTTAGGAATGGGATTTTTCATTTATTAATCTGTCATATTTTCAGTTATTGGTTAAACGTTATTATTAATGGATACCCATATTTGAATAGATGTTCTGTTATTACTTATTTATTAAACAGTATATTTATTTCCACCTACCAGCCTGAAAATTCGATAAATCTATCGAAAAATATGCACAAGACACATCAGATCTATTGAGCAGATTATATATATATATATATATATATATATATATATATATATATATATATATATATTTAAAGACATTTATAATATGTTTAACGTTCTTTTTATAGATACAAGTATTTAAGCAAATGCTCTGTTTTATACTTGTATCTATAAAAAGAACGTTAAACATATTATAAATGTCTTTAAATAAATTGTCGGACTATGTCCAATTCAAATATATATATATATATATATATATATATATATATATATATATATATATATAAATTAAAAATTAGATTCCTCGACTAGTTTCGGCCACCATGGCCATCACCAGGAGAAAAAAAATCTTCTTGTTAGTAGCAGTGAACTACAGGAATGAATGATTTGATAGAGAAAATGAACTTTATCTATTGTTTTCATTTGTTTTTGTTTTTTCTTTGTTTTTTGTTTCTTTGTTGTTTTTTTTGGGGGGGGGGTATCATGAATTTTGGTCAGTCCTTGTGTTGGTCAAACAGTCTCTTTTAAGTTGTTATTTAAGATAAAGACTGGATGGGTTCCTGCTGCTCTGAATTCCCTTGGTCATTTTGACAGAATTATTGGTTCCTGGAAAGGGGATGTGTCTGTATTAGTTCTTAGGGTGTGAGTGAGTATGATGCGTGTAAGTGTGTATATTACTATGCATATGCATGTAGTTTTCCAAACTAATGGATATTTATTTATCAATTCGACAGATTTGCATCACTTTACACGTTATTTTTAGTGGATACTAATATTTGAATAGATGCCCGCTAATATATTAAACAGTATGTAGAGTTAATTTCGTATACCGTCCTGAATATTCGAGAAATTCGAGATGAGAAATATTTCTCGTAAAGGCATTGTTTCAACTTTTCTTGATCGGCAAGACTGCTCTGTGGCCGAGTTACTTAAGGCACGTTGGATCTAACGACGTTTTCCCAGAAGGACGCAATAATAAGTATGTAGTAAGATTTCTCGAATAGCGTTTAAAAGTGATAAACAGCTCTCGGTCGAGTCGGTTAAGGAACGTTGAATCTAACGTCAGTTTCCCTCTGCCCAGAGGGCCGCAGGTTCGAATCCTGCCGGAAAGCGCATATTTTTCTTTAATATGATTTCTCGAATATTCAACCCGGTGGGCGAAAATAAATAAATATACTGTTTAATGGAGCACATTTACTTTTTTATTTATTTTTATTTTTATATATATATATATATATATATATATATATATATATATATATATATATATATATATATATATATATATATATATCAACTAAAAATAAAGTTGAAAGTGATAAATATCAGAATGTATGTATTATTCATTATTGTTTGTTCAGGATTATACAAAATATTAAATACGATGTACATACATGCATAGGTAGCGATACTAATAAATGGAGGGGAGGAGGAGGAGGAGAGGTAAAAATAAACAGAGAGAGAGAGTGAGGATGGATTGCAATGACAACGGTAAAGCTAGAGGGAGATACAAAGTAAGGGGCTTCCCTTCTAGCGGGAAATACAGTTGAAGGATTAACAGCGAAAGGTGGGGAAAGGGAGAGGCGATCATCGTAATAGAGGCAGGAGCCTTGCTCTCTGTTTTTGAGAGCCAGAAAGAAACGCTATGTCATTGGTTGTTTCGTGTCAAGGGGAGGAGGTACAGGTGTGTTTGCGACAGCTGGCCAAAGAACGACACAAAGGTCCACTATTAAGCTTATCTCTCCATTCAAGTAGACAGTGCTAACAGATCGCTGAAGGCACGTGGTCATTTCCAGCGTACACCTGGTTTATATCAATAGCGCAAACTCTCAGCCCTAAATGTCAGACGAATCTGGTTAGCACCCCGCCTCTTCATCACCTCTCTATTGTGCGGTTACCCGAAGGGAGATATTGGTGGGTGAACATTCAGGGAATATGACTGGCACCTAGTTAAATTTATGAGTCTTATAAGGACTATTATTTGTATAAATAAATATAGAAATACATGCATAAATATATATGCCATACTTTATATATATATATATATATATATATATATATATATATATATATATTTCAGAGAGAGTGCAACTGTAAAATGTGAATAAAGACAAAAGGCAAACTCATCTTAGCCGGCGAGTTTCTTCCTATAAGAGAATGTATCAAGATAAATGCGTGGATTTTATTTTGTAACAATTATTTATGTATAAGAAAAATGTTATTGGTTTTTCAAAATAAAATTTTTAGGTATAGGAACCCTTATAAATATTCATCCGATTACCTGAAAATCAGGCAAGTTATGAAGGACAGGAAATATATATATATATATATATATATATATATATATATATATATATATAGAGAGAGAGAGAGAGAGAGAGAGAGACAGACAGACAGACAGATAGATAGATATAGATATATATATAAGACACGTCAGGCTATATGTCGAAGGACGAATATTTTCTATAAAGATTTCTCGGACATTCAGGCCGGTAAATGTTATTAATACTGTTTTTAGTGTTTTTTATAAAACAGAGCATTTAATTGATTATTTGTATCTATAAAAAGAATGTATAAATACAAAAATGTCTTAAAATAATTGTCCGACTTTGTCCATTTCATAATGTGTGACGTCATTTGTTTATATCTGGATACGCTTTCAGCAGATATGAATGTACGTGAGAGATTCATGGAAGATTGAAGTTTAAAAGCAGTAAAATCGACCTTGCTAATCGCACCACCCTCCGTGGCTCGATCGTTAAGGCACGTCAGGCTATATGACGCTTCCGTATAGGATACAGGTTTGATTCCCGAGGACGAATATTTTCTATGAAAATTTCGCGGACATTCAGGCCGTAAATGTTATTAATACTGTTTATTATAAAACAGAGCATTTACTGAAATATTTGTATCTATAAAAAGAATGTTTATATATATATATATATATATATATATATGTGTGTGTGTGTGTGTGTGTGTGTGTAGAGAGAGAGAGAGAGAGAGCCAGAGAGAATTGGAAGGAGAGAGAGGCGGGAGAATATTGAACATTATACGTTAATCTAAAACTTTCACTGTATAATGTATCATTTGTGAAATTAATATTCATCATGGAATTTAGTAACTTGATAAGGGATAAGATTATATCGAAAAATATTCTTGCAGCAAATAGATACTTTGTGGTTATGAAAGTAGGCAGATATGAAAAATAGCGCCTGATAGATAGATAGATAGATAGATAGATAGATAGATAGATAGATAGATAGATGTAAATAAAATGGTTGTGCTATATTTATAGGATAAAGTGCTCAATATCAGAGATAGAGCGTGTGTAAATATAAAAGTGAACATTGATGTCAACACTTAGAGGTGACAGGCCTGACGATTGCGTCTAGCATGAAACACCCTGTCGCCTCTAAGTTTTGACTTCAATGTTCACTTTGATATATATATATATATATATAGAGAGAGAGAGAGATAGAGAGAGATAGAGAGATAGATGTAAATAAAATGGCGTAGATAGATTGATAGATGCGAACACAATGAAATAGATAGATAGAGATAGATAGAGAGAGAGAGAGAGAGAGAGAGATTGTTAGTTCGTTAGTTAAGAGTATGATTAGATCAATTGCAGCAGCCCCCCTAGATTGGTGAAGGCGCGGCCCCATGATCCAGAAGATATAGTCTCAGTGCAATAAGCAGGAATTTAATTATTTTAAAAAATATTTTTGGTTTAGTTTCGTGCAATGCTTGGAATGATTTTCCTATAAATAGAGACTCACGCTGACACACATATGAATATTCACACCACGGACACTGTTTAGCTTTGCGCAGTGCATAACATTCCTTTACTATATACTAGCAGCATGGCCCGGCCTTGCCCGTGCTTGATTCAAAAGTCGTACGACTCATACAACAATCGCTATCACTTGACTTAAAATATTTTTGCCCTTCCTTGCCTTTAAAGGAGTGCCCTTTACCGTGCTGATGTTGCTACATGCCTTACTTCTTGCCTCTCACACTGCGAATTTTTTCTAAGCTCTATACTAAACATTAAATATGTTACCAAAAACGAACTAAACAAAATGAACACAAAACGATCAGCTTTAAAAAAAGGACTCGTAACTGGAAAAACCGAATGAAAAAAGAATGTTAACAACAAATAATTTTTCACACCCAACCCAGTTCTGCGGAATTCAACGTTGAGTTTTAGCAAGAGCCAATTGGAGTAAAGTGCCATGCGGATTTAAATTTTTCCCACTTGTGACGAATGCAGCTATCGATGTTTTTGCATGCTAGTTAACATTCGCGTCAGTCAGCTGTTGGCTCTCACGTTGGCCAATAGAATCTTCCTGCCTATTCGTGGCAGCCAGCTATAGGCTCTCACTCTGGCCAGTAGAAAATGACCGCAAACTACATGAAAACTGCCGTAGAAGCGTGAAAAAATCGATTATTTCCACTATCGATGGGAGTTGGGAAATGAAAAGTCGGTCTTGGCCTTTTCACTAACTTGGAGTATGTGCATGTAAATTTTGGTGCAAATCCGTCGAAAATTGCGGCCGTGCATTCGTTACACACACACACACACACACATCCTGCCTTTTATAGATAGAGATAGATTCTTGTTCACATCTACATGATTGCCTTTTCCGAGTATCGCCATTGCTTTCTATCGCATCATTCCCAAGTTTCAAAAGTGATCTATGTGAATAAACACTTTTAGCACAGGCAGAAAACCACACTCCCTGTCACATTGTTATTAATTTCCATTTTCCTTTATTTTTTGTCTTTTTTTATTATCTTTTCCGGCTACGGCGAGACAATGCGCCTTAAACTCGTGTTGAGGATATTTCAGCAAACAATTCCTACGAATGAAGGTTTTTCAAGTGCGGCAAAAACATGCATGGGTCTAATTCCATTCTCTCAGAAAACGCTAGCATTATTAAAAAGTTGATTCGAAAATTCGAGAGGATCACAATAAAATAGACATTATATATATATATATATAGCTATTTTTATTGAATTGTACCATGTTATGGCTTCAAAATTCTGTATAGTCAGGCTTCCGACATTTTATTTGTTTCTGTCTTCCCACTGACTTTCCTGCGCTTTGAAACATTTAAGACCCACTCCCTGGGCTTAAGATGCCGAATCCACAGCAATAAATTGGGGTCAATTGGGTTGAGAAAACGTTGCATAGATTTAATCGTGGGGAAAATACTGAAGCTATTTCCGTCGATAAGGTGGGCAAAATTTCTAACCATTTCCTCCAAAAATATTCATTGTATTCAGTACGTTTTCTTTATAATGCTGCGGGAATGCTTGTAGTGTTTGTGTAGAAAACACGTGTCCCCTGGTATATTTTTAACCATAACAATTATTGTAGGCTCGAATGTGAGTCCAAGTAATAAATGGAAAACACAAAAATATTATAAGACAAACGGCAATACATTTAAAGACTAGTTTTCATAAAACATTTAAATTAGAGAATGTGTGTTTGTGAGTCTGAAGTTTGTGTCGGCCTACGTGATAAACACGTGTGTGAAAGAGTACAAAAAGTCACGTGATAAAAGTAAGACATTGAAAATGAACATGCCCCAGTGGGAGACATTTTTTCCCATTTGCAACTACAGCTTCTGCCAGAGTTGTAAAAAGAGGAAAGAGAATGAGTGTGAATATCATTCCCTATTTATAGGCTTAAGACGCGTCCCCTAGCGATGTTTTTTTTTAGGAAAATCAAGTGGGATAACCCACGATAATATGCCACTAAATTTTACGTTCAGATAGAGCTTGTTAATCGAGAAACAAATTAAACAATCTATTTTTAAAAACGTTATAAATTTTCTTGTAGTTTCCGTGCATTTTCTTTTTAATTTAAATTTTTCGATCATTTAAATTGTATTTCAGTCAAGTTTAGTTTTGTGTCTATATCAATTCAATGAGAAAAATCAAACATGCAATTATAATTAATAGACGTAGATATATCCGCCTATGGCCAGTTTCATGCTCACCCCATGTTTCTTGAGAAAGAATTGGGGTGTATCCATTGTTTCCTTCTTAGGAGTCGCTGTCAAGTTCCTTCTAAATTCTTCTGCCACTTAGTGGCATTATCACCTTGCTTGGTGTGAATTCATTTAAAAACTGTAAACTTGAGACATCTTAAAGAAAATACTGTTGCTGGCCGGGCTCGAAATGCCTCTTCCTTCACGACACATACACACACACGCGCACCTTGTAGAAGAAACCATCGTTTGATCCGGCGTCATTGAAACCTCTTGGCCACAGCAAGTTTCTATTTTCCCTTTTTAGGAATGCACACTCTCTCGCCCAGATTTTTCTCGAAAGCCCCTATCTGCCCAGTATATAATGTAAACAAAACAATTTCTAAAGGATTAATGTATTTATTTTTAATCCAACATTTTTATTCCTTCAAATGTTATTTTTAGCAGATAACTGTGTCTGACATAGACACCCTATTTTTATTTTATTTTAAACACTATTACGTCTATCGGCCTCAGAGCTCCGCCAAGGTCCGGACCAGCGCCCCTCTTTGTAGGAGAAAATACCGTTTGATCTAGTGTACTTTGGACAGCAGGGACACAGATTATTTAAATTTTGCAATTAATTTCTTTGTACCGAGTTACTTTAACGGAAACATATCTAGTCACAGCAGAGGTAGGAAAACGTTCAGGAGAAAAAGAGGAGATAAGGTAGTGGTCATTACATTCTTTATATATATATATATATATATATATATATATATATATATATATATATATATATATATGAGGAAAAATATGGAAAAACAAAAAATCTGAATATGCAAGTTTACTTGTTTTTAATGTTGTTTCAATGTCGACGTCAGACGTTTCGGTCTAGTAGACCTTCTTCAGGACATAGTTATTAAAAGACTAGACTGAAACGTCTGACGTTGGCATTGAAACAACATTAAAAACAAGTAAACTAGCATATTCGGATTTTTTGTTTTTCCATATTTTTCCTCATACTGTCGGATCTATATCCACATATTTGCTTACATATATATATATATATATGTGTGTGTGTGTGTGTGTGTGTGTGTGTGTGTGTGTGTGTGTATTATTTAACCGTTATTTTTAGTAGATACTTGTATTTGAGTAGCCGCTCCATTTATTAAGATTTCCCGAATATTCAAACCGGAAGACAGACGGAAATAGGTTAATATTCTGTTTAATAAATCAATGGAACGTTTACTCAGATACCAGTATCCACAAAAAATAACGTCCAAGTAATAAAAATCTGTCGAATTAAAAAATAAAATATCCATCCCCTTTCTTTACAAATATATATATATATATATATATATATATATATATATATATATATATATATATATATATGTACAGTGGGGGAAACAAATATTTGTACACATAAAATTTTTTAATTTATCATATTTCCAACAAAGGAATAAACGTACTTTTCATACAATTAACTGTACACAAATGCATAATAACTATATATGCACAGAAAAAAGGAAAAAAAAATTCATTTAATAGAAATAAATCCCATTTATCCATTTTATTGGGTGAAAAAAGTATTCGTACAATGCAAATTTTTCATTTTAAAACTTTTAAATTGCTTTAATACTCTAGATTATTCAAGTGGAATATTCTAGAATGTTCCAATAATGTTATCTGTAGTTATTTTTAGCCTAAAATACAAACAGAATATTCTGTAATTGATATTATTGCAAGGTTATCATCATGGCAAGAGGTAAAGAATTGACAAATTCGCAAAATGAACTGATTGTTAAGCCCTGGAAAGAAGGGAAAAAGTTACAGGAAAATCTCAGACAAACCAAATATTCCATTTACTACCATTAGTTCATTCATTGCAAGGTATAAAAACCCAAAAATGTTCAAAACCAAAGAAGAACTGGTGCTCCACTAAAGATTTCTGCAAGACTTTCGAGGAAATTAATGCGTCAAATTAAACAAAATCCAATGGTTACTCGTCAAGAGTTGCAGGATGATTTGCTTTCATCAGGAATCTGTGTCACTAAACGGACAATAAGCAATGAAAGTTATAGGAGCAATCTAAAGACACGCCCCCCTCCGAAAACTTCACTGCTACTGAAAAGACACAGAGATGCCAGGTTGAAATTCGTTAATGAACATGAGGATAAGGAAAAACCGTATTGGGAAAGAGTATTATGGACAGACGAAACCAAAATTGAATTATTTGGGCGTAATTCTAGAAATCATGTATGGAGGAAACAAAAGAACACAGTTCCCACAGGGAAATATACAAGATTCATTAAAGATGACTGACTGGGATTAAACTTCTTATTTAATTTTTCTTTTCTGTGCACAAAGTATGTAAAACTGTCTCGAACGACTACATGTTTCATGGTGAAAAAAAGCTATGTTATAATGTTACTAACCCTAAAATATATGTCCGCTATGTAGATGATATTTTTATTTTGGCTGAAGACAAAAAAAATAATCTCAAGAGTACATTTGAAAAAAGACTCCGCCCTTAACTTTACCTATGAACTTCGGCGAACACATTCTTCGACGTTCTCATAGAATCAATTAATAACACATTCACTACTTCGTAATACAAAAAAGTTACAAGTAGACACTCTTTTCACCTTAAGCGTGAATGTCCACTTAGATATAAAATAGGCGTTATCAAAACATATCGTCAGGCAAGCGCACGATAATTCTTCCTCTCGTCTATTAATCTTAAAGAACTTATCAACGTGTCACAGACGCAATTTAATAATAGTTTAATAACGGTTTTCCGAACTAACACATAGAGCACCAAATTAGCCTATATTTTCTGAGGTAACCAATAGCAACACTGAACATAAAGAAAAAAACTCTAACTCTAACATTTTCTCTAAAAATCAAATGGGCGTCGCTATAAACGGGATGAATTTTCTCTTAGAAACATTATAAAGAAATATACAAGTCCAGTGTTGGATATTTAATTTTAAAAAATGGTAAAAAACATAAACAAAAAGAAACTAAATCATATTGTGTAGACTATATACACAATTTAAAAAAAATGAATCAAAAAGTTTTAAATTTCAGCCCGCACCCTTTTCTTCGGGCGCATGTTTAGTTATATCAACGTAAACTTTACGCTGATGAAGTCTTAAAGGACGAAACGCGTCACAGGAAAAGATGTTTCCACTTTATCATTAATATTCCTAATATGGCTTTGATATATAAAAAAAACATATACCTTTTACTCATATATATATATATATATATATATATATATATATATATATATATATATATATTTATATATATATATATATACACACATATATATATAATTCCAGATGCTCGCACACATAAACATGTATACATGCCTACATGTAAAGAAAGGAAGATATATATATATATATATATATATATATATATACGGGTAAAAATCCGCGAGTAAGTAATCCAAGTGAATCCTAATAATATAAAATATTAAAAATGATCTACAGAGGGAGCTCATTGTATTTATTACAGATCATAAATTTCATTTGTAACATATATATATATATATATATATATATATATATATATATATATATATATATATATATGAGAAAATTATATATATTTTATATATAAAGAAAAATATCGAGTGAAAAATGTATGAAGCCCTAAATGACGAAACGCGTCAGAAGAAAACTTTATTTTCCACTATATCATACATTTTCCCTATATATATATATATATATATATATATATATATATATATATATATATAATATTCCTAACATTGCTTTGATATATAAAAAACCATGTGCCTTTTATATATATATATACATACATATATATATATATATATATATATATATATATATACACATGATGCTTGCACACATAAACATACACACACATACATATATCTATAGATAGATAGTTAGATAGATAGATACAAATATATAAATATGTGTGCGTTTGTATGAATTCCTATATACCTGCTCATAGACAAGCGTCCGCATAGATAGACTTCTATTGATATACACACATATAGATACATTGTAGAAATTATTCATACCTATCCTTATAGATTTAAGTGAGCACGTGTATTCGTGTTTATTTGAGAAGTTCAACGGTGAATCGGTACTTTTTTCCCCCAAAAGTCACCGCGCCTATTCCCAGTACTCAATAATCTTTCACCCTTAAGTTAACCCTTTTCTTCGCATTTCTCAGGGAGGGTCTGATCGGCTGACGCACATCCTGACATGTTATCAAAAATTACCACCAATAGAAAAAAAATATTCATAAGAGGTGGGGAGAAGAGCATTTATCTTATGTGAGACTCACCCTGTGTCGTAAAAATAACATTTCAGGACATTTCCTTCTGGGATCACATTCTCTCAGTCTGTCACTTTAAACATACCCCACTAAGTGACCGGACAAAGAAACGAACAGATACAGTTGGCTGCAGAAAAGATATCCTATATTAATTAAATCATCTGGAGACAGAAAGTACATTACAGAAAGGAAGTACGCGTACTCCCCTCTTCTCTTTATCCATTTCTATGTGTCTATATATTTTTGTCTGTCTTTAATTTCACTGTATGTATTATCAACTAAACAGTACCTACACACATACACTACACTGACTAGATGCAGACTGTACACTCATAGTTATACACACATATACACCCATAATTATCGGCTTATAAATAATTACAGTGTTTAATATTTACAGACGTATAGAATGTGACGGGAGACCTGAAATTGGTATTATTACAAAGCTGTATGAAAACGTAATAAAATAAATAAAACTTTATTCTGAAAAGTTTAAAATGGTAATAATAATAATAATAATAATAATAATAATAATAGAAATATTTCCATATAGTAAACTTTCGACATTCAGTGACCGAACAATTAAATCTACTATTGGTTGAAATTTATTAAATCTTTTTTTCTGAAAAGATTTTTTCAAGATTGATTTTTTCAAGCCCACCAAATGTTATAGATTTTTTCTAATACTGGCTAGAGTCTAACAAAATTATTTTTTGTGTTTTGGTATGGTATCAGCTTCCTTAACAGACTCTCAAGAGAATGTTTCCGCGATCAATACAATTTTATCTCGTCCAAATCTAGACTTCACCGTTATCTTCCATTCCTATCCATATAAACTACCCCTTAACTAACCCTCTACAGTGAGTGGCCCCCGAGCATTGTACACGGTAAACTTTACTGTAAAAAACAATCATTATTTTTCTCACATGTGCTACCCAAGGCTTATGCCAACCTCCAAGAGAGTTGCTCATTGTAATTGTCGGGCCAACGTTTTCCCTCTGACATAAAGAGGAAAGATTATATTGAATAAACTGTAAAGTCTACTTCAAGGAAAGTTAGTTCACTAACTTAATTCTACACTCTGATCAATATTGCCGTTACATCTTGTCTAGTGCTTGTGCTACGTATCTAGACATTCTTGATAAAATATAAAGATGATTCTGCAATGTTATCGGTCCTGATCTAGCATCTCATCTTCAGTCACTTCTTCACTGCCATAATGTAGCTTCCTTGTGCCTTTTCGATGAATATTTTTTGATGGGCTTTCCTCTTTGGTGACTCAATTTTATGAATTTAAGCTCAGTACTAGATTAGAGATCTAGGTTTCACCATGTTACAGCTGAAATGTCTAGATGCAACCGTAAGTTCTATGCTAAAGGTTTCTTCTATAGCACTTCTCCCCTGGGGAACACTTTTCCGGCTTGTTACTTTCCATTCAACTTTAATCTTCAAAAATTAAAATGCAATGTCAATCGTTATCTTTCATCTGATTAATTCCTGCTATTTTATTTTCTCTTTCCTTAACATTTTTTCTTTTTTTCATATTCTTTCACACTCAGTAACCCCTTGCGTCTTAGTGGTTTCATTATCTTGCTTGGGGTGAAATGATTAAAACAGATGTGTTTTCCAGTTTTCAAGTGGAGTAATTCTTGTTATTTGGTAAAGCTATTTGTCTCTGATTTTGTAACGCCAATCTATAGAGTCTAATATAGGATCATCTTAAATTTTTATTAGAGTTTAAGATGTAAGATCTTCTTAAATTTTTATAGGATTCATTCTTTTGAAGCCACTTTTTATCATGAATCTGAGAAAACCGTTGTGAAAACAACAACTATAGCTGATACTTTTGTATTGTCGCTATGCATGCCATCCATATAAGAGTCTCGTTCTCACAACGTGAAACATGACCAGAGTTTTGAGGTTTATGTTGTTGTTTTTGTAGCGTCTTCCGGTGATCGTCTAAATTACCTCTAGCATAATTTAGTCCTGTGTTCAAATCTCCTAGACTAGATTTATTATAACTGATCCACAAATTATTTGAAATGTTTAGAATTTATTCATTCTACATTCATTTAGCACTATTTTTCGCTGGAAAGTAAACTCTTATCAACAGAATGTAAATTTCTACAGATGAAAAAAAATTATAGATGAAAAAAAATGACAGATAAAAAGCACATTTTTCAAAATGTGAAGTACACTGATATAAATCCAAAGTGAATTTTTACAAATCAAACGTAATTTTATAAAATTCAAATCAACTGAGCGCTGAAACTCGACAAAACAAATTTTTATTAAATCATCAAGTTTAATTTTTATACACTTTTTTTACTATCATTTACAATATCTATCTATCTATCTATCCATATATATATATATATATATATATATATATATATATATATATATATATATATATATATATATATATATATATATACGGCCTACGGTCTTTATCTTTGTTGTTATCACAAAGTTTCGGCCGTTGTGCTCCCTACCCATCCTCAGGTGTATATTTATCTGGGAAACCGAAATTGAATTCTGAACTGAACCCTTTGATTAACTGTTCTCGTTCCATTGCCCATGTCTAGGGATATCTCGTCTAATTTTTATTCATCCCAGAAGTTAAGACTTTTTTTTTTAATATAGAGATTTTTTATCCATTTATATTTTGGTGAACAAGGTCCACCTTTCTGCATCAAATCCATCTTACTAGAATATAAGTAAGTAATGGATGTACAGGTAGTATATAGGTTATAGACTCGGAAAGGGGAAATGGCCAGCTGAGTTCAAGTTTCCGCCTAGTCTGTTTTGTTCAATTTCGCACAAATACCGTTGGGAAAGACATGAATCCATTTTCTCACCCCCTGTATATATGGATTAAATATCAGAGTATATCAGGTTTACTTACTTTGGATGACGACAAACAAAGGAAAACTCTGAATTGAAAAGCTTGGAGAAACCAATGGAAACCAATTTACTATTTCCCCCATGAAATCTTAGGCATTTACATATAATACAAAAATACAAAGCCATGGTCACCTACATCGTGAAGGGACATGGCATTGAAAAAGTGATGTATAGGGCGCCATATTCACGGACGTCCTGGCTCGAACATGGCCTAGAAAAATGGTTGTATAGAGAACCATATACACCTATGTCCTGAAGGAACATAGCCTTGTAAAATGGGATATGAAGGCAGGCATGGTCACCGACGTCCTAAAGGCATATGGCATAGAAAAAACTATGTATGGGGAATCATAATCAGCCACCTTCTGAAGGAACGTGATATTGAAAAAAGGGATGTATGGAGAGCCATGGTCGTCTACATTCTGAAGGGAGATGGCATTGAAAAAAAATAAATGTATGGGGAGCTATGGTCGCCTACTCCCTGCAGAAATATGGCATAGAAAAAGAGGATGTATGGAGGACCATATTCACTTGCTGAAGACACACAGCATTGAAAAGAAAAAAAAAGAAATGTATGGAAAGTTAACCCTACAACAAATTTGTATGCTGCCAGTTGAAATTTTCTTTCTCTTAAAAAAGTTTCCTGAAGTCCAATAGATATTATCCAGTGTTGATGGTAGTTTCTTTCTTCACCTTCTATATGAAGTAGGGTGGAATATCAACTTGGGTTACACGTACATAAGCCTATAATTAATACGTGCTTTATTTTATTTTTTAAGAAAACAATAATTAATAACGTTTTTATATTTTAATTTTCATAAATAATACCGATTTTTCTAGTGAGCCTTAATGTTCTATAGGTCTGTATATATGTTCTATAGGTCTGTATATATGTTCTATAGGTCTGTATATATGGTAACCGTGTAGACTTCTTATGCAGTACAACGTCTCAACGTGCTAAGTGTTGTTGCTATTGTGTCCGTTGAAAATGTTTAAATGTTTACTTATATTTAGAGTCAATGTTTTTTTTTTTTTTTGTTTTTTTTAATAAGAAAATAGATTATAAACCAGAACTTCTGGGAGGAGCGAGGCTATATCTTGTTTTTGCATCAGGATTAAAAATGCCAAATAATTTCCGAGTTATTTGTGATCGGATGACAACCGCTGCGGTCATCATGATGCGGCCATAAGTTTGAACGTTAGGAATTTAGTTGAGCAAAGTTGAGAAATATATATTATATTCACTTAAAGAAAAATATCATTTATAGTTTTCGGTATATATTTTTTTTTGTTTTTACCTCAAGCAAAACAAGAAAGCCACTAAAACACTAAGAGTGGTGTCAATAAATGAATAGGAATTAAGAAGACAGGAGATAACAATTGACATTGCATTTACATTTTTGAAGATCAAGAAGCCAACAGAAAGTTTCTCAAGCGAAAAGGCCATTGAAGACACTGTTATCATAGAACTAACTATTGACAGTCGGCTGGGAAGCAAGAAGGTGGAAGACAGTTACACAAGTGGAAAGTAAGAGAGGAGGAACTGTTAGCATAGAACTTACGGATCCATCTAACCATTTCAAATGTAATGGTTCATAATATTCAAGACATCAAGTAAAACAAAATTGTTTATGGAAAATATTTTTTTATTTGTTATTGTTCACAAAATATAACGGCTATCCTTTTTTTCTATGGTGGATGACTCATTATGCTATGTATTTTCCAATCACCTAAAATAAGTGAAGACCATAAATTATTTTTTTTCTGTGCTTTTCATTGCTGGATTTTTCGGCAGACGCTTACGACAGTCAAGAACAAAACAGAAGAAACGCGACTTAAAATGGTTGCAGAAGCCCTCAAGATGACATGAACAATGAAATGGCGATACCGGCTTAAAATAGTCGGAACTCTGGATATAAAAATCTGGTGTGAAATAGAACATTGCGAGGCAGGGAGAAACGATGCCTAAAATCGACACATAAAAACCTGACATAAAATAATAGATTGATTTGATTTATTGTTTAAAATTACATCAAATTGAATTCCGTTATTTCATGGATCACTTTTCATTGCAGCCTTCACATCGTCTCATAGAAAACAGAAAAGTTCTGTATTTATTTTTATAATAAATATTACAATAGCACTTTTTGTTTTATCTCTATTTTCTCTTTACTTGGTTCCAGGGCCAAAATTTTATGCTAAGAAACGTAAAACATTTCAGCAGATAATTGTTTTTAAACTTGGTAGCGGAGCAGAACCATTTTCATAAGATCTATATATATACAGACATACATACATATATACATACATACTTACATACATACACACACACACACACACACACACACACACACACACACACACACACACATATATATATATATATATATATATATATATATATATATATATATATATATTTGTGTATTTAGGCAGCAATCCTTCTTTCATGCACATTTCATTAAAAACGGCTGACAAGGTGCTTTTATTTAGTTTTTTATATAATTTCTCGTGCGATCTAATAAAGTTTTTCTTTTCAGAGGATAAATTATATAAAAACTGTTCGAATGTTCTTTTTATCCGCGCGCTTTCGGCTATACATTTAGCCATTTTCAATGATTATATTTCAACTGTTAGAATTAGAAATAGAAATAGTTTGTTATATGTATGTTTTATAAAGTGATTCATTTTTTTTTGTTTCAAAACACGGTCAAGATATCATGTCCATGTTCAAAGTTAATATTATTAAGTGTTGGTTTGTTTGTTTTTATTAGTAAGGCTTCCATTATTTTTAGCCTTTTTTTGCAAGTGGATGATGCTCAACTTTCGTAAATAATTATATAGGCCACACTACAAATTGTTTAACACGCAGATTAACTCTACACCTTTCTGACAATAGCTCGATTAGATCTCATTTAAATATTCATGGAGACCTACCGGACACTATTCGGAATATACTTGTCGACAACACTAATATAATAGCATCATCCACTTGCAAAAAAAGGCTAAAAATAATGGAAGCCTTACTAATAAAAACAAACAAACCAACACTTAATAATATTAACTTTGAACATGGACATAATATCTTGACCGTGTTTTGAAACAAAAAAAAATGAATCACTTTATAAAACATACATATAACAAACTATTTCTATTTCTAATTCTAACAGTTGAAATATAATCCTTGAAAATGGTTAAATGTATAGCCGAAAGCGCTCGGATAAAAAGAACATTCGGACAGTTTTTATATAATTTTATCCTCTGAAAAGAAAAACTTTATTAGATCGCACGAGAAATTATATAAAAACTAAATAAAAGCACCTTGTCAGTCGTTTTTAATGAAATGTGCATATATATATATATATATATATATATATATATATATATATATATATATATATATATATATATATATATATATATACAGAGATAGATAGATAGATAGATAGATAGATAGATAGATAGATAGATAGATTACTGTGTGTATGTCCATATGCGCGTATCTCTGTGTGTGCTTATGGTTGCGTTCGTGAATGTGAATATATGTGTATTTTGTTTTCTAGTATGATTGCACTCGTGGTATTTGTGGGTGTTGCTTGCATGATTTTATCAAAATAATAGAACAATTGATATATATCATTTTAGAGATTTTTTTTTCTTTGTTTTATTATTTTCAATATTTTATCTTTTTATCTCATTCTTTTTTTTTCTTTCATTCTTTCTTTCTTTTATTCTAATTCTTCTTTCTTTTCGATCCATTCTTTCTTTCTTTCCTTATACTCCATTCTTTCTTTTATTCATTACAATCTTACCTTTCATTCCATTCTTTCGTTTTCTTTCTTTATTTCTTTACTTCTTTCTTTCTTTTCTTTTCTTTCTTTCTTTTATCTCCATTCTTTTTTCCTTCTTTTCCCTCTGCTCTTTTCCTTCTTTCTTTGAATTTTTTCTTCTTTCAATTTATTTAATTTACGTTCAGTTTCACTCAAGTTCAAGCCTTCACCTGAAATGTTTACTGCCGAAACAAGTCATTATTAATCACACCAAGGACATAAATGCAGAACCTCTTCAGTGCTCCTCTATTGTATCCTTGTGCCAGATTATACTAATTATCTTCAAATGTTTTCAATTGGTCATGTTTAATTTATTCTAGGAACTTGGCCGAAATTAAGTTTCAAAGAGACAACAATATAAAGTGTTTCGATAAGTAAACATATGACTTCTAGTAATCAAGCAAACCGACAATAATCTTTTCGTGTTTGTTTTTAAAATAGCTTCTCGGTAACTGTTTGCTCGATCTGATAACATTTTTATTTTATTCATCTCAGATGAACACAATTCTAAAGGATATTCTCTCAAGACCATGGGTTCTTAACCCCTGTTCCAAGACCACCCCTCCACCACGGTGGGAATTTCAGGGTTTCAAATGTGGGGGGAGGTTTTACTTTTTTGTTTTTTTATTTACAGAATTTTGTTTATTGTATTATAATACCCTGCCATTCTGTTGAATGTTTTGTTTATTGAAGTATGTTTCAGTTTATTTATTTAATAATTAGTTCTGAATTACAACAAATTACTGTACATGTATTCAAGTTTAAAAATCCATCAACATTTTCTATTCATATTAAATTTGTAAAACTCCTGCATCTTTCTAGGCAAACTTGCATTAGCCTGTTCAAAGAAAACGTCAAATGTAGCGAATTCCCTTGAAAATGTACAAAATTTGCATCGTGGCCATATCAAGTACTTGCAAAAAAGCCAGGCCTGTAAGCCATGTTCAGATCTTCTGTGACTGGTGGCGAACAGTTAACACACAAAAGTTTGTTTCTGGAATTGGATTAAAAAATATTTTTTAAGAAATTTTTACTTTTTACCTTTGGATTATCTTAAGCGTATTATTTGAGTATGTATAATATTTATTTATTTTATTTGAACTTGAAATATTTTATCTTTAAACAAACTTTTTCGGTACGAAATTCACAAGTGTCATTAAGAATTTTATCATATAAAGTTAATTTAAATATTTTTCTCTATGTTATTGTTCTTCAACAATGGCCAGATTAAGTATAGAATTTTTTTATGAATAATTTACGCTTTCCTTTAACGGAACAGTTTTTAAAAATATGTTGATTTTTTTTACTTCGTAAATTGAATAGAAGACATTAAAAATGTAACGTTTTTCGCTGCGGAATTAATGAGAAATGACATTTATTAAAGAATTTATCATCATAAATTTAGTGTCAAAAATTCAATTCAATAAAGTTATTAATATTTTGCAACTGTTCTTAAAAATATACCACAAAATGTAAAAGAGAAGACATTATTGTCTTGTCAGTATCGTGTTTCCTTTTTTATATTTTTGCAATTATTTTAAACAGCAAAATTTACAAAAATGTCATTATTAAGAATTTTATCACAGAAAGTTAATTTAATGTTTTTCTGTATGCTATTATTCTTCATAATAACAAATATCTTGATTATAAAATTTATTTTTAATGAATAATTTGTATTTTCTTTATAACACATCAAATATACCGTCCTTGTAAGAAAACAATAAAATTAATGTAACTTTTTGCACTGCTAATTTTCCCAATGTACGCTACAGAAATTTGCCAGTTTCAAAAAATTTGAATAAAAATTTAATTTAATATTTTCTCTACGATATCAACAAACATACAGAATTATTTTTTAAATTAATGGTATTTAAAAAATGTATGTTGAATTTTGCTAGTATTGTTGTTGCTAAAAATGTAAAACAAAATTAACCAGTTAATATTCTTACAGTATTTTTTTAAACACTTAATTAATTATAAAAACGGCTTTTTCTAGATCAAAAGTGCGCTCACGAAGGTTTAATAGAGTTTGATAGAGATGAAGTGTATGTCAACATGAGGATGAAAAAATTCTGGTATTTTATGGAGGTGGAGGTGATCGGTCCGCACCCGATTATCGACAAAATTTAACGAGAGAGGTCCAATTCGATATGTCACTTCAACATATAATGGAAATGTCTCAAAACAACAACCGGACAAAGCAAAAGATACGATCCAGAAAGCAGTTACATGCTGTAAATCAAACAATCAGCTGTTCATCCAATCTGTTTATTTTTTTTTTTCACTGGAAGTATTTCAATGTTTTTAATTAAAATTTTGAAAACTTGACATTTGAATGTTAACATGCGAATATATATACAATTTGTTCTCTTTCAGAAAGTCGATTATCAGTGTTTCGTCACTGGTCACAAAAGGATGAAGCAATTCGTTATCTTAGTAACTTAAAAATTGATAACCAGAATAAAAATTGAAAGAACATATTAATGTTATGTCACCACGAAGGTTTGGGGCGAAACATTATGATTGTGATATTCATATGAGGACATTTGAATAATGTTCTACATCGCGATCTTTATATAACAGACTTCAGGATGATTTTAAGTTACCCAGTGTGAGAACACTATAAGCTTTAACATAAAAATTCTCAAAATTATATGACTTTAATCTTCTTGTTGATATTTTTAGTAAAATCTCTGAAAATCAGAAAAAGGTATATTCTTTGAGTTGATGAAGTGTATGTCGAAATTGCGCTAAAATATCATTGGATGTATTTGGTATTTAACAAAAATAACATTGGGTATCATGGTAAAATCTTTAAATGGTGAGCCAAAGATTTTACTTAAAATGATCCCAATTGCACAATTAGAGGCAACTTTTTGCATACGAAAATATTTTATATATTGTTGATGCAATCAAAGAATTAAATGGTCAAATAATTTCAACTGTATGTGAAAACAAGAAGACCTATCAGCCATTTTTTTAAATTAACTTTTTTAAAATAAGTCTTGGTTAACTAAAAATGGCTTGTACTTACATTTTTATTATGTCCATCTTTTTCAAAATATTCGGAATAATTTGATTTCTGAACCGACTTCCAGATTACTGTTTTATTCTGAAGGCAAAACGATAACAACAAAATGGGAAATGGTAAAATGTCGAAACTAAGTGATGTAGCAGTTTACCCAAAACCTGTTGAGCGACACACATTTCCACATTGTTTAAAAGTTTTTGTTTTTGTTTTTGCCGTTGTTTGCGATCAAACTGTAGCTGCCATGAAAACACGCCCATTATTAAATGCGGATGATTCTGCAGCACACGTTAATTTCATTGGAAAAGTTTTAACTTTCTGGAAAATTGTTAGTGTCAAAGAAAAATATGGTGACACTAAGGAAAATGAGCAACTAAAAAAAGATATCAGATTTAAATGCTGAACATCTGTTATCTCTTACTAATTTTGGAAAAATGACAAAAAGAATGGAAGGAAAGTGCAGAAAATAATGAAATCATTAACAGATACTAGTTTAGCCATTGAACATGAACGCAATGGCTTAATTGATGTTTGTAAATATTTGCCAAGCAGTGTGTTTAATTTTGTTATGCTTTGTGAATTTAGCACAGACTATTTAAAAAATGATTTTGGAAAATTATGACAAAGTTCTGGAGTTGAATTTTATTACAGTTCAAAAGGTTATTGAAAAGTTTCATATTGAAAATACTAAACTACTTCTTAAATTAAATGTTGATGTCAAACATTTGATAACTTACCAGACCTCAAAACTAGGATCTCTAAAGATATTAAAATGTAACTTTTGTATCTAGCAAGTCATGTTACAAAAAAGATTCTCCCACAGAAAAATTTCATAATACTAGTTTTTATTTTCCAGAATATGGACATTTTTTGGAAGAAATAGATTGTGGTAGTTTTAAAATTCCACTGGATACCACATTTTAATGGATGTTTTGCAGTTTTATAACGCTTGGTGCTGTTAAATTGAAGACTTTCAGAAATTCTTTGACAAAAATCGTTATGTTAGTTTTTGATATGTATCAGATCAATATGATAAAAGAACATGGTGTTACATTGTCAAACGTATCTTTCAAAAATTATTCTTGATTCGCCAAAAAACAGCTGAAGAACCAACACTAAATTTTTTTTAAATTATCTTAAAATTTTATTTATAAGATAAAAAATATTCTCTTTAAGGCTACACAATCAGTATTAAAAAATTCATATTTTTAAGTCGTCAAAATAAATCAATAAGTTGCATTAAAATGCCATACTTATCCATTCAGAGAAATATTTAGCAGATATTTTTTTTATTTCAATCCCCCGCTTTTTTTAGATATATTTAATTTGTTAATTCCTCAAATTATCCTGTTAATTAATTTTGTGTTCTTGTTAATGTAAACTGATTTTAATTATTACAACTCTATATACTAATAATATCTATTATTGCATCATAACGAAAAAATAGTTTCTTCATATTCTGTGAAACAAATTGTACATGGAACTAAAATCAAAATAACTTTTGTAAAGATTATCAAAATTATTATTTCTCTAAAATTCACAATTTTTTAAAAGTATTTTCAGACTTCAGTTTATACACGATTTAGTAAAATGCTGAAATTGCTTTCTGATTGTTTTATATAATTATATGTTCTGTAATCAATTAGTATAAACAAATTAACTCATTATTTTCGAAATATCATCTGAAATCATTAGTTATTTTATGATAGAGGAGGTTATTTTTGTTCTTTCTTCGTATATTCGCGTTTATGGAAAGAAGTCAATAATTGCAAGGTGCTTCCTAATATTATGTATAGTTGCTAATTAACTAATTACGGGACATGAATGACATGTTCCTTGCTAAAAGTGTTCTCAGTAATTGTTGTTTAACAGTAATTTACTTCTCTGCATATCCGTCCCCACTTGTCGACATCAGTCGCACGGCTGCCTGGCCTGGGTTATGGATCACCTTGGTTTAGCTTCAAGTACATTCATACTGACATCTTTGCTATATTAGGGGATGGTCATCAACAGTGCAAAAGTGGGCAGCTGAATTTAGGAGGAGAATGAGAATCTTGAAGATGATGGCCTGGGCGTCTTGCAACAGCCGCCACCGGGGAAAACATTGATCATATTCACCACATGGTGATGGATGACAGGCAATTGATTTGAAATCAAATGCTATTAGCATGAGAAAGTTGAGAATATTCTACATAATGAACTTGTTATGACGAAGGTTTTTGCTCAGTGAGTGCCACGTCTTCTGACATCTGATCAAAACACAACAGGCTGATCTCATCACGGGAAAATGTGAATTTATCTGAAGCAGAACCAGCTGGTTTCCTTGAACGTTTCCCAACCCAGGGTGAGTGTTGTGTTCACCACTTTGAGCCAGAGACAAAGAGACAATTCATGAAGTAGATAATCTCCTCCTAATCACATACTCCAACGAAGGACAAGCTAGTTTCATCTGCCGAGAAAGTGATGGCCTCAGTTTTTAGGGATGCAAAAAGCATTGTGTTTATTAAAAAGGGCCACACCATCAATAGTGAGTACTATGCCAACTTGCCTGATTTTTCTCTCCTCGTTTAAAACTTGGGTTTTAATTAATTTTAACTCATTTTTATTTATTTATTTATTCGTTGATATATTAATTCCACGTTGTTTCAATACCAACCGAGTAAGAAGAGGAGAAAATTGAAATATCCTAGTTATCTATGATTCATAGGAGAGCCGAAGATTTCAATATCTGGGTAAATTCTACTCAGTTTTATAAAAACGGCTTTTTCTAGATCAAAAGTGCGCTCACGAAGGTTCCTGTTGCATAAAAGTGTATTAAATATATTATTTAATTGTAAGCCTCAGGAGTCATATATTATTTCCGTTTTTGTATACCAACTTTATTCTTAAAAAATTGAAAAGGGTATGAATCCTCTCCTTCTTCACCCAACCCCCGCAGCTATGGGTAGATAGCAGGACAGACCTGGTTCTATAGCCTTGGATGGCAACTGGTCGACCGCAGAAAGAAATTGCAACCTACTGCAAGAAAAAAAAAATCTACCTCATCAATCATGTATCAAAAGATACATGATCGCCTAAGCGTGTATCATGGATGGCACATAACTGAAGTAGAGTAGCGAGGAGGTCTCATCAATTTGAAGTTGAGTTAGTCAGATGTAACCATTCTATGCTAACAGTTACTTTTCTAACTCTTTCATCTTGCGAAACTCGCTTCTGGCTCAATATTTTCTAGTTAACTTTAATCTTGAAAAATTAATATGCTATGTCAAATCACTCTCCGCTGTCCTCCTGATTACTCTTCTATTATTCTCGCACTTTAGTAATGTTTCTATTTTCTAATTCTTCCTCGTCCAGTAACCATTTGTGTCTTAGTGACTTTACTACCTTTCTTGGAGTGAACTCGATTAAAAAAAAAGAAAAAAGAAGAGTTAGAAAAAAACATTTTCCCTTTCATCCACTGTGTACGCTAACACTACCGCGCGAAATCTAAGGCAGGGTTAGTTATTAAAAATTTATTCTTAACTGCAGCGTATGAGAAGTAGTTAGGCTAACACATTCGTCAATATAACTGGTGCCAGGAAACGGAAAAATACTCATGATACATTGACAAAACGTCAAGAAATTTAAAGAAAATAATGTGCAAAAATAAAATGGATTAAAATTCAATACTTCTCCCAGTATGCCACTGGAACCTCTGCGATCAAAATTTTGATATAAGAAATGCTGTTTCCATAATAAAAAATGGATATAATTTACTTGTTTTTTTGTTGTTTAGCGGCATAGCACGAACTTAAATCATTTTATGCCGAAATTTAATTTTTGGGTGGGGGCATCAGTAATTTCTTTTACACAAATGTATTTTGGGGAATTCTTTTCGAAAATGTATTGTTGGTAATATTTTTTTTCTTTTTATACAAACGTATTGTTGGTCATTTTTTACTATGAAAATATATTGCTGTTATATTTACTATAAAAATGTATTTTTATACTTTCATAGTGTTTTGAACCCAGTTTGGGGGATTTAACTATTTGCCCATAGTTGGGACCCTAACAGGTGCTACCACCTCGGCTCATGGTGTATCTGGAGAACAACATCAATTAAGAGGTGATTCCATAATCTTCAAGACCTCCCGACCTGAAGCCCTGCTGCCGGATGTAGATTATCGTCATACCCAGAACGCTATAATTTACTTAAACGATGATGAATTGAAAATGCTATGATTTACGAATCCTTCACTTGATATATTTCAATTTATCATCTTTTCTTTCTTAAATTAATGGTGAGAGAATGTTGGATTAAAATAAAAATGTATAATGAATGAATAAAAATAAAAACTCTGTTGGAATTGGTTAAAATTGAATTTCTAAAACGATGCAGTTAAATGAAAAGAAAAACTTTCGCATGCTTCACGTGAATTCCGTTTAGTTTCGTTAATGTCGATTTTGTTGAATTCATTTTTTCTTTTGATGAAGTCGGTTCATCGGTGAAACATGTCATAGTCGAAGTTATCCTTGAGAGATAAAAAGCCGAATTGGAAAACTGGTAGGCGCTACGGTGGTTCAGAAAGATCATTGTTTATTTGACGAGTTTTATCTAAATATCCATTTGGTCAGAAGATGGCATGAAACCGTCATTCCTTAATTCATACGATGCTGAAAGCTTTTGAATTTATCTTTACAAGAATTTTTTTGCAACACGCTGACGCATGTCGAAATTCTCGAAATATTATTGAATTTATCGCTAACATTTTTTGTGGAAATTTACAAACTCTACGTTTCGTTCAATTTCGCAAAACAATCGATGAAATTTGAATAAGTTGATTTGTTTGGAAAAATACTTTGGCTTCGCGGTTTTTATGCGCCTTATTTTGTACTGCCTTACCTTTTGGCACTTCTTAACAAAATTTGGTTTCGATCAGTTAATGTATGGCTATGTTAGAGGGTGTAACGGACGGGCGGATAGACGGACTAATGATACTCACAGAATTTTATCACTCTTTCTTCCAACTTTCCAACAGCACTATTTTTCCTATAGCATTAGTAATCTTCAAAATCTGCCCGCGATTATGTGCAATTCTTCGTTATCTATCCTTGTAATATATATATATATATATATATATATATATATATATATATATATATATATATATATATATATATATATATATATATACTTTACAATTGGAATTAAGATAACTTTAGTTAATGACCATATTCACCTACGAATTTTAATTTTAAAATTCGCAGGATTTTTCAAACTGTTTATGGTATCAGTTAAACACCACCAGGAAGATGTTCAGGTTCTACTGGACCATGTGAACTCAATAAGACCTTCGATACAGTTCACAACGGAGATGTTCTAATATCGCGAACAGAGCATGGGTTCAAGACATCCGTATACCGTAAACCGACATTCACCGGACAGTACCTCAATTTCAACTCCCACCATCCATACAGCGTAAAGAAAGGGATTGTCCTCTGCTTACAACACCGAGCAAAAGTCATAAGTGGCGACCCAGAGACATTAGATAAAGAATTGGTCAGTATAAGTAGTACCCTACAACGTAACAACTACCCTGGGTACATGGCAGCAACCCCCCAAAATTGGGATAGGTGGGTACAGAGGAGGACAACACTCAGAAAACAGTTTGCCTGCCTCATGTGAAGGGGTTATCAGAGAAAATACAAAGGATCTGCGGTCCATATAACATCAGGACAACCTTCAAAAGCTTGACGACACTTCGCAGATATCTCTCCCGAGTAAGACTCCCCCATAGAGGAGATCATAACTAAAGACATATATAAAGAGGACACATGCCGTCCCCTTAGGGTAAGGCTTCAAGAACACCAGAAAGCTGTAACACAAGGGGAAATGGAAAAATCAGGCGTGGCTGACCACATATGGAGGGAGAAGGGAGATCACCACCCTCTGTGGGATCAGGTTGAGATCATAGACAAAGAACACCATTGGAAAATTCGTAAACTTAAGGAATCAGCACATATGCTAGGCCACAAAAATCACCTGAGCCGACCAAGCATAGAAATGTATACAATATGGGAACCAGTAATAAGGAGTGCCAGAGAAAAGCGATAATTACAACAAAAGTTGCAATATGAGATCTGGTAAAAATGGTTGCTGAAGACATTATGTTTATAATGCCCAGAAATTCATGCACAGATGTCCTCAAGGACACATGGCACAGTGGATAAAGGCGTTGGTTAGATCCATTGAGGGGACCCAAATATACCCGGTTAATACAGATAACTGGCACGTGGAACTAGAACAGTCTACCCCAGTGAGCGAAATAAAGGGTTCAGTTCGACATTCCAACCAACGGCCGAAACGTTGTAATAAATATGGCGACAAAGATAAGGACAATAGTCCGAATAATGTAAATAATGTACATAATACCTCATCTCAGAATATAGACATATACTGGATGTACTAATATCATGAACAGAGTATAGGTTCAAGAGAAACGTATACTGAAAACCAACATTCACCGGGCAGTACCTCAACTTCAAGTCCCACCACCCATACATTGTGTTTACATCATCGAGCAAAAGTCATAAGAGACCTATGAACAAGAAATGGTCAGTAACAACGTAACATTACCCTGGCTGCAGCTCCGACAAACTAGGATAGAAAGGTAAATGAGAATACCAACACCCAGAAAACATTTTCGGTCAGCCTTCCCCTCTATCGGAGAAAATACAAAACTGTGGTCCATATAACATCAGGAAGACCTTCAAAAAGTGGTTCGACACTTCGCAGACATCTCTTTCGATTAACACTCCCTCCTATAGACGAGAACATGACTAAGAACTGTGTGTACGCCATCCCGTGCAGATGTAATAGGAAATATAAAGGAGAAACAGGCCGCCCCTCTTAAGGTAAGACTGCAAGAATATTGTAAAACCGTAACACAAGGGGAAGTAGAAAAAGCAGGCATAGCTGACCACATCTGGTGGAAAAGGGAGATCACCTCCCCCTGGCAGTTCTTGATTTGTAAATATGTTCTCGTCCATAAAGAATGATACGTTACTTTATATCATAATCAATAAATAAGAAATGAATAACTGAATAAAATTATAGAGAGATGTTGCTAAAAATGTTCGATTGATAAATGATAGAGAAAGAAATCAACGATATTAAACGAATAGTCAGAGATAAACAAAAAACAAAGCAAAATAAACATTACTACTCGAAATGATTTTTCTACAATTTTGAAATTTACATCTTGTTTCATAAAAAGAGAAAATAAATGTTACGCTTAAAGAGTAAAATTATTCATGCCAATGTATAAGTAATTTAAAAAATACAATTTATTAAATGTTCTTAATATAAAAATCCTTAGTGAGACATTTTTCTTAATAAATTAAACTTGATAAATAACATTTATTTTAAAAAATAAAACAATCTATGTATACCACGACTTACCTTAAAAATAAACAATAACATTATGGCATTTTCCACTGAGCATGTTTTTGGGAAAAAATAACAAAAAACCTAATATCACACATTTTACATAGATAAATCCCTTCGTAAGGTGTAAGCTGTACTGGTGAGCACATTTATTTATTTTTTTTTTTGTATTTAAGGTATGGGCTACCAGGTATCCCTTCAACGATTCTATTGGATTTTTTTCCAATCAATCCGAGGGCTTCAACTACAACTGGAATTGTTGAGATTTTTGTTTCATGGTCCTTGTGTTTTGATAGTTTTTTTTGAAAATCTTTAAAGATACATTTCATTCTGCTGGGACTGAAATGTCAATAAGAAGTCACATTTTGTCTTTGAGGTCTCTAATCACGATATCCAGGCTGGTAATGAACGCGTCAAAATGAATGAAACGCCGTCCGCGTGAAGGAAACGTGCTTAATAGGATGGTGATCTGGTTCATCATGAATTTTTCCGTTAGTTGATTAGTTACTAAGAGGAATTACGAGTCCAGCAACATTTGTACAAAGACTTATAATAATTATTTGTAGATTTATATATTTTTATACATGAAAAAAATTGTTTAAATATAACTTGAAGAAGACAAACATTCTGTTGAAATACTGTTTAATATTGTCAAACACTGTTTTTTTTTTTTTTTCTTTATCTTTTCTTAACTAGTGTTCTTCGCTTTATTATTATTATTATTATTATTATTATTATTATTATTATTATTATTATTATTATTATTATTATTATTATTATTATTAGCGTGTTGTTATTTTGTTTTCTAACACAGTATAAGCTTTTGAATAGACTGGGTATATTAAGTTATCTGTCAAGTCACAACAAGGACTTCAGAGAGACAACACTTTTCTCAAGATATGCAGTCTCCAAAAAAAGACGATATTTGCATAACTCCAACTTGGTATGATATCCCCATCTGGTCAAGGAAGTCATGCAGATTTAATGAGGTAATCCTTGGTATTCTCTTCCTGCATTCCAAACAAGCTTACCATCTCAACTTTCAAATCAGAACAGTTAGTAATTTTCTAAATCACCTTGTTTGCTATATTTCTGTCATTTCGTTTGGTAACATCAATATGAGATTTCTTGCTGCCTTTATCAAGGACAATAATATCCGGCCGGCGATGGTGTATCAGTCTGAAAATCATAGTACCAGAATATTGTGAACTTCTTTAGTTGTTCTGCCAGGCACATGGTCGCAGCAGATTTCGGCACATCTTTATTATTATTATAATTATTATTATTATTATTAATACTATTAACAAGAATATTATGATAATAATAAGAGCAGACGTATGATTTTATAATTGAGTGGATTGCATTGATTTTTGCCTGTGTATTGTGTAGTCAACAGAGCCGATATAAATTTAGTATGAAAGTATCTGATGTCGCCACCTGGAGATAACAGTCGGGTCTGGAATCATCCATTAACATGAAACCACAATCAAAATAAGACAGAAACACCGGCATTGATTGAAGTCGGAATCGTTTTCCTGTGTTTAGTGTTGCATGCTTGTTTAGGAAGTAGAGGCAAAGAAAAGAGAATTGCTTCGGTGAACAAACACTAGATTAAAGATGCCATAACACACCGGAAGACCAGTTCGCATCGAAGGTTAGCGTTATCAGATCTTCTAATTGGCTTTCTCTTGCAAAAGATCAAAGTGTTGTATACGTTTTAGTTATTGTTCAAAGGAAATATCTCACGTTTTATTTTAGTTTTATTTCTTTATTTAAAAGGAAGATTTTATGTTATATTTAATCTGGGGCAGATCACGGACTGATTGAAAGCTTCTCCCTATTCTCTCTATTATTATTATTATTATTATGATTATTACTATTATTATTATTATTGAGAGAGAACTCTACGCCAACAAATGCAAATATACGTAATCCAATATATTCATGGCACTAAATTTGATGTAACATCTTTGGATAGCGCAATTTTTCAGCTACAAATTTAAAAAAAGCTCTAATACATTTACCATCATTGGTTATTACATTTCACCAGCAATAAAGAAGAGTCCCTATCACAAACGTCTAAGTATCACACATAAAATACTTTGCCCTTCGCCTAACTGTTTTTTAGAAATGTGTTATTGTTAACCGCACGCTCCAAAATTTCTCACAATTAACAATAACACATTTCTAAAAAAACATATTTCGGAGAACATCTTAACTTTCGTTGTCCTGTTATTACCTGCATGTAAAAAAGACATATTTCTATACCTGAGGATGATTATATGAACAATCGAAAGCTTGTCGTAAAAAAGACCTTATACAACTGGAATTTATAAATAGGGATCATAACATTCATCAACGGGTTCGAGGTTAATGTATTTTATTAAAAAATGTTTGCGAGAGTGATTCTTGCCATTTATATCATTAACTTCACTATCTGCTTTTTGTATGAATGATTCATGTAATATATATATATATATGTTTGAGTGTGTGTAAAATTTCAGATATAATTAAAAATATATCTAGAAAAGGATAATATGAATAAAGACAAAAAGAAAACTTATCTTAGCCAACGCGTTTTGTCCACTGATGGAATTTTATTAAGGCATATATAAGGATTTTATTTTGGGACATGTATTTATACACAAAAGTAAAAATATAGTTAGTTTTTTCAAAATTCAGAACGCTCATAGATATGCTTCAAGCTAACTGAATAATCAAGATAAATTATGGCGGATGCTAAATGACGTAATTTAATGTCTGATAAACAAACTGAGCCAATATTTTTTATTATGTAATTGTTATTTATTTTAGTTTGAAATTAATTTATGTATTATATATTTTAAATAATATAAGTTTAAGAATCTAACCGTTTTCTTTTAATTCTTTAACATTTTTATAGTCACGTATGTTGGCTTAGGAAAGGAGTATTTTTTTAAAAGATATTTGAACACATCTGTGGCACATTTATATTGTGGCAAAATTCAATAGTTGCACTCTCGGGAATTTTCCGTCTAAATTACTCAATAAGTAAGTCATTCTTTAGATCGAAGTTGTATTTATTTTATGCATAACGAATGCATTTGATAAATTGTTGTGTATAAGTCTCCTTTTTTGTTCATAAATACGATCATTATATTTCTGCGAGATTCCCCGATGTATTGTAAGGGATATTTGTGCTCTTTACTTATACTTACCTGAAGAAGAGATATACATAAAAGGTTCTTTCAAAACCCTCCACTATCCTCAATATTTCATCCAGCATGCTAAGAGAATGACATACAAAATATACAACCCCCAAAACGATAATGACGTTAATAACAACAATAACAATGTCAACAAACTAGATAAAAACTGTCGTATCATCCTATCTTCTAACTCATGAACATCCACTCTCCCAAATAATTTAACCAGTCTTAACAATATCAAAATAATTACCAACAAATCGAAAACTATTATGAATATGATCAGAAACAAAAATATCCATAACAATAATAATTATGAAATTGGTATATATAAAATAAGCTGTCACAACTGTTCCTTACAATATATTGGAGAGACTTGCAGAAATTTAAAAAAATGTATCTATGAACACAAAAATGATTTTAGACACAACAATTTATCAAATGCATTTGTCATACAGAGAAATAAATTCGAACACAACTTTGATTTAAAGAATGTCACACTTATTAAATGAGAAAGTCGCATAGACTACGTGATAGGTTCTTCATAAGAGTGATTCGGCACCAAATTTTGCAAAATCGAACAAATAAATGACAGAGTTAATTTGACCTTACTGTTAGTACCTTTTAGCAACGTCTGTCAACAGAATATGAGACGTAAGACATGTTATGATCATTACCTTCTGTTATTTATTTTCAGTTGATTCTGAAAATAAACCTCTTTCTTTATTTTGTACGATAATAATGATTTCTTGTGATCAGCGGCCAGTTCACAGTCCTGCGGATAAGTCACATGGCTTACGAAGAGCGGGAAACTGACGTCACCGCTTACCTGCTGACATGTATCACTGTGGCTTCAACTGTCGGAGCAGACTTGCTGAATACGGAAGTAATGGAAATGGACGTGCTTTAATTTGTATTCCACCGTTGACCAACGAAGCTGGACACAGTAAAGATAGGAATTCGTAAATAAGTGAAGGCCTCAGGGAAACCAAAGACGAGGAGGAGGAGGAGAAGAAGAAGAAGAAGAAGAAGAAGAAGAAGAAGAAGAAGAAGAAGAACGAATTAAAGATAAAGAAAGAAAACAGTAAGCGAAAAAGAATGAGCAAACGTGAAAAATAACAAATAAGAGAAACGAAAGAAAGAAAGGACAAAATTAGAGTAAAAGTATAAGCTAAATAGAAATCACAAAAGAAAGATAAAGAGAAAAAGTAGATTTTTAAGAGGAGAAATTCTAATTATTGTATGGCTTACTCTTTGGACCAGCATGCTTATCTTTAATACACAAGGGGCTAAAAAAGTTAGTGTATGACTCATTGTGAGTTGTGTTCAGTCATTCTATGGGATAATGCTGAAAAAGTAACAGAACCTGTCGAAGAAACGGACAAGCAACACGAAAGTGTATAACAATAAAATCCTTGAGAAAGGCATGAATCCACCGCTTTCCTCCTCAGCTATGGGTTAATTAATGATATTTAATCACCAAATCATTATCATCTCCAAAAATAAATTTCTTTCAATGTAAAAATATGTTCTGAGTCTAAATAACCTGCAATAGGTTTATAAGCCGTAGAAAACGAATCAATCAATGAAATATTGATTAGCTACACAGGCATGTCTTTTAGTTTTACTTAGATTCTCTGGAATGTGAATGTGTAGAAACTACTGTCGCCACAAAGTAAATGATCATTGTATATATTAACTGCAATATATAATTGATCCCCCAGTTGATATCCACATTATAATTTCATGTTTGTTTATCAAATGCTGTATTGGCCAGACTCCATCATAGAAAACGAATCAATCAATCAATAGCACTAAATGATATGAAAGCATGAGACCAATCTTAATTTAATAAATTGTTCCATTCAAAATTCCGACAAGATTCACGAGTACGCCAACAACTACACCAAGAAGGCGACGGGGAGAACCGTAGACATTTATAAATCTAACGTTCATTCATATATTAAATATTGCTATCACATTTGGTCTTGTGCATCTGTCATGTATTTAGAGATTCTTAGTAAAATACAAATATGAATCTGCAATATTATTGGCCTGGACCTGACATCTCGACTACAGTAACGTTCCCCACCGCCGTAATGTAGCGTCCCTGTGCGTTTTCTATAAATAGTAATGGTAATTGTTCTGGTGAACTTTCGTCTAGTTAACTGATTTTTCTGTCACAATTAAGCATTGTTATTTTTTTTTATTACTAACACTATATAGTTTAGCTTCTAGTATATGAATTGTATTCATTGTAAATATTCATTAATGTTTCATTTTTAAATGTTGTTATTCCCCACTCCACACCGCCACTCCCAGACAAATGGTACATATGGGAACTAGTTAGGACTACACATAGTCTTTCAGGTATTATGGTGGCTGTAGTAAGAATAGTAAGAAAGTGTTATTTTGTGTAACGAATACTGTGGTGTGTTTAGGTCAGTAATTGTGGTTAGCTAAGTTTCAAATAAGACAGACTGAAGACTAGCCTTCCTCAATCCCTCCTTTTAGCCTTGTGCCACATTACCTAGATTTTATGAATTTAAGCGCAGTACTAGATTGGCGGAAATTCCTCATCATTTTACAGTTTCAATGACTAGATGCAACCGTAAGTTCTATGATAAGAGTTTCTTCTTTCACACTTCTCACCTGTGGAATTCCTTTCCGTCTTCTACCTTTCCAGTTAACTTTGATCTTCAAAAATTTAAATGTAAAATCACTCGTTATCTTCTTAATTCCTCTTCTTTTACTGTTCCTTCTCCTTAATAAAGTTTTCTTTTTCTCATATTCTTCCACACTCAATAACTCCTTGCATCATACTGGTTTTATTGTCTTGCTTTTTAATTGAAAAAACATAAAAAAAAAAAAAATGCGTGTTCGAATACTTAAGGTATATACTGAAGGAAGTGATGTAGAAGTTCTGGGTAAGAAAAGAACTTGGTCACTGGGAAGAAGCTGACGAGATATTTCTCGGGAAATTTCTTTCTCATGGGTCTTCTTCCTCTGGTAGTAAATCTGATAGTGATTCATGAAAATGTCTAGAAAGAGACGAATACTACGTAAACAATGATTGATTTTCTTGAAACGGTTGACGAGATATTTCGACAATATGCAGTCACACATAAATATCACGATGACAAATATCACTGAAACGAAGAATGGCAATAATAATAGTGAGGATAGCCGTTTTCCTTGTAAGGAAACATTCAGTATTCATTGACCAAACTGTTTCTATTACTGTCGGTTGAAGTTTCTTTTACAGCAGTTTTTTAGGGAAATAGATTTTAATTTTAATACTAATAGTCTTTCAGCCATTGACGACAGATTCCACCCTAAACCTTAGTCTTTTGATTCCACTCCAACCTTTAGACTTTTGATTTTACCCCAACCATTAGGCTTTTGATTCCACCCCAACCCTTAGGCCTTCGATTCCACCCTAACCTTAAGTTTTAGATTCCATGATAACTCTTAGGATTTCTATTCCACTCTACCCCTTAGACATTTCGATTCAACCCTAACCTTAGACTTTCGATCCCCCCACAAGACCCTTTTTCGATTCCGTCCTAACCACTGGGATTTCGATTCCAAACTAACATTAGGTTTTGGATTCCACTCAAAACCTTAGGCTTTGGATTCCACACAAGCCCTTAGACATTCTACCCGACGTTTAGACTTTCGATTCCACCCTAACCTTAGACTTCCTTAAGTCTAATATTAGAGTGGATCAACACCTAGATTATACCATTATTTTCCCCACTACTTACATGCGCAATCCATTTTAGTTGTTGCTACTGTTGGAGGTCTTAAAATGATGTTGTTATTGTTATTTGTTAAAGTTCTTTGTGATTCAGTAATCTACGGCTCAACATCAGTGGCAG
This sequence comes from Acanthosepion esculentum, assembly GCA_964036315.1. Taxonomy (NCBI): domain Eukaryota; kingdom Metazoa; phylum Mollusca; class Cephalopoda; order Sepiida; family Sepiidae; genus Acanthosepion; species Acanthosepion esculentum. Next base: position 3,178,806 of record OZ038509.1, on the reverse strand, counting down.
TGCCCCGTTGAGTTCGCAACGTCTTTTGTATACTTGGGCTCAAAAGTTTTAAACACCGGCGACCTCCTTACAGAGATAAACGGATGACGTGGGCTGGCTGCAGATGTGAGACCTCTGAAGACCACTATGGCGCTGCGCGACATCTACCGACCCACCAAGCTACGCCAATGTTTCTCTTTGCTACAATAAGGTGCCTTGACGCCTCTTGCGTCCATGGCTTTGAGTCCTGAGACGCCATCGAGGGGGTTCCTATCTTGTGTCTTAATCAGAAGCTCAGCCGGAGAACCAGCCAGCCAAACATCCTCCGCACAATCACTTAGAGCTATATTCGCTGGATCAGTCACGTCCCGCGTCGACCTGATGACCAACCTAGCAGAATCATCTACCAGTTCGACTCGCCATCTTCAGGCGCGAAAGATAACGCAACCGCTGGAAGAACGTCGTCCGCCAGAACCCCCAGCAGGTTAATCTGGCAGTAAAGGATGTTCCAATGCTCTGCGAAGACAATCGAGGAGGCTACACTGGTCCGATCTTGCTTGTGTTCGCTGGCTTGGTCACGTCTTCCGACGACCCAACCAAAGGTATCTACTAGTTCGACCCGACATCTGCAAACAAATGACGACCTCGTCTACCAAGACCTCCAACAGATTAATTTAGCGCTAGAGAGACAAGGTGGCTCTCGTGGCTCAATGCCTTCAAGGTATGCGATGGAGCATCATTAGTAAAGTTTTTTTTTTTATAAGGAAACATTTTTTAAAAAATTATTGATCTCGTCCCGAAATAGGTTTTTATCATTAGATGCTTTCAACTACTTTGAAAATAGCAGGTTTGCTTGTATTTTAAAAGCTGTTATTAGAATATGGAAATAGGCGAATTTTGATTCTCTTCCCGTATTTAAACTTAGCGAAATTTTTTCCAAAAAAATTGATGAGCTAGGAAAGAGATTCATTTACAAAAGAGAGGACATCAAATGAATCATTATTTGCTGCACCAAATAAGGTGATGTGAATATGGCAAGATTAGGAGCGAGTCATTTCAATCCATTTCCTCCCGAAAAAGCTAACGATTGATTCGAACAAGTAGTGTGTCGAATTAGACTAATTGAATAGAGTAATCGACGAACTGTATCTGGAGTTGAGATAGTGTGTAATATTGGCATCGAGTGAGTGCACTGGTCCGATATTGTGTCCAATGAGAAGCAACTCTTGAGGACCGGCCAGCCAAGCATCCCCCAACATACAAAGACCTACTAGTTCAACTCGCCATCTGCAAACTGGTGACGACATTACGACAGACCACGCAAAGACCTACTAGTTCAACTCGCCATCTGCAAACTGGTGACGACATTACGATAGACCACGCAAAGACCTACTAGTTCAACTCGCCATCTGCAAACTGGTGACGACATTACGACAGGCCACGCAAAGACCTACTAGTTCAACTCGCCATCTGCAAACTGGTGACGACATTACGACAGACCACGCAAAGACCTACTAGTTCAACTCGCCATCTGCAAACTGGTGACGACATTACGACAGACCACGAAAAGACCTACTAGTTCAACTCGCCATCTGCAAACTGGTGACAACATTACGACAGGCCACGCAAAGACCTACTAGTTCAACTCGCCATCTGCAAACTGGTGACGACATTACGACAGACCACGCAAAGACCTACTAGTTCAACTCGCCATCTGCAAACTGGTGACGACATTACGACAGACCACGCAAAGACCTACTAGTTCAACTCGCCATCTGCAAACTGGTGACGACATTACGACAGACCACGCAAAGACCTACTAGTTCAACTCGCCATCTGCAAACTGATGACGACATTACGACAGACCACGCAAAGACCTACTAGGTCAACTCGCCATCTGCAAACTGGTGACGACATTACGACAGACCACGCAAAGACCTACTAGTTCAACTCGCCATCTGCAAACTGGTGACGACATTACGACAGACCACGCAAAGACCTACTAGTTCAACTCGCCATCTGCAAACTGGTGACGACATTACGACAGACCACGCAAAGACCTACTAGTTCAACTCGCCATCTGCAAACTGGTGACGACAATACGACAGACCACGCAAAGACCTACTAGTTCAACTCGCCATCTGCAAACTGGTGACGACATTACGACAGACCACGCAAAGACCTACTAGTTCAACTCGCCATCTGCAAACTGGTGACGACATTACGACAGGCCACGCAAAGACCTACTAGTTCAACTCGCCATCTGCAAACTGGTGACGACATTACGACAGACCACGCAAAGACCTACTAGTTCAACTCGCCATCTGCAAACTGGTGACGACATTACGACAGGCCACGCAAAGACCTACTAGTTCAACTCGCCATCTGCAAACTGGTGACGACATTACGACAAACCACGCAAAGACCTACTAGTTCAACTCGCCATCTACAAACTGGTGACGACATTACGACAGACCACGCAAAGACCTACTAGTTCAACTCGCCATCTGCAAACTGGTGACGACATTACGACAGGCCACTCAAAGACCTACTAGTTCAACTCGCCATCTGCAAACTGGTGACGACATTACGACAGACCACGCAAAGACCTACTAGTTCAACTCGCCATCTGCAAACTGGTGACGACATTACGACAGGCCACGCAAAGACCTACTAGTTCAACTCGCCATCTGCAAACTGGTGACGACATTACGACAAACCACGCAAAGACCTACTAGTTCAACTCGCCATCTGCAAACTGGTGACGACATTACGACAGGCCACGCAAAGACCTACTAGTTCAACTCGCCATCTGCAAACTGGTGACGACATTACGACAAACCACGCAAAGACCTACTAGTTCAACTCGCCATCTGCAAACTGGTGACGACATTACGACAAACCACGCAAAGACCTACTAGTTCAACTCGCCATCTGCAAACTGGTGACGACATTACGACAAACCACGCAAAGACCTACTAGTTCAACTCGCCATCTACAAACTGGTGACGACATTACGACAGACCACGCAAAGACCTACTAGTTCAACTCGCCATCTGCAAACTGGTGACGACATTACGACAGGCCACTCAAAGACCTACTAGTTCAACTCGCCATCTGCAAACTGGTGACGACATTACGACAGACCACGCAAAGACCTACTAGTTCAACTCGCCATCTGCAAACTGGTGACGACATTACGACAGGCCACGCAAAGACCTACTAGTTCAACTCGCCATCTGCAAACTGGTGACGACATTACGACAGACCACGCAAAGACCTACTAGTTCAACTCGCCATCTGCAAACTGGTGACGACATTACGACAGGCCACTCAAAGACCTACTAGTTCAACTCGCCATCTACAAACTGGTGACGACATTACGACAGACCACGCAAAGACCTACTAGTTCAACTCGCCATCTGCAAACTGGTGACGACATTACGACAGGCCACTCAAAGACCTACTAGTTCAACTCGCCATCTGCAAACTGGTGACGACATTACGACAGACCACGCAAAGACCTACTAGTTCAACTCGCCATCTGCAAACTGGTGACGACATTACGACAGGCCACGCAAAGACCTACTAGTTCAACTCGCCATCTGCAAACTGGTGACGACATTACGACAGACCACGCAAAGACCTACTAGTTCAACTCGCCATCTGCAAACTGGTGACGACATTACGACAGGCCACTCAAAGACCTACTAGTTCAACTCGCCATCTACAAACTGGTGACGACATTACGACAGACCACGCAAAGACCTACTAGTTCAACTCGCCATCTGCAAACTGGTGACGACATTACGACAGGCCACTCAAAGACCTACTAGTTCAACTCGCCATCTGCAAACTGGTGACGACATTACGACAGACCACGCAAAGACCTACTAGTTCAACTCGCCATCTGCAAACTGGTGACGACATTACGACAAACCACGCAAAGACCTACTAGTTCAACTCGCCATCTGCAAACTGGTGACGACATTACGACAGGCCACGCAGCCGCTAGAAGGACGTAGTCCTCCAGAACATCCAGCAGATTAATCTGACGCTGGGGGATGTTGTGAGGTTCTTCCAAGACTGTAAGAGCTGGCAAAACAAGGTGGCTCTCGTGGGTTCAAGGAAAAAATAATCTGTCCTCCTCTTTTTCTCAATAAGATGTCGTCGCACGTGGTAAAAATGTGTCTACAACTGGGGCACGTTCGCATCACTTTCAATTACATCTCCTGCGCAAACTTCATACACACAAAGACATTCTCTAGTTTAAATATTTTCTTCTTCTATTGTCATTATTTTGTTAATAGATAAATCGTAATTTTTGTTTTATACACTCTTTTCTCTTATTCATCTATTACTCGGAGTCACATACAAGTCCGCAATAATTGTTACGGGAAAAACTATATCAGGAGGCATGTGTATTCTCCCTATGCACAACTAGATTTCCTGCAGCAAAAGATGTCTTTAGAAGATGCTTCAATGATTTCCTATAAGGTTAAGCTATAACGAAGTGACAGGCAAATCCATAAACCAACCATTTTTTTTAGTCTTAATTTATCATTGGAGAATGTCGTTTGCTGGAGGATAGAGACATCAGCAAGTAGGTGTAGCATTTGTTAGTTAGTAATCATTGGTAATGCGTTGGTTGGTCCCTAGAGAGTCGCTGATGGTGTCAAAATGAACTACATCGATTTTGTAAAGACTAACTTTCAGACATAACTCAATAAGACACTGGCATTCAAATGGAAATTGAAAATGAGAATATTTAATAGCGATAAGTTAGAATTTCAACTTTCGGCGGAAATAAATTTTCGATTCTAATACATAATTTCGTCAAATTGGGGTACTTCAACGTGGTGTAATGGTAAACAAGCTTGTCTTGCTAGATCAATTACGAGTGATTAGTGAGTTCGATCCTTACTGGGTGCTCCATGCTTTCGGCCATGTGTCGCATGTAAGTCACGCTTAACAAGTTCCCATTTTTTTTCTAACAAATTTTTACCGTCCTATTTTTATGACTAGATACCAGGTGTAACAGCAAAATTGTCCAAATCGTGTAACAGCCAAATTGTACATTTGTTAGAATAAGCTTTGAAACGTTGTATCTTAGAAATGATTAAATATATGCTTTATAGAATTATCAGATGTTTTTATAACACGATTGGACTCGACTTTAAGCAATAAGAATGCATAATTACTCTCCAAACTTAACAGGAGAATTGTGATGAAATCAATCATAAACGAAAATGACATGTTCATCATTAATTACTCACAGGTAAGGATCGGAAGCTCATGAAGTATTGAAATTAGGTTCAAATATATATATATATATATATATATATATATATATATACATATATATATATATATATATATATATATTATTCAAGAGTCATTTTCCAACTTATTCAAGATGATCTTCGCCCTCACTAACCTTCAAACTTTCTGTCCTGGAGTAACAAGTTTCCTCAGAGATTTCACATACGATTTAATTTTCAAGACTTTTTCACTGCTCTTTGTACTGTCATAGGTGAAACTCCTCTCTTTCTTAGCTTTGTTAAATATAGATTCATTGAAGGAATTGTCGGAAAGCCTGCGGTTAATCGATTTTGGTATCTGTTTGATTATAGAAGACGGGTGGTTGGAAGATGTGTGTATATAGAGTGGTTTATCATTGGGTTTTCTGTATGGTTTGTATGTGCGTTTTCTTAGGTTGAAGGTAACATCTAGAAAATCTACTTCGTTTAGGTTAGTTTTTATATCTATGTCGAATCCGTTATTTTTTAAAAGATAGCGGATTCCCAGCAACACTCACATACACACCACAGAACACAAAAAAGGCCAACAGGAAAAGAAATATCATATGGATCAACCCACCGTACAGCAAAAACGTAAAAACAAACGTAGGAAAAATATTCTTCAAATTTTTACACAAGCACTTCCTGGAATCAAGCACCCTACACAAAATATTCAACAAAAACACAGTAAAAATCAGCTACAGTTGCACCGAGAACATGGCACAAATAATAAAAAAGCACAACAATAAAAAACGAATGTCCCTTAAACGGTAATTGTTTACAAAACAACGTAATCTACCAAGCCACAATAAAATCACCAGATAATGAAGAAAAAGTATACATAGGAGTAACTAAAGAACCCTGGAAACAAAGATATTATGTACACAAAACATCTTTCACAAATAGTAAATATGCGAACAGCACAATGCTTTCTAAGTATATCTGGGAAATAAAAAACAAAACGCGCACCACAACAAAAATATCTTGGAAAATAAGGAAAAAATCATCAGCCTACAACAACCTATCAAAAACTTGCAAACTTTGCTTGGAGGAAAAAATAGCTATCATTACCTTCCCAGACCAAAATAAATTATTAAATAAAAGATCCTGAGCTAATCTCCAAATGCAGACATGAAAACAAATTTTTACTACGTAACTTAAAAATCGAAAACGGAAAAAATAAGTAAATACATAAACAAACAAAATGACAATAAAATAAGCAAAATAAATTAATCCAAACAAATTACCAAATCACACCTGTTAGAATAGACGAAATAGAATAAAAATAAGGAACAAAATCAACAAGTAAAGTAAATAATAAACAAATTAGCAAACTATTATGACCAAAATATTAATCTATAAAAAATCAAAACAAAAAATCGGACGAAAAATAGCTATAACTGTTATATAACGATAAAAAAAATGATAAAAAATTATACTGCGTTACTTAAAAATGGAAAAAAAAACAAAAAGAGAAAATATACAGTGTAACAAATAAATAACAACAAGTATAATAAATTGATCTAAATACATCCAAATATATAAACTAACAACCGATACCGATAAACTAGCCGTTTAGAAAAAACAAATAAAGATAATCAATGCAAATAAATAAATTAAAAACTGTTCCCGCCAAAAGAATAGTCAAAACATACCCCAAAATTCAACAAATAGCTTTATCTTCCCAAACAAAAAGAAAACTATATAAACAAAAACAAAAGCTATATAAACAAATTTTTATTACGTTAATAAAAACACCGATCAAAATAAAAATAATAAATAAATAAATATATAAGATAAAAAATAAAAATAAAAATAAATAAAAACAAGCAAAATAATTTGACCCAAATAAATAAACAAATAAACGACTTCCGGTAAAATAACTGCCATAATAGACTACCCACAATAAGCTATATGAACAAATTTTTACTACGTTAATAAAAACACCGATCAAAATAAAAAAATAAATAAATAAATAAGATAAAAAATAAAAATAAAATTAAATAAAAACAAGCAGAATAATTTGAGACAAGTAAATAAATAAACAAGTAAACGACTTCCGGTAAAATATCCGCCAAAATAGACTACCCACAATGCACCACTGACCGGTATATATAAATAGCCGAGAAAAATAACAGTACTTGTGGCCTGACGAATGCATCTAGCATGAAACAGACTGTCGCCTCTAAGTGTTGACTTCTATGTTCACGTTTATATATATATATATATGTGTGTGTGTGTGTGTGTGTGTGTGTGTGTGTGTGTGTGTGTGTGTGTGTGGTATTCAAACCGACAGCTCTAAGCTGTAACAGTACCAATCTCGTATATTTACTTTTCGGTCACAAATGCGAGAAGGGGAATTATGTGGAAGAAACCAAAACAGATTGTGTATGGAAACAATCACTCTTGTATACAAGATCCGTTAAACATGACTGTGAAGGTATTGCGATTAAGCATTTTATTTAATTTTTCTTGTGTTCGTACAAGTGCTTTCTTTTCCAGACAGAAAGTGTGGAAAAACTGTCCAAAAGTTCTTTCGGCTATTCTTTTAGCCATTATCAAAGATGATTTTTTTTAACTGAATGCGTGTTTGTTTTGTTTTTTTTTATATATGTAACTGATATTATAGAAATGTTTTATTTTCCAAACACGGTCAGCATGGCGTGGCCGTGATCGTAGTTAATATTATTCTGTGTTAGTTTTTCTTTTTTTATTATTAATGCTTCCATTATTTTTAATCTTTTTTACACATGGATGAGGCTATTTTAGTTGTATTTCCAACTAGTATGTTGCGAATGAAATTTAAAATATAGATCAAGGTTGTTAATCGTCTCTGTTCCAGCCAGACATTTTCGCCTCCTCCTCTCCCATTATACTGGGGATTGGTTTAATTTCATATCTATATTTTCAACGGCGGCCTCCTGCTTCTTTTCTTTCTTTCTTTCTTTTTTCGCTTTTCTTTTTTCTTTCTCTCTTTTTCTTTTTGAATTATTTAATTTTTAAGTTTCTGATTTCATATTTACACACAATCCGTGTCGAAAAATGCCGACATATTAACGTGTTGGTTGAAATAGCTATTCTTATGAGGTAATTTAGAATTTCTCTATTATGTAACTGAGAGCTCAGGGGTAAAATCTCCGACTGATGCCAAGTCAGTCGGGTTTCGATCCAGGATGTCTAGTCACACTGATGATCTGTGATACAGCGAAACAGTTTGCTCGTGGATGACAATATATATATATATATATATATATATATATATATATATATATATATATATATATAAGGAAAGAACAGTAAGATATAAAATCCGGTGTTAAAGTTTACATAAAATAAAATAAAATAAAATAATATTTACTTATACTCGATAAGAATAAATAATTTTAAATACTGTAAGTAATCCTAATACATTTACTTGGTTTTTAAATAGAAGTATAGTATATTAAATATTAAAAATAATTTTTTAGAAAGGTGGATAAAACATATTCTAATCTAAACAGTCCCTCAAAATCTTTAAATATACAAATAGAAAAAATACCATAAGAATTTTTGCCGTTAGAAAAAAACCCAGATGACATGAATTTAGCGGATGTCAGAATTTGTTAAAAGATACATCCCTACCCATCCCTAAACATAACCCCGCTTTCAAATGTAACTATTAACTGATACAACGAAAATTAAAAATTGAACCCTCTACCACCCCTTGTCTAGATGAATGGATTTATCGGTAACCTTGGAAACCCTCAAACTATGAATCTTCCCTGTGCCGTTAACAACAGTAAATTTTAAAAAGTAAGTTACTCCAAAATTCGCTTGATGAGGAAATGGAACTAATGTCTTTGGTTTAATAACAAAATTAAATTCAGGGGCTTTAGCTTCCATTTCTGAAACATGGTTATCACTGTGTAGCGGTAAAACCATATTTTAAATCTATTAATTTATAATATATATATATATATATATATATATATATATATATATATATATATATATATATATATCGAGAAAACCGTTTTTTCAGACCCTACCATTTTGACCATGGAGACCGGCCTGTCAGTACAATGTTTGAATTGAATTATTTATTCAAAGAAAGCACATTTATCGTTGGGACGTATATGAATCTAAAAATGCGAGCTTCAGTTTCTGACCGGAACTGTAAAGAACACTAATATTTGGAGTTAATTTTTTATCGGATATTATTCAGATATTATTAAAAACGTTACTTTTTGTGGTTACACGTTGGTAACCCTACTTATTATTTACTTAAACACTAAAATATTCTTATATGATTTAAAGAAATACTTCCTTTTTTCTACCTTCAAACATATATCTAATATATGTGAAGGTGTTCTAAGAAGGTGGAATCTTTATTTATAGGATTAAATCTTGCAAAATATCTTTTCAATTACACATTGAATTGATAGATAAAAGAAAGTCGACCCCGTTATCTCTGGAAAGACAATGTTTTTAAGGTAAACGGTTTTTGTAATTAAGGTGCTCAATATCAGGAACGACAGATAAAAGGAGAGTATTTTATTATAATTCTGTTGGTTCACCTTAGTTCTTTAATTAGCACGTACGTTACCTTCAGTCGATACCTCATAAATGATGGACTATTTCGTTTTCATTGCGTGGAAAGGCGCAAAAGACAATATGAGAGACGCTACTTGATTTCACTGAGAGAAAGTTCTGCCCTGCCAATAGCGCTTAAATAATGGGTTTTGAATGCGTGGAAAAATAAAAATATCACAGACATATCTGAGACGCTACTTGGTTTCACTGTGCAAAAAAAAAAAGAAAGAAAGACGATAGAACGCTCATGTATCTAACGCCTGTTTCAGGGAAATGTAAAAAGTTGTCAATTTCAAATGTTTTCACTTGTACCTCCTTACTTCTTAAAATAACGACAAGCATTCATATTTATGATTGTTATTGCAATATTTTTAAAGTTATTAAGATCAGATATTTAATGATGTAATAGGGGAATTTCAACGGCTATTTCATTGTCGTAGAACTCGCCATTAGCTTATTCAATCATTAACTGAAGAATTAAGATTCTCCAGAAAATACAAATAGAAAAATCGTAGAATTTTCACGTGTATTATTATTATTATTATTATTATTATTATTATTATTATTATTTCTTAAAAATTCTTTCTTTATGAACAAAATAGAAGAAAAGAAAAATTAAACGAAAATTAATAAAAAAAAAGGCTTCTTCCAAGAAATTCGGACAACTTAAAAAATGAATTCTATTACCCCCCACCACACACACACACACACACACACATATATATATATACATATATATATATATATATATATATGTGTGTATATGTATGTATGTATATATTTACACCTGTGTGCGTTCATATATAATGGCTGACGTCAGAGGAACATAAAAGTAATAATATGTTTGTAGCACAAAACTGATACGTTTGGTCTGACTCTAGTGCCGAAAGACATACCTTTAGAAGTTTCTAATCCCAGAGGTTAAACTCTGACCCGATTCCCTTCTAATAACTATGAATTTCACCGCACACACCAGCCCTAACAATATTCTACTGTGTGTTCTTTCCCACTCTCGATCGTAAACATCAGCAAGGCGGTTGTTTTTCCTTTCATCCAGAGGAAATGTGATAACAAAACTCAGCAACACATAACAGACCGGATCACTTTCTTCTGTGTGAGGGAGATTGCAATGGCTGATGCTTGAAACGATCGCCGGTTCGCTGTTAAATCATGAAATGAGAGAAAAGAGAAAACGAACGTTGCATTCAGATGATTGGAATAAGAATCGGTCGGGGTGAGGAAAGAGAAATAGTTCGACATAGATGACGAAAGAAAGCAACCAAGAAAGAAAGAAACGGAAGAACAATGGACGTTCTTACAAATTTGTGACAGAAAGAAAGAAAGAAAGAAAGAAAGAAAGAAAGAAAGAAAGAAAGAAAAAATGAAAGAAAGAAAGAAATGAAAGAAAGAAGCAAACAAACAAAAGGACACTGTTCTAACAGACAAGTAAAAAAGTGAAAGAAAGAACGAAGGAAAGAAGCAAGCAAAAAGGACAAATAATGTTTTAATAGAAAAAATCAGAAAGAAAGAAATAAAGAAAGAAAGAAGCATGCAAACAATGTACAAATGATTTTTTAAAAGAAAAAGTGAAAAAGAAAGAACGAAACAAGCAAACAAGAGAAGGACAAAAAGTAAAATTAAATGGGTGAAAGACAGAAAGAATGAAAGAAACAAACGAACAAAAGAATAATGTTCTAAAAGAAAGTAAATAGTTGAAAGAAAGAACGAAAGAAAGAAGCAAGGAAAAAAGGAAAATAATTTTAAAAATATAAAACAGAATGAAAGAAAGAACCAAACAAGCAAACAAAATGACAATGAATTTTTCAAAAATAAAAGTAAAAATTCACCCTTTTACTTTTATTTTTGAAACATTCAAAGAAAGAAAGGAAGAAAGAAAGAAAAAATAAAGAAAGAACGAAAGAAAGAAAAAATAAAGAAAGAAAGAAAAAATAAAGAAAGAAAGAAAGAAAAAAGAAAGAAAGAACGAAAGAAGAAAACTAAAGAATGAAAAGAATGTTTTACAAAAGAAAAAGGTGAAAGAAAGAAAAAACAGACAATCAAAGGAAAGAAAGAAAACGAAAGAAAGATTCAAGCAAACAGAACAGATAAAGTTAAAAAAAAAAGTTAAAAGTTAAAATACAAAAGAACGTGAAAACTTGAATAGAAAGAAAGACAGAAATAAAAAAAGAAAGAAGAAAGAGACAAACTGTGAACAGAAAGAAAGAAAGAAAGCAACAAAAGAGAGAAAGAGAGAAAAAGAAAATTTAGCAATACGTAAAACATTTAAAAGTAAAATTAATTAAAAGGCTGACATGCACAAAAGAAAGAAAGAACGATAGAAATAAAGAAAGAAAGTAACAAACAAAGAAGGAAACAAAGAAAGAAACAAAGAAAGAGAAAAGGACGAAACGTTTGATAAAATTCAACAATGTATATACAAAATTTTAAAAAAAATGAATTAACCGGTGAAATAAATAAATAAAGTAAGATAAAAAGAAAGAAAGTTTGAAGAGCAAGATAACAATTTAAAGGCATGAAAAAAAGAGAAAAGCAATTAAATAATAAGATAAATGTAGATAATGAGCAATAAAAAAAAAATTCAGAGAGAGGCAAAGGCATAGAGCGAAGGAGAGATGAAAGCGTAAGCGAGAGAAAAGCTGGGAGTGGGTAAGTAAAAGGAGGAGTAATGAGAGAGGGTAATCTAGCATTGGTCGAAGGAGATGGAAGCAACTGAAAAGTCGGAAGAGAAAAAAGTCTGAAAAAAAGAAATAAATAAAAAAAAAGAGTCAATTTGAAAACGTTAGACAATGAAGAGAAGCGACAAGAAAGACTGAGAAGATAAAGGAAGACAGAAAGACAAAGAAAAAATGAGAGGGGATCAAAAAGCAAGAAGTAAGTGAATAGCAGAGACAGACAGATAAGGACGAACGAAAGAGAGTGAGGGAGAAAGTAAGAGAGTGCAAGAAGAAAAAAAAGAAGAAAAAGAACAAAATTAAGAGAGAAAGAGGGAGAGAGAAAGAGAGGGGAGAAATAGAACTCCTATCAAACAAGGTCATCCGTGGGCAATATTTCTGATAGTATTCAAATGATAGTACATTATTACGAACATTTTCTTTACAAACGAATTATACTGTGTAATTACATTAGAGTTGAAAATTTTACGTATGACCGACAGATGACAGGAATTACACGAAGAATATATTTTTGCTAGTATTCATAATATGGTTATTACATTATAGATGGAAATTTTAAGTATAATTGCAAGATGATATAGATTATTCGAAAGAAGGCAGCTAGTATTTATAATACAATTATCTGTTGTTTTTTTTGTTGTTGGTGTTGTCTTTCATGCTTTGCCCTTATCTAATATATGTAGCCTTCAGTAAGTCACGCTGATTCGTTCATACATACATTCATTCTTTCTTCCTTGTTATTTCTTTCTAATATACGCGACCCTATCTTCATCATCCTTTCCATGTTTGTTTCTCCTGGCCATCCGCAAATAAGATTCTTCTCAATCGCGATTTTAGCATTGCTTCATCATCGACACGTCGACCTCCATTCGAGTATGGCGTTACTTAATAGAGTCGGCCGCATTAGGCGTTTGAATATCCAATGTAATGCGTCAGCCCCTCAGGCAAAAAGTTCCATCAGGACCGAACGAAGGCTGTTAGCCGTGGAGAGATTTCACTTTCAGATCTCTCATCCATTATTTCCTAGTTTCCACACACGTTCCTAAAACCAACCAACCACTTCATCCATTGTTTAACTAAAAACCACATACATGTCAACATAATACATCTTCAGAGTTACATGCATATACACTTCAGTCTATATAATATATACAATGTATTTACATGCATATGCATAAAGTATATATATATATATATATATATATATATATATATATATATATATATATATATATATATATATATATATATATATATATATATATATATATTCATGCATACTTTAATAAAAGGAAAACTGCATACATACCCTGGCTTACGGCCACACTACGTCGAAACAATCGTTCCCATACGATCAGCGAAGTTAAGCAATATCGACCCTCGTCAGTGACTAGATGGTTGACCGCTTCAGGATACCAGGTGCTGTAAGCTTGGATGTAGGTGTGTGATGTAATAGATAATGGTTCAGAATTATTAATCGTAGAGCCAAGTTTTAATTCCAGTTGGGTTTGTTGTATTCACTTACACGCACATCCTTTGGGAAAGATACGATTCCGCCTCTTTTTCCTCCTGCTATGGGTGAATTAGTGAAACTTATATCACTGAAACCATTATTATCCTATCCTTTCAAAATTGACATAGAAATGGTTATGCCGCTAATCAAAAATAACCAAAATAAGCACACGTACGCACGCACGCACACACACACACACACACACACACACACACACACACACACACACTACTTTAATTTAAATACGTAAATGTGTGTAAGTGTTTACCTACGTTTGTGAGTCTGATTTTTGTTGGGGTTTCCTATTTAAGCAAACATATATATATTATTAAACAAAAAAGAATACATATACACACACACACACACACACACACACATATATATATATATATATATATATATATATATATATATATTCCAGTCGAATCCATTGCATTCACTTACGTGCTAATAGCCTTGGAAAAGGTATTAATCCTCTTCTTCTCCCCCCCCAGCTATGGGTAAATAGCAGGACAGACGGGGTTCTTTCGCCTTGAATGGGAAATGGTCTAGGAGAAGGACACCTCTGAATTCAAAACCTTAACTCTCTTACGTCGAATACGACGGGAGAGTCCTCCATATATATATATATATATATATATATATATATATATATATATATATATATATAAAATGTGTAACCCGGACCGGAGAAGAAGTCTCTTATATCCGGGTTTCTCTACTATCAGGGTTTGGTCTATTATATATACATTAACACAGGCTTTAATTTAGGGACCATAGAAAATCTCTCTTATATTCGGGTTTCTCTTATATCCGGGTTGCACTATATATATATATATATATATATATATATATATATATATATATATATATATATATATAGCAATGTCCAATACAACCTCAATCGTTGTCTACTGCTTTCCTAATTATTTTTCTATTATTCTCACACCTTAATAATGATTCTGTTTTTCTTATTCTTCCTTACACATCACCCCCTTGTGCCATAGTGACTTTACTTCCTTGCATGGGGTAAAATCGATTAAAAAATTTTCATGCATTGATGATGGCTTTCAAAAATGAAACAGACTGTTGCCACTCGGAGTTGTCCTCAATGTCCACTTTTATATTTTTATACTCTCTATCCCTGATGCTTAAAAAGCATATTTTAACATATATATATATATATATATATATATATATATATATATATATATATATATATATATGTATTAATATAATTGTTTTTTTTTTAATATATAATCATCGCAACACGAGAATTCCCATGTTTCAAAACTGAAACTTCAATTCAAATTCACTCATAAAAATTAGATTTAAAATACAAAGTTCCGTTCCATTATCAAGCGATGCTAAGAATATCTTTTTAGAAATTGATTTACTTAATTCATAAGTCCAGACAAATTTGATATTTTGAGATGTTGGGGTTAAGGAAAATTACATCTTTTTTTTATTTTAGAGGTTTTAATATTTAACTTATTTAGAAAACTTATGTATTGTATCTATGAAATCGGTCAAGTCAAGGTGGGGGCTGGGGTATCTGTCCATTGACACAAACTTCCTTTTTCCAAGTAGAAATTAGTGGTAGTGTCTATGTTCCAACACATCGTTTGAGTCTCAACAGCAATACATTTGGCATTTTATTTTTTTTATTTTTTATTTTATTTTTATTTTTTTATAAATTTCAATTACGATGTTTTCAAAAGGGGCATTCAAATATTTAGTCATATTTTTAATATTTATATTTTTATTCGTACCGAATAAGATATATTTAATTTATTTACTAATTGAGTACATATATGTTAATGCTAAAATTGATATATTAGAATCTAATAAACTATTTTATTCATGATCAAATATAAATATGTTAGTTTCATTTTTTTTTTAAATCGCTATTACTTTAGGAAAACTTTGGCAATGTCTACAAAACTCGCTATTTCATTTCTTTGATTTAATAAATTTTTACTTTTCAGAAACTTAATAATATTTAACTTTTCGTGTATGCACAAATGACATGGGTCATTTGAAGATCTACAATTTCTTGTTTTTTTTTATTAATTTCCATTTTATTGTAGGTGTTTTATTGGTTTCTTTTAAATGACAGAAATATTTAGATAAGGATGCGTGGTTGAGGTATTTAGTATTATTGAAGGAACTTTGGTGTTGTTTCCATCTTAATTTCTACATCGTACATAGACTCTAACATCATTAGGATTCTCAGCGGATGAGATATTGCATTGGTAAACAACGGATTTTATACGAAATTTATTATTCAGAGGACAATTTTCAGGATTTCTACAATTACATAATTTTTCTTTATTTTGGTTTATTCTTATTTCAGGATCTGTATTTCTTTGATTTTGGTATAAGTATTTATTTATGATGTTTTCATTATGTTTCTTGATAATACTTTCGATTTTTAAGGTATTTTTATTAAAAAGATTTTTTGAGTTCACTATTTCTAGGAAAATGTTTTTTCAGTTAATGCAACGAATTTTTGTTCTAGTTAACTTATAAACATTTGGTTGAATGGGGGGGGGGAGTAGTATACAAAATGATTTTTCTATTTTTATTTTTTCTTGGGCTTCTATTATTATTTTTTATATAATAAATTTTTGGGCATTTAACATTTAGAGCTTTATCATAGAAATTGCTATGTTCATAAAATATTTTTTTTCATTTGCCGAATTCTTTTTTTCGATAGCTGAAGGTATATGCTTAATTATTGATGGAGGATGATTAGACTTGCGGTGTACATATATATAGAGGATTAGTTTTGTCTTTTTTGTAAGGTTGGTATATATTATTCATTGTCTAATGTTACATTCTCATTTTTATGTGTTAGTTCACAAAAAAAAAAGAGAATGTCGCATATCGAGAATATCTAACATCGAAAAACAAGAAAAAATGAATTATTTTAATAACATGTGGAAATCTCAACGCTTTGCCTGATGAAGGTCGCGAGACCGGAAACTCGTGTAGCAAAATTATGGAAAATAAAGCGTAATATTTTTTTTTAAATACACAGTACAAGCAAAAACGTTTTCTGCTTCTCTCTTCTTTTTAATATACACACTTTTCTCTCGTTGGAACTACTATAACCTCTTCCCTTTATATATATATATATATATATATATATATATATATATATATATATATATATATATATATATATATATATATAAAGTATATTTTAAAATATATATATGCATATATTTATATATATGTATGTATATATGCATATATATAGAAAACACACATACATATACACACACACATGCATATATATATAAATATATATATATATACATACACACATACATAAGAACATCTCTCTCTCTCTCTCTCTCTCTCTCTCTATATATATATATATATATATATATATATATATATATATATATATATATATTTATATATATATATATATAGAGAGAGAGATGTTCTTAGGAAATCATATATAATTTAATTACACGGGTTTAAAAATTGTATATTTTGGTACATATGCAAATATCGAAGCATATATATATATATATATATATATATATATATATATATATATATATATATATATATGTATATATATATATATATATGTCCTAGAAATTTTCATAGAAAATATTCGTCCTCCGACAGCATTCGAATTATTTATTATAAACAGACCATTTACTTAAATACTTGTATCTATAAAAAGAATGTTAAACATAAAAATGTCTTTAAATAATTGTCGGACTTTGTCCATTTCATAATGTGTGACGTCATTTGTTTACATTTGATAGGCCATGGCAGTTATGATTGTACGCGAGTTTATAAGCAGTAAATTCGACCTTGCCATCCGGACGATCCTCAGTGGCCGAATAGGTTAAGGCACGTCAGGCTATATGACGGTCCCGTATTGGATACAGGTTCGAATCCTGTCGGAGAACGAATACTTTCTATGAAAATTTCTCGGACATTCAGGCCGGTAAATGTTATTTAATACTGTTTATTATAAACAGAGCATTTACATAAATACTTGTATCTATAAATAATAAGAATGTTTAACATAAAAATGTCTTTAAATATTTATATATATATATATATTACAAAAGAGAGAAACCGCAGACGTTTTGGTTGTAATTTGGATTTTTTTTTAAATATATATTATACTTTATTTCCCATAATTTTGATACACTTGTTTCAAGCAAAGAGTGGATATTTCCACATATTATTAAAATGAATTCATTTTCCTCATTATTTTTTATGTTAAACATTCTCTTCTTTTTGTTTTTTTGTTGTTGTTTTTTTTGGGGGGGTTGTAGTAGTGATGGTCCCTTTATGGTATACCCAGCATCCTTCTGTAGAATCACATCACCTCCCCCATATGTTAAAAGAACTGGAACAGGGTTAAAATTATTGTAAAAATGTGTGTTAATATTTTCGGTTGCTAATACTAATATCGAATATGCATATTTATAGAAAGATATTGAAAGGTGTAAAAGCTGACTAAGAACGTTCCAGAAACAACCTGTCGGTGCGTGATATGACTCAGATAGGTATAGAAATAGAAACGCTTCATTGTCACCCCATATTGCTTATGCTTACGTAAATATGCACTGCTTTCGGATCGCACATACAACCCACCTAAGATGTTCACAAATACTGCAGCATCTCAACACTTCTACGCATATATCAAATAGGAATTCCAAACAAAATAATGGATTCTTCTTCAAGATCAATGTTGGTTCGTGTCAAGGTTGACAACAGGTGATATGAGTGTGTTTTTTTTATGTGAGAATCTTTGCATCAAGTTTTTACACACCCACACTCATCTCCGTAAATCCGAGTACCATAATAGGAGTAGATAGGTTCATATATCGCCCAGTTCACAATCCCCCACGGTCTTTTGAACAGGAGTAGAGGTATATCTATATAAGTTTTATCCTTCTCGTCAGTACTGGGTTTCCGGTTCCTTCTAAAGTCTTCTCTTTCACTCCCCTTGCGTCTTAGTGGCATTATTGCCTTGCTTCGGGTGAACTGATTAAAAAATTACAAGTGAAACGATACTTTCGTCCTGTGTTGAACATTGGTAACCTCCGGCCAAAATCTTATATCTCGTTTTTTCCAGCCAGTAAACTTATCTAGGGGATGTATGCTCATAGGTCTCTTTTATTTCTGTTTCCACTTTCTTTAATTTAATTCCCCCTCTCCCGTTAGGTGACAGTGATATCAATTCTCTGGTACATGCGGGGCGCTTTTCGTTGTTTCGAATATGCATTTCGTAATTGTTTTTTTGTTTTTTGTTTTTTTTGTGTGGCGGGGTGCTTGAGTGAGTGTTTGGTCGAATCATTGTTCTTAATTATCCAGTCCCGCATTAACTGATTTCCCTGCCACAGTTAAGGATTGCCGTTTTATTTTATTACTATTACTATTTAGTTTAGTTTCTTGTATATAAATTGTATTTATTGTAAATATTCATTAGGGTTTAATTTTTAAATGTTGTTATTTTTATCCCCCCAATCATATACAAATCGTACATATGGGAACTAGTTAGGACTACATAGAAACTTCGAGGTACAGTGTAACCCGGATATAAGAGACCCTGATATAAGAGAAACCATGATATAAGAGAGATTTCCTCTGGTCCCAAATTAGAGCCTGTGTTAATGTATATATAATAGACAAACCCGGATATAAGAGACTCCTTCTCCGGTCCCGACAACTCTCTTATATCCAGGTTACACTGTATTTTGGTGGCTACAGTAAGAATGGTAAGTAAGAATGTGTTGCGTTTGTGTAAGGAATACTGTGGTATATTTGGGTCAGTGATCGTGTCTAGCTAAGTTTAAGATAAGACAGATTGAAGGCCAGCCTTCTCCTACCCACCCTTTTAGCCTTGTGCCACATTTTTATATTACTCAAAGTAAATATTACTTTCAACAACACACTTGCGTGAAAAAAAAAAACGCAATGACATTAGGGTTAAGTGGACATAAACCTTTCCAGTCAAGACAAATTTGCTAACCATTAGACCAAGTCGAGCGCCCAAAAATGCTTTTCTAAGGTTAGCTTAGATGTCGCGTAAGGCCGAAAGTTTAGCGCACCCAGTGAGGATCGAACTCACTACTCAGTCGTAATTGGTCTACCGAGACAAGCTTGTTAACTATTACACCATATTGAGGTGCCCAATCCTGCTTCTTTATACTACCAACAAAATACAGAGAGTACTGTAACACCGTGGGACAGATCAAGTTTTCAAATACAATGCTGGTAATTCTCAACTACCGTGACACGGCACACTACTGTGTCGCACGATCCCCTTATGTGTACTCTGAAATATTGTCATGGTATATATATATATATATATATATATATATATATATATATATATATATATATATATATATATATATATATATATATATATATATATATATATATGATGAAAATGTGGAAAAGACAAAGCAAAATCCGAATATGTGAGTTTATTCGGATTTTGCTTTGTCTTTTCCACATTTTCATCATACCGTCGGATCTACATCCACACATTTGCTTACATATATATATATATATATATATATATATATATATATATATATATGTGTGTGTGTGTGTGTGTGTGTGTGTGTGTGTGTGTGTGTGCAGTAATGATGCAGCGTTAGTATTTGAATGAGTATTACACTTTTTTCAAATAATACTTTTCAGTATTCCTCGATTATGTTGTTTTAAATACTTTGTTTTAATATTCATTTTTTGAAAAGTATCTTTTTTGACACAATACAGGACGAAAAGAGTTAAGAGTTCAATACCTGGTTGAGGCAGTGGAGAACTTGGAGAGGTGAATTAACAGGAGATAACTGATGAGTGGCATCCATTAGACATGACACGTGGAACTAGAACAGTCTGCCAAAGCGAACGAAATAAAGAGTTCAGTTCGACATTCCAACCACCTGAAGAAGGCCGGAGCATACAACGGCCAAAACGTTGTGATGAATATGTCAACAAATTTGAGGACGATAGTCCGAATAATGTAAATAGTGTACATAATACCTCATCTCAGAAATATAGACAGATATCTTTTTTTAATTTAACTTTTTAAAATTTTACTTTATTTGAATAAATGAATATTAACCTTTTTCAGTATAATTGTATTCAACATTCTTTGTTTAATTCAAAATTTATGATTTTGTTTCATAACTTTTAAATGTGTAGCCTTTAAAAATTTTGCTAAGTGTATATGATATTTTCATATAAGAAAGATGATATTTTCATTTGCTCGTAGGTGTGCCATTGCCTAAAGAAGGTTGAGAAACACTTTCACCATCGATAAACAAGAGCTTGAATACCGGCATCAAACAAAACAAATCTGTACTAACGGAAGTAACACACTTTTTACAATTCGATGCTGAAACCCATTGTTCATCGCCTTACTTTATTCTTATCCACTTTTTTCTCCCCATGAAGTTGTACCACTCGTTGATGAATGCTTAGAGAGGTGATCTTCAAAAAGGAGGATATCCCATCTTTGTGTTGTACACCCTAAATGTCAGATTCTATTTTTCCAAACTGCCGCTAATATGTTAACAGTAACACAAAAAAAAAAAGCGGAGCAACTTTTACCACCATTTTACCAACAACTGCCATTTACCTCGTGAATTAACATAAGGAAATAGAAATATTATTTTCGGAACAACACTGACATTAATAATTAATTACAGTGTAACCCGGATATAAGAGAGTTGTCGGGATCGAAGTCTCTTATATCCGGGTTTATCTTATATCCGGGTTTGGTCTATTTTGTTTTATTAACACAGGCTCTAATTTGGGACCAGAGAATACCTCTCTTATATCCGGGTTTCTCTTATATCCGGGTCTCTTATATTCCCAAACTGCATGAATTTAAGCGTGCTACTAGGTTGGCATCTCGATCTCACTCTTTCACTGTCGAAACGACTAAATGTAGCCATCTCTTTTACTTCAACAGTTTCTTGTCTCGCACCTCCCGCCAGTGGAACTCCTTTCCTATCACTTGCTTCTCTGATAGCTATAATCTTTAAGTGTAATGTCAATTGACATCTTCTGATACCTTGACCCTTCATCCCTGTACTTCTCTTTATCCTTTTCCCAAATACTCCTATTTGCTCTTACTCTCACTCTCTGTAACTCTTTGCGTGCTAATGGCAACCCCGCCTTGCTTGGGGCGATTTACTTTTTAAAAAGTCATTATTTTATTGTTGTGTTATATGAGATATCCATTTGAATTGTTGTTGCCGTTGAATTTCCTCAAGTGATGTCGTTGGTAGAGTTCTTGTTTGTGATTATGTAGTACCAGTTCGCAAGGTTTGCCATTTGCTACAGGCTTCATTCGCACGAAGCCATTTTTAAGTATTGGTATACAGCTGACAGTTTAGATATGTCTGAACCGGTTTAGCTCCATGCATGACAAAGTTTGTATTTAACTAGGCTATTTCAGTGCATCACTAAAGTTTTTATGTTTATTGTTTTAGTCTTGGTAGAACTTGCGGTGTTGAGAGAAACTACACGTAGCGCAGCCTATTCTATGTTCAGTTTTCTTATTAAGTTTCAATATGACGGACAGCCATCGAGTTGCATAAAAATCTCACACCACTACTAAATATGCTATCGTAAATATTTCTGAAAGAAAAAACAGATAACTTAACACGGAATGTTTATCATATAAATCAAAGCATATCTTGAAAATTTTACCAATATAGGGTAACATGACATTTAGACATTGCCTTATAGATACAGACTCAGTGGAAGAAAACAGACAAGTGACACAAAAGAGAATGAATAGGCATAAAAGAATTAACAGATATGAGTTATCTCCCCTAAGAGGAATAATCTACCCTTGTAGCTGCAATAAAAGGGCTCATTTAAAAGAGGTTTACTGTGTAAAACAGACACCTGAAGAAGGCCAGAGGGTACAACGGTCGAAAGGTCGTGAGAATATCGATCTTGATGATTATACTAGTACGAATAGAGAGCTACATCTTCTTGTGTGCCGTACACCTTTATGACGTGAGCGATTATGTTTCTCTACAACTTTCTCTCTCTTGTAGGTCTGAGCAAAGGTTATCTTTTTGCTCTAGTTCTTTATCCGTCTATTGACACAAACTCGATAGGTAAGTAATTCACTGCTTTCCTCGATCATTCTTGCCTACATCTTGTGTGAGTGTTAAATTTTTCAAGCCCTCTTTCCTCATTACGTGACTTAGCATTTACATCTTTCTACTTAGCATGGCCTAGAATCTGACCCCATTTGTTCTTCCTATTTGTACTGACAATGCACTGACGATTATCAGCATATGGAATATATATATATATATATATATATATATATATATATATATATATATATATATATATATATATACGTGTGTGTGTGTGTGTGTGTGTGTGTGTGTGTGGTTGTGAAGAACCTCCTAATAAATTATACTCCCTCCGGAGCATTTACAACGTTCAATACATGTCAGATCTAATGACGGTTTCCCCTAGTGGATGCAGGTTCGAATACTGTCGGTGGGTGCATATTCCTCGAATATTCAGGCCGGTAGATAGAAATTAATAAATATACAATTTAATAAATAAATAAAAACTGAGCATGTACTGAAATACAAGTATCCATTAAAATTAACATTTAGACATTAAATTAAAATATGCCGGATTAATAAATTAAGAATTAATTTCTAAAAATATACAAAATATATATATATATGAAAGTTGGTTTAATGTATCATGCGAGATATTTTTATCACCCGAATCTGCTTTACATATTAATATCTGTCATTCGTACATGCTTAGAATATTGCTGCCACATAGGGTCCTGTGCTCCTATTTAGAAATTTTTGATAAACTCCAAAGAAGAATCTCCTATGTTACTGGTCCTGACCTTGCATCACGGCTTCAGTTACGTAACGTAGCTTCCCTGTGTCTTTTCTATAAATATTTTTCATGCTAATATTCTGATAAACATTCCTCTGTGAAACATAGACTTTTTCAATTTAAGCGCACTACTAGATTGAAGCCGACGTCTCGTCATTTTACAGTTGAAATGCTTAGATGTAACCGCAAGTTCTATGCTAACAGTTTCTTCTCTCGCACTTCTCGCTTTTGGAACTCTCTTCCGGCTTCTTACTTCCCAGTCAACTTTGATCTTCAAAAACTAAAACGCAATGTCATTCGTTATCTTCTGTCTTCGTGATTCTTGTTCTTCATTGTGCTTGCTCCTTTATAATATATTTTTGGTATATTCTTTCACACTCAGTAACCCACTGCGTCTTAGTGACTTTGTTGCCTTGTTTAGGGTGAATTGATTAATATATACCCACATATGCACATTTGTACCTATACTGGAGAAGTTATGCTTGTATTCCTGTATATATTATATAATATCCGATTAAATTTATCTTTGTCGACCTTTTTTAATGTTTTTTACTCTTCAACGGTGTCTGGGATGATGCATTTAATGATATATGTCTTTGGGGGATTTTTCTGGAAGCGATCGGTGCCAGAAAATCAACCTCACTTCATTTCTCTCAACACCGTTCCACTTTCCATCTTTGATAAGAAGAAATATTCTAATAGGCTTTTAGCAAACCAATAACCAGCTTTTAAGAACTAAAGTGGCCACAGAACCGTGGAGCGTCTCAGACAGACGGCAACAACAAAAACTATCATTGCTATATACGATAACTTAAAGACAAACTCAGAGGATTTTGTATTAACAAGAGAACAAGGTATTCCTTGTATAGACATATTCAAATTTTTAAGTATACATCCACACATACGTTTGCATATATATATATATATATATATATATATATATATATATATATATATATATATATGAGAGAGAGAGAGAGAGAGAGAGAGAGAGAGAGAAACTTCTTCATACATACATATACTTATATACGTGCGTGCATCGAACCTTCCTATGTATAAATGAATAGCAAAATTGTCTAACAGAACATTACTATCGTTATGCGTTCGATTCACACGCGAGATGTTGCTCCGCACCAAGATTTCAGCTCGAAAATTATCGAAACGACTATGTGCACTTGTAGGTGACTTGGAATGAAGAAGAGGAGAGCCGCGTTCGAATATCAGTCGAGTTCGTTACATTCACTTACACGCCAATACCCTTTAGAAAGGTACGAATCCATCTCCTTTCCTTCACAGTTATGTGTTAAATAATATTAATTGTATCTGAAAAAGTCATTGTTATCTCAAAACATTGTTAATTTCAATATTCAATCGTAAAAATAAAAGAATTATTCTTACAATCCAAAATATATTCAGTCTGTCTCTTATCGCCGTGGACATCAATTCCCTGTAACTTTTCTATGAATATTTTCATGATAATTGTTCTGATCTTTCTTCGTTGCGAATTTAAGCGCAGTACTGGATTGGCAGGTAGGTCTCATCATTTTACAGTTAAAATTGCTAGATATAAGCGTAAGTGCTACATTAGCAGTTTCTTCTCTCGTACTTTTCACTTGTGGGATTCTCTTCGGTCCTCTTGCCTCCCAGGCAACTTTGATTTTCAAAAATTTAAATGCAATATCTATTGTTATCTGTTGTCTTCTTAAATTCCTGTTCTTTTATTTTTTTCTCTCTCTCTAATAATGTTTTCTTTTTCTCATATTCCTTCACATTCAGTAACCCTTTGCGCCTTAGCGGCTTTATTACCGTGCTTGGAGGTGAAATTATTTAAGAAATGATTCAAAACAAATATTTCGTATTTAAATAACCTACGTAACGTTAATAAGCCGATTGTCTGTTATTTCCGATTTGGAAGCCATTTTGTAATTTAATTTGTTGCAACTTTCAATTAATATTTATTGCATTATACAAATTCACGAAGACGAAATACAAAATACACCTACCTCCAATATAAAGGGTCGTTCAAAAAGTTCTAAGCCTCACCCAGAAGGATTTGGAGAAACAAGACGCTATTTTCTAATATAGACCCCCTTGTCATCAATGCGCTTGGTCCAACAATGCTTAAGCATTGTAATCCCATCACGGAAGAGGGTGGCATCTTGGTCCTTTAAAAATTCCTCCACAACACATATAATCGTATCATTGTTTCAAATATGGCGACCATGATGGTGGTATTTGAGTTTAGGAAGAAGTCAGATGGAGCCAAGTTTGGTGAGTAAGGAGAATAGGGTATCTATTCAAAGACACAGTTGGCTGCTTCAGCGACTAGAATTTTAGCAGTGTAAATAGGCGCGCTATCCTGGAGCAAGAGTACACCTGCCCACAGCTTTGCTCTGTGTTTCGAATTGATTACTTCCTTTACTTGTGTCAATTCTGATGCATGCTATTTCCCCTAATATGTTTTCCCTTTCCCAGGTAGTCTATCTTGATCATGCCTTCAGAATCCCCCAAAACAGAAGCCATCACCTTGCCAACAAACGCTGCCTGCTAGAACTTCTGCAGAACCAGTGTTTCCACAGTTTGTTTGAATCTTTGATTCAGGTTCGAAGTGGTCAACCCAGGTTTCATCTTGAGTTACAAATCTGCAGTGGAAATTCTCAGGGTCAGTCTGCAAGCTATTTAGAATTATCCTGGAAATGTCAACACTTTTCTGTATCTGCTCAGGCGCCAGCATTCTTGGGATACATCTCGCAGAGAGCTTGCTCATCCCCAAGATCTCAGTTAAAATAGTCTGGACCGAACCAGAACTAATGCCTACGGACATAGCTATCTGACGGAGTGTAAAATGTCTATGATCCAAAACCACGCGGTGAATTGCATCAAATTATTCATCAGTGGTGTGGTTTTTGGACGACCTAACCGAGGGTCATTTTCGGTGGTTTCTCTACTATGCTTGAATTCCGCAGTTGCATAGGAACGGGAATCTTCAGCAAGTGTATGTACCATTTTGTTATTTTGACATAGAAAATTTTTATGCGATGATAACGGTCGCTGAATAGCAGATGCAGATCGTAAGTTCAAGATGCGGTTCTATGACATCATACCACGCGATAGACCGAAATATTATAACAGAAGCTTGTCTAGATGCAATGTAATGTGTTGTGACTAGTTTGAAATGTAATTTTGTTGAGTGTGGGTTGCTTCGTTTTAATGTATATTAAAGTACCATTAACGTCGCATTGCAATTTTCTATGTCAAAATAACAACTCTGAGGATGACTCATGTGAGCCGAATACTTCGGGCCAACTTAATAAAAAAAATATCCAAATGTTGGACAATTTTTGTCATTATTTTCACCAGAAATTAAAGCAAACATTTGAACATTAGAACGTGTAATGATCAGATATAATTTTATATATTATTATTTATATTAAATATAACAGACATTAATTATCTGTTATATTTAATAAGATAGATAGATAGATAGATAGATAGATAGATAGATAGATAGATAGGAACAACTGAGATAGATAGATAGATAGATAGATAGATAGATAGATAGATAGATAGAAACAACTGAGATAGATAGATAGATGTATACAGAAAGAGAGAGAGAGACAGAGAGTTAATAAAGCTTGAAAACAACAAAAGCAAAAAACAAAAAAAAAGAAATCTGGCCTAAGCAACCAAAGAAAAAGACAAAAATAAAAACTATTAAGAAATATAGAAAAAAATACAAGAATCTTTACGTTCTATCGTGGAGTTAACCGGATTAGAATAAAATAAATAAATACCTGTAAGCAAGATTTTATTTGAATATAATGATGAAGAATGATTTTTAGAAAATAACATATATTGATTATTATCGTAAAACTGAAATCATTTCAAATAATCTAATAATAAAAAATGACAATAAAATACCATTTTGATTTTAAAGAAATAATAAAACACAGCGTCAGTAAATTATACATTGGAAAAATCTTCATGTTTTAGTCGAATGTTCATCACCAATGTACATAATTAGATAATCTAATTAAATTCTATGTTAAAAGCGAATCAGATAAGTTTAAATTTGCCAACAAATATCAATAATCATCAAGACATATTTTAATCCGAGCAGGTTCAGTCGGCTTTGCTTGCTATAAATATATAATTGAAATTCAACTAATGTTTTAAGACGAGCCCATTTTATTGACTTTTCTACAATATATTTCTGTTTCAGTAATATAATACTAGTAAAAAAAAAAAGATATTAGCGATGCGGTTTTAAATTAAAGCGTGTATCAACGTGAACAATTTTGTGAAAACGCCCACATACAGAAAAAAAATATGTCTATTGAAACATCTATAACGTATGCATATATCAGTGATTCTCATCCGCCGTACAACTGCATACTAGTGTGCCTCGCAATGCTATTTAATGTGCTACGTTAGTATGACTGGATTCAAAGCCCTTCATAAATGTTCTTTCTAATATTGGACTTCATTTCTAGTGATCGACGGCTCAAATTAAACATCTGAAGGTACCCATTCATACATTTTGGATTTCAATAAAAAGGGAATATACTACATTAGATTAAAAAAAAGGCTTTATCAGTTTTATTGCAATTTTCTACTTCTTATTTATGTGAATTAGGTTTCTCAACCCTAAATAAGAACAAAAATAAGACGCGAGAAAAACTACGCTCAACTGAAAAAGAAATGAAGGTCTTCTTATTGCACATTCATAATTGTTCATATTTGTGTGTATTTTTATAAATATATAGTTTTATTTCATAACATTTAAATGTATAATCCTTAAAAATTTTGCTAAGTGCATCGTAATATTTTCATTTGCACCTAGGTGTTGTGAAACATTGGTATATATATATATATATATATTAATAAGTATTTTTGAATTGTACATAGTCCGTAAATTTATTAAAGACATTTTTGATATGTTTAACGTTCTTTTTATAGATACAAGTATTTTAAGTAAATGCTCTGTTTTATAATAAACAGTATTAAATAACATTTACCGGCCTGAATGTCCGAGAAATGTCGGAGAACGAAAATTTTCTATGAAAATTTCTCGGACATTCAGGCCGGTAAATGTTATTTAATACTGTTTATTATAAACAGAGCATTTACTTAAAATACTTGTATCTATAAAAAGAACGTTAAACATATCAAAAATGTGTTTAATATATTAATAAGTATACAAACTATCTCACACCCCTAGTACGACTGTGAGCTTCATGCACGACGCAGTCTTCGGCTGCGAAGTTCAAAATGACTGTTTTACGGTTTGAATCAAAATATATCTGGCTATCATGGAAAAAGAGAATGGGGAAGAAAAAAAATGGAGGTGAAAAAAATGTTCAAAGATGGGTAATTACAATCACCAGGAAACAAAGATAAAAAAAAAATAATGTGATATATAATATACCGGAAGAAATAGAAAATAGGTAGTAAAAATGTAGAAAAGAATAAATAAAGGTTTTAAGAGCTCCTCTGGTGTAGTGCATTTTTCCTCCATTTTGTTTTTCTCGTCAATTCTCTTTTATCATTTTACATATAGTTTAAAATTTAATTTTCATACTATAATTTTCTTCTCTCTTTTCTTTTCTCCTACTTATTCTTGTTAACTTTACTATTTTTAAGATTCAATATTAAAAAGCTGTAACATTAAGTATCACCGCATCAGAGTCGTAATAGCCAGATATATTTTGATTCAAACCGTAAAACAGTCATTTTGAACTCTGCACCCCAAGATTGCGTCGTGCATAAAACTCAGAATCGTGCTAGAGGGGTGAGATAGTATATATATATATATATATATATATATATATATATATATATATATATATATATATATATATATATGCAGAAATATAGTCTTAAAGTGTGCTATATTTATGGGGTAAAGTGCTCAATATCAGAGATAGAGCGTGTGAATATAAAAGTGGACATGGAAGTCAGCACTTAGAGGCGACAGTCTGTTTCATGCTAGTGCAATCGTCGGGCGACTAGTGCTGTTATTTTTCTCGGCTATTTATATAAGGGTCAGTGGTGCATTATGGGTAGTCTATTTTGGCGGTTACTTTTACTGTAAAAGTAACCGCCAAAATAGACTACCCATAATGCACCACTGACCCTTATATAAATAGCCGAGAAAAATAACAGCACTAGTCGCCCGACGATTGCACTAGCATGAAACAGACTGTCGCCTCTAAGTGCTGACTTCCATGTCCACTTTTATATATATATATATATATATATATATATATGCAGGTATGCAGAAAAATAGGAAAGGGCACATTAGGCAAATAATCCGGTGTTCCTTAGTATTTTTGCTTTTATTTTCAAAAAGACAGTGCTCCATACAGAAGTAGAGCTTATATTATAATATTTTTTATTTTAAAAATATGATTCCTTCGCTACATAAGAGTTCTCATGTTTCAAAAGCGTACCAAAAGCTTTCGCTTTTGAAACATGAGAACGCTTATGTAGCGAAGGAATCATATTTTTAAAACAAAAAATATTATAATATATATATATATATATATATATATATATATATATATGGTGACCCCAAAAAACGGGAATTTTTGAAGTGCGTATTGCCAGATATGAGCAAGTGGCAACACTGCGAGACAGTGACCTTCAGCAAGTAAACATTTCGCCATTTTTGTAACGAGAATGAAATTCACAATATCCCAGCTGACATGTTGCAGCAGTCACTGAGGAATCTCAACAGCAGATTTCAAGAATGCATTCGTACAGGAGGACGCCATCTACAGGACGTAATTTAAAAAAAATGAAAATTCCATCATTGTTTCTTAAATGGCATGTTTTAAGGTTTCAATTACTATGAATTAAATATTTTTCTTCCATCACTCTTGGTTTTATTGCATTGTTAAAAAGTTCCCGTTTTTGGGGGTCACCCTATATATATATATATATATATATATATATGCTCTGTTTCATTATATTGATCACTGTTTTGTTAACACCAGCAGTATATATGTGATATGTTGTAATTTTATTGCGACACACACACACACACACACATATATATATATAGTCAGACAGCCCATCAGTGTGGCTAGGCATGCAATTTCTTCAAGCCAGGATCGAAACCCGACCGATTTGTCATCAGTCGGGGACTCTCATCCTTAGGCCATCACGCAGCGGAGAAAGGGACTTTTTTAACAGATATAAGCATTACCGGCTACCAGAGTGCTCAATTTATAGTGAAGAGCTTTTAGCGTTAATTAGCAGCAGACGACAAATTCCCTTTCTTCCAATGTACTCAACCTACTAGAGGGGACATGCTGAGAATACTATGGATAGAGCGTGTAAGCAAGGAGGAAATAATGATAAACCAGAGAATTGTACTTAGAATCAGAAAGAGACCGTATATGGTTTTTGGATTAATATGAGAAAAATAAGTTGAGAGAAAATTATACACATAGTTTATATTGAATCTAAGAAAGACAACAGGTAACATAGAGTAACCTATAGCTAAGGAGTTTGAGCAGATGAATGGCAGAAGGGAGACTGGAAGGGATATATTAGAACTACAAAGAATAAGAAGTTGTGGAGAATCATGATCCCCCCCCCACTTTCAGAATAAAATCAGAAGGGTATAAATGTTAATATTTTTATATCCACGCTTAAATTTATCTAATCTCCGTTGACATTTCAAGACAAGGCAACTGAATGTGGATTAAAGTCACAACTGACAAGACGTGTGTCAATAGTAATTTGAGCTATGGTCAAGGTGTCACATTTCCTACGGAGTATATTTGTCCGACTTAGCTGTCATCGCACTGATGAGTGGTTTGTGATCAGTTAAATCATAAAAGAAAGCTTCTTCCAATAAATGACAAAATTGACGGACAGCAGCGTATATCGCGAACAATTCCTTTTCAAAAGCACAGTATCTTATATCAGTATCAGATAATTTCTTTGAATAGAAAAAGATCAGTTTACACTTGTCATCTTGGCATCGTTGAAGTCCAGCTTCTCTTCAACTATTTGGTAAAGATCAGCGTTTTGGATCGGTACAGAATACACTAAATCTTTTTTTAGCTTTTTCGAAAGCTAACAAGGCTGTGATCGATAAATAGTTATTGCTATATTTTTGTTTGTCAATGTGTCTATCAAAGAACACAAACAAAACATCGAATGACTTTTAACAAGTTCAGAAGTTGACAAAGATTTGTTTATCCTTGTGTGTATGTGAAGTTTACAATTCTGTCTGGCATTCGTCTCGTAATTTCAAATTCCAGACTGGGTGATTTTGCGACCAAGAAAATTAAATACACTTAACCTGAACATTCAAAAATGTCCTAAAGCTTTCCTTATTTTTTTTATTTATTTATTTATTTTGTGAGCATCTAGCAACGAGGAGGAAATAGTCGATAAAATAAGAATTGAAATCTAAACCAGAAGAATGATATATAAATCTCTGAAAATATTCTTTCTCAGTCTAAAATATAAACATGGGTCAATCGTTATCTGCATTCATGATCTTCATTTCCTTCTACATTCTATTATATTCATATCAAACACGTCATTCAGTAACCCTCTATCTCGAGTGACTCTTGAGCCTTGTACTGGTTGAACTTAAGTAAAAATAATTCAAACTACCCGAAAGGTTTCGTAACATATCTTTTTTTCAAATATCTGATGATTCCATAGGAATTTAATGATAATACAGTCAAGGACTGTAAAAATAAATACCTAGGAAATTAAATAAATTCTACAGAAAAGGATGTGAAAATTTGTATAGCTAAATAAAGCCTGGGCCATCTTGAATAAAATGGATGTAATCTGTAAATCTGATCTACCAGACAACCTCAAGCGGAGATTCTTTCGAGCTACTGTATAGGCATTGTTAACGTATGATGCCACTGCTTGAACATTAACTAAAACCCTAGAGTCTAAGCTTGATAGAACCTACACTCGGATACTGAGAAATATAGATAAAATCTTTTGGAGACAACATCTGACTAAATCAGAGTTATATGGACCCATACCCGATATTTATACAATCTTACGCGAAAGCAAAATGTGCTTAGCAGGACACTGCTGGCGAGTAAAACAAGAACTGCTCTGGACACCTAGCCATAGAGCAAGGCGGGTTGGTCGCCCAGTAACCACCTACATTGACCAGCTATGTTGGGATACAGAATTCCACACTAATTATTTTCAGAGTTTGATGCAGAACCGTGATGGTTGACATGATACATTCATGGATGTTTGAGATAGCTCGACAAAATAAAATAAAAAAATTGTATTTTCATGTACATGGGGAATCGGATAGCGATCTGGAATACTAATACTATTCTATCTCCGAAAATCACAATATGGCATTCAAGAATTAACTACTTACAGGAGTAATAAGCGACATGATAAAGCCTAACAAATAGTTGAAAGGTGAAAATAAGTTATTTTTGTTAGAATATATTATATCATATCATTTGCAGTGGGACTATTAACATCTATCTTATTACCCGGAAATTCTTGCAAAAGCTTGGAAACTGTGATATAATGCATCTACTGTGTGACTAAGCTTAATGGCTGATTGAAATTAAAAAGTGCATTTATTTCAGGTTTTAGAAAACCAACAATGTAAAAAAAATAATTAGCACGAAATATAGCGATTACCGAATAGCATTATAATGTGTAATATTTTAAGAAAGTAATGAATTTTTTAATCCGACATTATTTCTTGTGGCTATAAACATTATATGTATAGATATTTTGTCCGTATTTCGAATACTGCTGCCACATATGGTCCGGAGTCACTGATATTTACCTTGAACTACTTGATAAAATTCAAAGAATCTGCAATATTATTGAACCTGCTCTAGCGGCTCGGTTTCAGTCAATTTCCTACCGCCTTAAATTTGACTGACTGTGTCTTTTCTATAAATACTTTTTGGTAATTGTTAGGATTACCTGTTCGCTATGGTATCTAGCCTTTTTTTTTAAATTTAAACGCAGCATTAGACTGGCGTTGAGATCTAATCAATTTACAATTGAGCTGACTAGACGTAACCGTAAATTCACTGCTAAGAGATTCTTTTCTCGCACTTCTCGCTTCTAGATCCATGCTTTCCAGCCAACTTTGGAATTTCTAGTCTAAAATTACAGATTAAAATACAAAAAATATTAAATAACCCGTATTAAAATACTAAAAATAGGAAAACAACTTTAAAACTGGAAGAAAACAAGATCAAGCGATGTAAGTTAGCATCCTGTTTATTCTACCGGATGATTTGATTGCAAAAACTGAATAAAAACTGAGAAGCATAAATAAAGGAAGGATTATATACAGTGTAACCCGGATATAAGAGAGTTGTCGGGACCGGAGA
The DNA here is from genome assembly GCA_964036315.1 of Acanthosepion esculentum. Taxonomy (NCBI): domain Eukaryota; kingdom Metazoa; phylum Mollusca; class Cephalopoda; order Sepiida; family Sepiidae; genus Acanthosepion; species Acanthosepion esculentum. Next base: position 3,144,485 of record OZ038509.1, on the reverse strand, counting down.
AGAAGTTTCTTATATCCGGGTTTCTCTTATATCCGGGTTTTGTCTATTATATATACATTAACACAGGCTCTAATTTGGGACCAGAGAAGATCTCTCTTATATCCGGGTTCTCTTATATCCGGGTTCTCTTATATCCTGGTCTCTTATATCCGGGTTACACTGTACATATAAAAGATAACTATATGAAGATTATAATTTATTACATAAATTAATTAAATACTAATTTATTAATATAAATAATAATATTAATTTTCGATATTAATAAAATAAAATATTAATATAAAATAATTAATATAAAATATTAAATAATAAAATAGTAATAATAAAATTAATACAATATATAAATTATAGAAGGATTATATATTAATGAAGCATATATAGTTACCTTTTCTATAATACATTTCCTAAACTTATCTATCAGTAAAAAATTAAAATAAAACTTTTTTCATCGAATGGTTATGGGGGTCCGCCAAAAAAGTTAAGAGTAAAAGTGGTCCACGGGTAAAATAATTTTGAGAACCACTGCTGTAGACTCTAACATTAGATAATCATCTTCTGTTTGAATGTGTAGATTGGCATGTGAACTATGAAGAGAGATGAACATGTAGACTTTCCACACGACTAAAAACGAAAAGAACAGGAAGGAAACCTCCAGTAATACGAGAAAGAGCGATAACAGTTAGTTGACTTCAGAGTACTTTTAAATTTGATTTCATCCGATAGCAACGCTAACTCTTCGGTCAATGAATGCTGAATGTTTCCTTATAAGGAAACGACTATTTCCACCAATACCGTAACACAGACACATGAGAACAAACGACGAATAGGTTAGCGTAAACCAATGTCTTTCAATCTTTTTTTTATCTCTCGGCATAACTGAGCTTATAGGTAAACTTCTGCGGCACACTTAAATGATGATGATCAAAACAAGAGTAAAAAAAATTGTATGGTTTTACGATTTATTTATTAACTGGAACAAAACAATTAATTATAAATTGTAATAAAAAGATAATAATTAACATTCTTAAAACTTATTTTATGTTTATTTTAATTTTACATTTAATGAGATAACTGAGAAAAAATATATAACGAGTTAAGAATGTTTTAGATAGGAAATATTTCCTGAAGTTTCATTTAGTTTTGATAACCTACATCATCATCATGAACATCATCATCAACATTGTTATTATTTTTATCTGATTTGAGAAGAATCCAAATGCTTTAAATCTATGTTAATTTACTTTGTATGGCAACAATCACGGAATATGTGTTTATTTTCTTTTAGCCATTATCATTGTCTTGATAAGTATTATGTATTAGGCCAGTCAGTTGAGGCTTATAATCACTAAATACGCGTTAATTTACATTATTCATAATGTTATTGTTTTGTTTCTTTGCATATTTAACGACTGCAATTCTCTTACAACAATATGCCTATTGTTAATGTTTCCACGTTTATTGCTTTCCCAAAGGCTTATAACACGATGCCAACGTCCTGCTTTAATAATATATATATATATATATATATATATATATATATATATATATATTATAAATTAATTGATTTAAAATATGGTCTTTCCGCTACACAGTGATACCATGTTTCAGAAATGGAAGCTATATATATATATATATATATATATAGCGAGAGAGAGAGAGAGAGAGAGAGAGAGAGAGAGAGACAGACAGACAGACAGACAGAGACAGAGACAGAGAGAGACAGAGAGAGAGAAAGAAACAGAAACATAAGGACAGAGAGAGAGAGAGAGACAGACACAGAGATACGGGAAGAGAGAGGGGTGCACGGTGGAGGAATGTATAGCGGCCCGAATTGACGAAACAGAGAGGACATTACATTCACTTTCGCACTAATACCCTTGGGAAAGGTATCAATCCCTCTCTTCTCTTCCCACCTCCCAGCTATGGGTAAACAGCAAGACAGGCGGGGGCCTATAGGCTTGGGGGTAACTGGCCTAGAATATAGACAACTCTGAAGGCAAAACCTGAAGTGGGTGTTCAATGACCTTGTGGCAAGATGTGCACCGGTTCTCTGTATTCAGGTATTCCAAAATGTATGGTTCTGCATAAGCCTTCAACACTATAACCATATATGCGGGTAGTCTGGCTGTTTGATTCTTATTACTGGTCTACTAGACCCTCATAATTCGTATATATATATATATATATATATATATATATATATATATATATATATATATATATATATATATATATTTTAAATAAAAACAGATTGCCTTAAGGTTCCATATAATAAATTATTTCACCACAGTCCTGACCACAGTCAGATTTATTTCCAAAATTTTTTGGAAATAAATCTGATGATCCACTGTCCTTTAAAACGGCTGTGGTGAAATGATTTATTATATGGAACCTTAAAGCAATCTGTTTTTATTTAAAATATTAGCTCTGATTTACATTGAGCTCTCTGGATTCTATCCTCATTGGGTCTTCCCATACAGATTACCTAGTTTTTCGTAAACTATATATATATATATATATATATATATATATATATATATATATGTTTAGAGAGAGAGAGAGAGAGAGAGAGAGAGAGAGAGGGGGAGGGAGAGAGAAAAGAATGATATGTATAATTTCCACTTTGTCATTAATTTTCCTAATACACACGCACACGCGCAAACACACACACACACACACACACACATATATATCTATATATATATATATATATATATATATATATATATATATATATATATATATATATATATATATATATATATGTTTGTGTGTGTGCGTGGAGATGAAGGACGTGTAACGGATATTGGCGCGTCAAGTAAAAGGGCCAATCGCGCTCAAATTCCAAGCTGGTCGGTAGCACTAGACTTCTCAATAAATGGCCTTGGGAAAGGTATAAATCCGACGCTATGTGTTAAATAATAGAATAGACTGGGTTGTCTAGACTTGGATGACAACCACTCAAAAAGAGGGCGTGTCCTGAATTCAAAACAGTAGCGAATGCAACGGAAAACCATTCTACTCTTCACATGAAAAATGCAAGGCAATTCGAGATAATAAAAAAGTATCTCTCTATCTTCGTACATTGAGTGCGCGTGTGTATGTCTATATATATAAAGACAAAAATTTCATCCTTTGATAGGGTTTATGAATGGTAATTTATGAAATTTTCTTTGAGACTCCATCATTGAACGATTATATATATATATATATATATATATATATATATATATATATATATATATATATATATATATATATATATATATATATATATATATATACGTATGTATGTATGTATGTATGTATATATAAATAAAAAGAAAGAACAGTAAGATATAAAATCCGGTGTTCTTATAAATATTTTTATTTTCCACAATAGTGCTCAATGTAAATTTACAGAGCATTAACATTATAAATTAACTGATTTAAAATGTCTCTTTTCGCCACACAGTAATAACCATGTTTCAAAAATGGAAGCTTAAAGCTTCGAATTTAATTTTGTTATTAAATTAAAGACATTAGTTCCATTTCCTCGTCAAGCGAATTTTGGAGTAACTTATTTTTTTAAAATTTACAGTTTTAAAGGCACGGCAAAGATTCATAATTCACTGTTTCCAAGGATACTGAGAAATGCACTCATCTAGACAAGGGGTGGTGGCGTGTTCAATTTCAATTTTTATTGTATCAGTTAATAGTTACATTCGAAAGCCGGCTTATGTTTAGGGATGGGTAGGGATGTATTTTTCAAAAAAATTCTGACATCCGCTAAATGCATGTTGTCTGGGTTTTTTATAAAAATTTTATTGTTAACGGCAAAAAATTCTTACAGCATTTTTTCTATTTGTATACTTAAAGATTTTGGGGGACTGTTTAGGCTAGAATATGTTTAATTGAACTACAATTCTAAAAATGTTTCTTTTTAATTTTTAATATACTATATTTCTTTTTAAAACCAAGTAAATGTATTAGAATTACTTACAGTATGTAAAATTATTTTTTCATATCGAGTATAAGTGTGTATATTACCAGGTTACATTTTTTTTTTTTAAGTAAGATTAAGTAAGATTGTCATTAAGATTTATGACAATGACGGCAAAGTTTTCACTGATTCAGTAAACTTTTATTTTTTATAAACTTAGTAATATTTTTATTCCATGTATGTACAAAGGGCATGGGTCATTTAATGTCCTACATATTCTAACTTATCATATTAATTTTATTTAGTTTTAGGTATTTTGTTTGATTCTTTTAAGTGTTTGAAGTACTTTGAGAGTGGTGTTAAGGTTGGAATACGTTTTATTTAACTACAATTTTAAAAGATGTTTAGGTTAGAATCCGTTTTACAATTTTAAAACCAATTTTAAAATATTTTTACTCTTAAATTTAATCGACTATATTTTTATATAAAGCAGGTAAATGTAATAGAATTACTTACAGTCTTTAAAATTATTTATTCACATCAAATATAAGTATGTATATTAGCAGGTCTCATTTTTTTAAATTCAATTTTTAAATTTTGTTTAATGAAAAATTTTGACAATGACGGCACAAAATAGCTATTTCATTTCTCTGATTCAGTAAATTTTTATTTTTTATAAACTTAGTAATATATAGTTTCTCATGTATGCACAAAGGACATGGGTCATTTAATGACCTACATATTCTAGCTTTTCTTATTAACTTCCATTTTACTGTAGGTGTTTTATTGGATTCTTTTAGGTGCCAGAAGTACTTTGAGAGAGATGTTTGATTTTTATATTTATTTATCCTAAACGAACTTTGATGTCGGTTGAACCTTTTTTGAACACATGGCTAGTGCAACCTATATATATTTTTATGTTTTCAGGATTTTCAATAGAAGATATATTGCATTGGTATACTAATGATTCCGTGCAACATTTATTTTGTAGAGGACAGTTTTGAGGGTTTCTACAGTTACATAATTTTTGTTTATTCTCATCAGCTTTTTTTAAAATTTTTCCATTGTCCAAAATTTGCTGGTTCTGGTATAAGTGTTTATTTAAGATATTAGCATTATGATTCTTAATAATTTTTTCTAAGTTATCAGTACAGCTATAACTTAATTTTAGTGTATTTTTATTGAAAATAGTACTTAGTTTACTTTCACTGGGAAAATGCTTGACTATTAATGCCAGGAATTTTTGTCCTAATTTGTTCTTTACCATTTGGTTGTATGGGGGCGTATACCAAATTATTTTTCTACTTCTGTTTTTTCTATGTTTACTATTTTCATTTTTAATATAAGTTAGTTTTGGGGTTTTGTAGCCACTATCTTTTAGAGCTTTATTATAGAAATTAATATGTTCATCGAAAATCTTGTCATTTGCTGAATTTGTACTTATTCTTTTTCGGATAGATAAAGGTATATGTTTAATTATATATGAGGGGTGATTTGATTTAGGGTGTATATATAAAGGATTGGTATTGAGTTTTTTATAAGGTGTGTATGTATTTTCTTTAAGTCTAATGTTATATCAAGGAAGTTGACTTTTTTTAATTAAGTGCTGACGGTAATTTTTAAACCCATGCTTTTAAATTCATTATATAATACCTTTCTAATTTTATCTATTTTGAAGTTAGTAGAGCTTCTAATAACCATAAGACCATCGTCCCTGTACAAACCAATGTCAGTTAAATCAATATCACGGTGTGCTGTAAGGTTGTATAATATAAAAAGACCTATGAGATCAGAAGACTCAGCTGAGTTCAGTGATCCCATTGTGATGTCAAAGTGGTCATATGAATTCTTTATCCATTGCTCACCTTTATGAATCAGTGCCGATTTTTTCACATTTACAATAATGTTCTTTTCCTCTTCTGTAATATCCGTGTACTGGGTGGCAAAGTCCAACGCATTCAGGAACAGTTCTTTAGATATTGATTGGTAATAATTTTCAATATCGAACTGCATTAGTGTACAGTTGTTTTTTTTTTTTTTATACAAGTAAACCAGTTTATCGCGTCTTTGGTATTTATCCAAAGTTTCAGGCCTATTTTTTTCATTAATTTGTTTATTAACCCTTTCAAGGATCATTTTACTAATTTTTCCGAAAGGAGGTCTTGTAGGATTAATTATCCTTGTAGTCGGTTTTCTTATTAACTTCCATTTTACTGTAGGTGTTTTATTGGATTTAGTCGATTTTGCCTCGAAATCTGGTTTGTGGTCCTTTAAGGTTATGTAGCATTCTTTTTCATATAGTTGACCTATTCTATCACGGATCTTCAGTTTATCAGTGATTTTTTACTGCTATTATTGATATTCTGAACCATACTGAGGTCGCTGTTATTCACTGTTCTTATGTAAATCCTTATTTATAAGATCGTTGTAGTCTTTTATGGTTGTTTTATAAAAGTTTCCAGCTTTGTCTGATTTGACTAAAATTTTATCTATATTATTTATATTTTTTTTACTATTCTATCTAGACGTTTCTGGAAGTAGCATTTTTTCCCGGAAATTTATGTTGATTATCATTTCCAATAGGTCGAAAGCCGACAAACAATGAATAAATGGTGCTGCTTTTTTACTGTTAAAACTGTAAATTTCCTTGTTGTTTTTGTTTTGTAAGTCATTCCGTTTCAATTTTTGAAACATGGTTATTACTGTGTAGCGAAAAAAACCATATTTTAAATCAGTTAATTTCTAACATATATATATAGTATAGTATAGTATAGTATTATGTACCAGACTTGCTGTTTTTTCCAAGTGGAAAAGCTTTCCGGACAGGCAGGTTTTTTCATAAAATTCACGATATCAAATATATATATATATATATATATATATATATATATATATATATATATATATATATAAGGTATAGAACGCTGATGTCGGAGTAAACGGACGTGTTTTTTTCATGACTAAGAAAGCGATGTGAAGGAAAGTTACGATTGTTTTTTATTTTAATCATACATTATTCTTTTTCTTATTTATTATATTATAATATTTAGTTATCTTATTCATTTACAGTATTTAATATACGTATTTTATAGTTTTTTGTACATGTTTGTCTATCTTTAGTCGTGTTATACAACGATTTTTTTTCTTTTTTTCTTTCTTTTTTATTTTAAAACAGTTGTTTCGCGAGTGAAATTTCTCGCTAAGCGTTATATATATTAAGAATATTTAATGTATTGTATGTCTTAGACTAATTATATATTGGCATGAATAATTTTAATTTATTTATATCTAAGCGTAACATTTATTTATCTGTTGTTTTAACGAAAGTGGTCGTAATTTTCAGAATTAGCGGAAAGCATTTTTATAATTTTTATTTTGTTTATCTTTGGCTAGTGGCTCATTATTGCTGGGTTTTTTTTTTATCTTTTATTAGTTATATTCAAAGTTTCTTTTATCACATTTAGTATGAATTTTAATTCTTTACATTTTCTTATTTATTAATTGCAAAGTAACGTAATTTCAATTTGACTGAAAAATGCGTTCCCAGTTATTTTGTTTCGTTTTTATTACTAGTCAATTTGTTATATTATTTATCTTTCAAATTTTTTAAACAACAATAATAATAATAATAACATTTTTTATTATACTTTATAATAATTTATACTTTGTAGCAATATATTGCACATTGATAAAGTACTGTTCACTCCGGCATCCAGTGTATGTTCTATGCGTGTAGGTGACAATGGCACCTTTGTTACTCGGCTGCTCTTATTATGAAGATGGACGGGCAACACTGGTCTTCAGCCATACCCTAAATCTCCACGCACCAAACTCTGTAAACCGCTTCAGAAGGCGGGCTAAATCACGTGAAATTATGATCGAAAGGCTCTGCACAATTCTATGCACTGTTAGTACCGGAGAGGTATAACTCTGTGATAAAAAAAACTTGAGTGGTGTTGTTCATTGTGTTCATGTCAAATATTTGCACCAACTCCTTGTTATCAGCACTTCCAAAGGGTGTAGCCTGTTCTACACAAGCCTTTGCCACTTTAAGCAAATCTTTTGTGTTGATAGTTTGCAGTTAAGTTCTGTGTTCCTTCTTTGCTATTCCACCTGAACAACAAGTCCACTGGTGAGAGAGTTAAGGCGACCGGGACGGGGACAGGATTGAAAACTGAATTGAAAGACACTCATACGTCGAAAACGACGGGAGAGTCCACCATCACATATACACGGTTGCATAGATAGTTGTAACCGTGGGTTTCAGCTTGTCTGATAATCGCGAAATCGTGAAACCCGGGGTTACAAACTACTATACATGCGACGGCATATATTAGCTCTATCACGGATATTGAGCACTTTCTACTAAATACTGCGCGCACACACACACACACACACACACACACACATATATATATATATATATATATATTGATATCTATATAGGTGGGTGCATGTATATATATATATATAGAGAGAGATGGGTGGCATATATATATATATACCTATATATAGGTGGGCGGCATATATATATATACATATGTATACATATATATATATAGGTGGGTGTCATATATATATATATATATATATATATATATATATAGTTGGGCGGCATATATATATATATATATATATATATATATATATATATATAGGTGGGTGGCATATATATATATATATATATATATACCTATATATAGGTGGGCGGCATATATATATGCCTATATCTAGGTGGGCGGCATATATATATATATATATATATATATATATATATATATATATATATATAAAGAGAGAGAGAGAGAGAGAGAGAGAGAGAGAGAGAGAGAGAGAGAGCGATGAACGAGTGCAAGTGAAAATTTTCCGACGACGAATTCCTTCCCAAATGACAATCTCATATTTATTGATTTCATAAGATTTTGGAAGCTGGGTCAATCTGTGAGCTCTACGTCAATCTCTCGTGTTGATATGAAACTAAATTAAGGCAACCATTCGTGGGAAGTACATTCAGAAGCCGAATTACCAGTTTGACAAGGAAGGTGCTCACAATACCGGGCCATATTTAACACAAGTTTACATTGACTGGTTGAAACGATTTTTGATTTTTTACTTTGTTCGTGAAAAAAAAAGCGCGTAATTTTTTTTCCTTTTTTTTAATCTTGCATCTACTAATCGCCAACTTTTACCGTAAACACTGATATTCGCCATCAACACCCCCATATATATATATATATGTATGTGTGTGTGTGTGTGCGCGCGCGCGGGTATGTATATATGTATGTATGTATGTGTATATATATATATATATATTTATAGATAGATAGATATGATTGACTGACATTTGTTTTTACGGCTTATCAACCTTTTGCAGGTTATTTAAAGCCAAAGTTTTTTGGTAATAATAATGATTTACTGATGCAATTCCTACTAATTGACCCATAGCTGTTCGTAGAAATGCTGGCTTACATTTCCAAGGGGAATTATCTCGTAAGTAAATATAACGAACCCGACTGGAATTGGAACTCCACTCTCTGATTTCCAATTCCGAGCCGTTATCCATTACACCCACCCGAACATCCAAGCTGACAACACCTGTAACGTTCATGATTTTACGAGAACCGGTGTTTCAGCGTGGTACGCTTGTATGCCGCATACAGATGATGGTCTTGTGATCGATGAATGTTTGAAACAGCGTTCACTATTGATTCTACGATTTTGTGTATCCGTCCACCATAAATATAGAAAAGTTTCAATTGTATAATAACTGCAATTTTTCTGCTAATTTCAGTGTGAACTCGTTTTTCCTTCTTGAGTAGGCCCCACTCTAATTACCACCTAAAAATAATGGAGGTCATATATATTCAATCTATTAAACCTTCTCTCTGTAAACAGAAGGACTTTGTCTTTGACCTCCAAGTGGATTCCATCGAATTTTGTTTTCTCTTTCAGGAATTCTCCATTTCTTTTATTGTTAATGTATACGTATTTATTAAGCTGGATTTAATTTTATTGAGCGAGGTTCGAGACCGGTCAGCTAGCCCATTTTCCTTTCTTTCTTTTTTTTCTTCGAATTATAGGGTAATATTAAAAATAAGTTTTGTCTGCTTATATAAAGTGCTGTACCACAAGTAACAAAATCAAATATACATATATATTTTTTAATAATATTTTAACAGACATTATTTTTTATTACGATAAGAGCCATTTTTAGCGGGTAAACGTTATGGGTAAACGCCATTTTTAGCGGGTCATTGTTTGAGTTGCTATCACTTTTTATAATTTTTTAAATAGAGAAATTAATAACAACAGGACCCGATCGAGAAATCCTATATATATATATATATATATATATATATATATATATATGTCAAGAGGCCCTTTTCATTTATATGTAAGTCTTCTCGATCTAGACCGGGTAAATTCATTAAGAAAATAAAAAAATAATTGATTGATAGAATCTCGAATACGTGTATTCACTAAAAATAACGTTTATAGTAATAATATATGTAAATATATATCTTCGGGTAGATGAAAGCCGTCAGTCAGTCCGGAAGGGTAGTCCATCTAAGAGATGGAAAAGTCTGAATTTAAACCTCGGCTGCCTTGCGGCCGTACCAAATCATGGGAAATGTTTCGGGGGTAAACCATGAGAACGAATCCGGAGCCGGAAACCCTAAGAGAGTCTGATGTTTTAACTTCGTTATGGCAACTCCTGCGACGACCTCGATGCCAAGCTGTAATGGAGTCTACCTTTTCCCTTCGACAACATCGATGCTTTGGAGAGGGGGTACGTGCTGCATGGGTAGCCACCAATCTCTCATAAAATCCTGCCCAGGCCTGCCACCTGGAGGGGACACTCCAGCGTCAACTCTCATCGAAGGCAAAACTCGGGCAGCAACTGTCTACTGTTGAGGGTAATGATTCTGTATGGGGAACTGTCCACCGGTAAGAGGACACAAGTGCGACTCCATCTTCGCTTGAAGCATGTCTGCGAAAGTGACATGTTGGCAGTGGACATGTACATGAAGCGTACTCGAAGGAAATAAAACAACACGACGACATCGGGGAAGAGCGTCTTCCCAATCGTGACTGACACTCTCCCGTATTCCTGTACAGATATAACAGATGCTACGCTGCCATCAAGAGCTGAGGTATAACACTTGAGCGCGGATCCATGATCCCTCGAGACTGACAGATGCCACACACACACACACACACAAACACACACACACACACACACACACACACATACATATATACATATATATATATATATATATATATATATATATATATATATATATATATATATATATATATATATATATATATATATCGATTAGAATAAATAATTTTAAATACTGTAAGTAATTCTAATGCATTTACTTGGTTTTAATAAGAAGTATAGTATATTAGATATTAAAAATAATTTTTTAGAAAGGTGGATAAAACATATTCTAGCCTAAACAGTCCCTCAAAATCTTTAAATATACGAATAGAAAAAATGCCATAAGAATTTTTGCCGTTAGAAAAAAACCCAGATGACATGAATTTAGCGGATGTCAGAATTTGTTAAAAGATACATCCCTACCCATCCCTAAACATAACCCCGCTTTCAAATGTAACTATTAACTGATACAACGAAAATTAAAAATTGAACCCTCTACCACCCCTTGTCTAGATGAATGGATTTATCGGTAACCTTGGAAACCCTCAATTATGAATCTTTCCAGTGCCGTTAACAACCGTAAATTTTAAAAAGTAAGTTACTCCAAAATTCGCTTGATGAGGAAATGGAATTAATGTCTTTCGTTTAATAACAAAATTGAATCCAGGGGCTTTAGCTTCCATTTCTGAAACATGGTTATCACTGTGTAGCGGTAAAACCATATTTTAAATCTATTAATTTATAATATTAATGCTCTGTAAATTTAAATTTACATTGAGCACTATTGTGTAAAAATAAAAATATCTATAAGAACACCGGATTTTATATCTTATTGTTCTTTCCTTTATATATATATATATATATATATATATATATATATATATATATATATATATATATATATATATACTAGATGTATCAAAAATACTTTTACACACTCTGAGAGCTGGTTCCTCACAACTACATAAGATATGTCAATATAAACATATATATAAAAGGCCATCGTTGTATCTCAACACAGCAACTCATAAGAAATGTTCAAAATGTCCTCCACTAGCTTCTACATACGTATGTACCCGTCGGATCACTGACTGGCCGACCCTTTCAAATACTCTCACACGGTGTCGAATGGTTTCGAAGGTCCCCATGGCACCTTGATGAGGTGTCTCTGCATTATTAATGCCTCCTGCATAAAGCAATTATTTTAGGTGGCTCCACTGATAAAAATCCAAAGAGGGATTGAGGTCGGGGGGAACCTTCAAGCCATGAAACCGGTCCTCCCCTACCTATCCATTTTTTTATGGTGGATGTTAGCCAGTGCATCGCGTACAATGTGAATGGAATGTGCTTTAACACCATCATGCATGAACCACATGCATTTTTGTATTAGCAGGTGTACATCCTCTATCAGGTCTGGCATTATGTTCGAATTAAAGTCCCTGCAGACCGCTCCTGTAAGACCTACAGAGAGACCATATGGATCTACCAGACAGTCACCTAAAATTCCAGTTCACACATTAATCGTAAACTGATGCTGGTATCTAGCCTGTTTTGTACCATGGAGATTCCGATCCGCCCACAAAGGTTGGTTGTGCAAATTTATTATTCCATCTCTTTCAAATGTTGTCTTCACCTGGAAACATGAGTGAAGGGACAAACAACGGATCGACATTTTGTGCAAAAACCGTAGGCAAAGATTCTTCTGTGCTGAGTGATCAGAGGGTGAAAGAGCCCGCACGCCTTGCAGATGATACGGATACAGGAGTGGAGTGCACGGTGGAGTAATGGATAACGGCTTGGATTGAGGAATCGGAGAGCCGAGTTCGAATTCCAGTCGATTCCATTACATTCACTTACGTGCTAATACCCTTGGGAAAGGTGTGAATCCTCTTCTTCACCCTCCAATTATGGTTAAATAGCAGGACAGACTGGGTTCTATAGCCTTGGATGGCAACTGGTCTAGGAGAAGGACAACTCTGAATTCAAAACCTGCGGAGGGTCGTTTGGGGACCTTGTGGCATCCGTTGCACCAGGTCCCTGTATTCGTCCCTCCAAAAAGTGTGGATGGCCCTGCACAAAGCCTTCACCACTATAAACAAATCCTGTGTGGCTGTCGGGCTTTCAGTTTCTGGGAGCTGATCTGTCTGACCCTCATACGTCGAGTTCGACGGGGGAGCGATAATCCTTCATGCGGTATTATGAGATGTACAACATGCTAGAGCCACTTGACCTGCGCTTAGACCTGGATCATCTCCGACGGGCTGTAGAACGTGTTCTTCCTGGTCAGGCGTACGAGCGGGTCTCGGTCTTCCTCGATCCATAGTTTATGGTGGCACAAATAAATTAATAATAATAGACAAATAAAACTTTAAAAGAAAAAAATTGCAAATATATTTAAATAAACTACAATATGGTGATTTTTCTAAGCGTAGGATAGGTAAGTCGGAAAGCATAGAGTACCCAGTGAGGATCGAACTCACTACTTATTAGTAATTGATCTAGCAAAACCAACTTGTTAACCATTACACTACGTCAAAGTGCCTAAAAATGATTTTCTAAGCGTAGCTTAGATGTGGCACAAAGACGAAAGTATGAGGCACCCAGTGTGGATCGAACTCACTACACAATCATAACTGACCTAGCGAGACTAGCTTTCTAACTATTACACAACGTTGAAGTTCCTTAGCGATTTACTAAGTGAAATGTAGATGTCGCACAAGGCTAAAACTATGGAACACCCAGTGATGATCGAATTCACTAAATAAATACATAGATGCTTTCAATATTACGATAAATATAAGTATAAAATCTAATAAACTATAAATAGAGAGAAACGTTTTCCATATGAATTGACTGAAAGTGCTTTCTATAACTGTAAAATTAATCAATACACAATTTATACTAAATCAATTTCAGAATACTAAATCAATTTCAGATTAAATGATCTTTTGTTATAATGTTTAAGGTTAGAGCAATTTTAAAACTTAGATGTCATTTTTTATGTAACCTACTTCAAAATAAGGGTTGATAATCCTTTATCCGAAATTCTTGGGACCAGAAGTGCTTTGGTTTTCAATTTTTTTTTCAGATTTTGAAATATAGACTATTTAATTCGTATATAGCATCTATAAAATGAGGCAGCATAAACAGGGTTTCCCTTTACATTTCATAACACAGCTTATACATATACCCTGAAGGTAGATTGATATTTTGAATAATATCTTTACTGAGCAGGAAACACCTGGTAAGCAACTCATAAGAAATGTTCAAAATGTCCTCCACTAGCTTCTACATCCATGAACGAAAATGTTGCTGTGACGATTGCTGACAAAAACTGGTGCAACGTAGGCTACGTAGCTAGGTTAGACACTCCCCATACGCGACACACACACTCACACACAGGGCAGATGAGGTCACTTGCAACATCTACACATCACCTAGGAACCTTCCCAGTGTTTCTTTAATTTTCCATTTGTAGCAAGTCATGTCAGCACCTAAAAAACTTTCGTATCTTGAAGGTTTTCGGATATTGGAAATTCGGATAAAGGATAGTCACCCTGTACCAAGTTAAGTCAAAAGATATTTCTTTTTGGAATTTTCATCCCCCTTACAGCCCAGACCTTGCCCCTTCAGACTTTCACCTGTTTGGTCCCTTGAAAGCGTTCACGAGAGGCACGAAGGTTAAAAGTAACGATGAAGTCAAAAGTGTTGTGAGCGACTGGCTGAGACATCAGTCCAAAGATTTTTACGCTTAGGGAATACGGAAGCTTGTGCACAGATGGGAAAAGTGTGTGACAGTGCTGGGAGACTACGTTGAAAAATTAAAAACGTAAGCTTCTATCTGTATTAGAAGTCCTTATACCGAAACATTCACTTTATTTATTGAATGACCCTCGTATAAACATTAATTGTTTTACAGCTTTGAAAATACGTATTGAAAATAATTGCAATTAGAGCCATTTTACGCTACCTATGGAAAAATAGGACTGAGGGCAAGAGCATCGACAAATGAAATTAATTACGTTGAAGGTCCAAGAACTATCAACGAATGTGTGGCCCAAAATTGGCTCGGATGTTTCCAGATAGATGACACCAGCCTCGAAGACAAACCGATATCGGAGAGACCCTCTGTTGTGGAAGATGAGATATTGCTTGAAATGGTTGAACAATAGCTCAGTATAAACACTCGTAGATTGTCAGCAAAACTTGGTCCTTCACAAAGTACTATCAACCGATACCTCCACAAGATCGAACTTCTGAACAGACACTTCTGAGAACTGACCAATGACCAAGCTGAATATCTGGAAACAACTACTACTCAAGATGCCCGTTTTGAACTTCAAATTGTAAATGTGGATGAAAGATTTTCATAGGGATTATCTATTTTCATAATTCTAAGAGGAGAAATCAGTGGTTTCGTTCCGCCCAGGACTAAGATGCTTGAACAAAAGGTCATGTGTAATTGGTGGAATTTCGAGGAGAGTGTTTGATTTTAGCGTGTCCCAGATTGTCATACAGTGAATAGTGACCTTTATGCTCAACAACTGCAGAGAGTATATGACGCTTTGAAAGCCCGCTACCCGGCACTGACCAGTCGAAGACGCGAACTCCATGACAATGTCCCAGCACACACTATCAGTGTGACGAAAGCGCAAACTTGAAGAACTCGGTGGAGTAGAAATGCTGCCTCAACCTGCCTACAGTCCACAGCTTGCACCATCAGATTATCATATCTTCCGAGTCATGACTCATTTCCTGCGCGAACGGATATATATATATATATATATAGATATTCCTTTTTTTAAATATCTGTGAATCCGTATGATTATTCTTAGCAAAGGTTGTTTCTCGTTGCCTTCCCCAACGTTTTGAATTCAGAATTATCCTTCTCTAAGATTGAATCTCCTAACATGTCTGGAGAGTCTGTGCTTACTCTTTTGCTCATAACCCGTAGAGTTATTCATGTCTTTCCCAAAGGCATTAGTGTGAAGTGAATGCAACGAATCACGTTCGGAATTTGAATTCAGTTGTCCGATTCCATTTTTCTTAACGATAACTGTTACGCCACCCTCACAAAGGCAAATCCATTCTACCAAATGAGAGCAAAGTCTAAAACAGGAGGGTGCAAGTTCCATTTCTTTTGATAATCCATTACAATCAGAATAAAGATGGGAAAATGTCACTGGGAATGTACCGATAGTAAAAATCCAAAAAGAAGAATTTAAAGCATATTTTCCTCTAGGAATGAATCATAATGCCATAAAAAGAAAACAGAACCCTTCAATAAAAATATGCATCAAGAATAACATGTTGCCCAAATGCACAACAGAAGACACTATCAATATATTTTGTATGTATGTATATATATATATATATATATATATATATATATATATATATATATATATATATATATATATATATATATATATATATATATATACCCAAGTGTGGGATTGGTATATACGGAGTAAATTCCAATAACCAACAATTATTATTCTTTAAAGAGTGCTCCATACAGAGTAGAGCAGATATAATCATTTATTTAAATATCATAACATAAATATGTTATAAAATCACTACAAAAATAGCCATTTCGTTTCCACACATCCAGTGTCTTATCAAGTGATGGTGTTGAATGTAGAATAAAAGATTTTAAAAAGATTTTATTCTACATTCGACACCATCACTTGATAAGACACTGGATGTGTGGAAACGAAATGGCTATTTTTGTAGTGATTTTATAACATATTTATGTTATGATATTTAAATGAATGATTATATATATATATATATATATATATATATATATATATATATATAAATTGAGTTCGCCCCAAGTAAGGCAGGAGAGCCACTAATACACAAGGGGATAGCGGCTGTGGAAGAATTAGAAAGAGAAACATTATGAAGGAGCGAGAACAAAATAAGAATAATCAGGAGAACAGTAAAAAAGAAAAATTGACATCGTATTTAAATTTTTGAAGATTAAAGTTGGGTGGAAAGCATGAAGCCGCAGGGGAATTCTACAAGCGAGAAGTGCGAGAAAAGAAACTGCTAATATAGAATTTAGGGCTACATCGAGCCAGCTCAACTGTAAGTTGATAAGATCTCTAAACCAGTCTAGTATCAACATTTCTCCCCTCCCTCTCTCTCTCTCTTTCTCTCTCTCTCTCTCTCTCTCTCTCTCTCTCTCTCTCTATATATATATATATATATATATATATATATATTTATATATATATATAGAGAGAGATAGATAGATAGATAGATATCAAAATTTATCAAGCTGCAGAGTTACCTTAAAGATAGCGCTTTCACATCGTTGAAGTAAAATTAAATTGCTGACCTTGATCTGATTCTCACAAGATACTTTTGAATCTATCGTCCTATTTATTTTTAATTATAAATTCCCAGGAAAGTTGACCCTTAAAATCCCAAGAGTGTATAAAAAAAAGCAAAGCATCATCTCTACTTGCATTATCTATCTATCTATCTATCTATCTATCTATCTATCTATCTATCTATCTATATATCTATCTATCTATCTATCTATCTATCTATGTTTACTCGGGTCCATCTATCACATTAATTTAATATACGTAACTGTATCTCACTCTATTCATATCTATCTCTTCCTCTATTTATACTTTATTTATATCTATCTATCTATCTATCTATCTATCTATCTATCTATCTATCTATCTATCTATCTATCTATCTCATCTACTTAATACCTCTGTCAGTTTATATATATATATATATATATATATATATATATATATATATATATATATATATACTCTATTCATATCCATTTATCTATCACAGTCTGCTATAATCAAAGTTTGTTGATATCTGTCTATCTATCTATCTATCTATCTATCTATCTATCTATCTATCTATCTATCTATCTGTCTCATCTACTTAATACCTCTGTCAGTTTATATATATATATATATATATATATATATATATATATATATATATATATATATATATATATATACTCTATTCATATCTATTTATCTATCACAGTCTGCTATAATCTATTAATCAAAGTTTGTTGATATCTATCTATCTATCTATCTATCTATCTATCTATCTATCTATCTATCTATCTATCTATCCGAGAGATAAACAGGTTTACTATGTGAGCATCATAGCTATTAGAAATAAAGCAATTTACTCACTTCTAATGCTAGAGACATATAATGAAACGTAAATGTCTACCTGAGATGAATTCTCTAAATGCTGTTATTTATTTGATTTCGGAAACGGACAACTCACACCAGCAGCAACGACACACTGAGTTCGATCATCGAACTGTCATTATTACTCGATCGATGGCTGAATTCTTAATCATGCGTTCTCAAGCAATGTTAACTATGTGTTTTAGGAATGAATTTACTGGTGGAGTTGTGGTTGGAAGATACGCAAAGTTTTGTACATCATTTGGTACTTTCAAGGTGAAAGAATACTTATTAGATACAGTGCAACCTCGGTTCTCGAACGTCTCACATGTCGAACAAATCGGTTTTCGAGCAGAAAAAATTCGAGATGAAAATGCCTCGGTTATCGAACAAAATGTCGGTTCTCGAACGACATTGCCGAACATTGCCGATCCGAGCCGATCCGAGTTAACCCGAACGGAATCATTTCGGAGTCGACCACAGTGACGTATAAATTCGTGTCTTGTGTGGTGCTTTTCTTTTCCAATTTTATTGTACCGTGCCCTTTTTTTCTCTTCATTTGTCTTCAGTCATGGCTCCAAAGAAAGCTAGCAGTAATAATGATAAAGGAAAAAGAGAAGTTAAGAAAAAAAACAATTGTTATTGATATTGTCTCTATGATGATAATATTGTCTCTTCCTACTCCTATTTTTAGTATAAAAATGTATTTTTATACTTTCCTAGTGTTTTGATTTTAGTTTTTTTCACTATTTGCCCATAGCTGGTACCCTAAAAGATTTAACCACTCTGTGTCAGATCGAACCCCGGAACAACAGCAATTAAGAGATGGTTCCACGTTCCACAAAACTTCCGATCTCTTGATTCTTACCGGGTGTAGTATATCGTCATACACAGGATGCACCTGTAGGATACACAGTATATAATTATATTTTTAGATCAAGTTCACCCCATGCAAGGCAGTAAAGCGACTAATACACAGAGGGGTTACTGGGTGCGGAAGAATTAGAAACATTGGAGTAATGGATAGCACCTCGGACTGAGGAATCGGTAGAGTCAAGTTCGAATTCATGTCGAATCCATTACATTCACTTACGTGCTAATACCCTTGGGAAAGGTATGAATCCTCGTCTTCTCCCCCACCAGCTATGGGTAAATAGCAGGACAGACCGAGTACTATAGCTTTTGATGGCAAATGGTCTACCGCAGAAAGAAATGGCAACCGATTGCGGAAAAAAAATCTGCTTCGTCAGTCATGTATCGAAAGTTACATGATCGCCTAAGCGTGTATCACACATGGCACTGACTTAAAAAAATTAACTAATGACCGAGGAAAAATGGAGTAATCAGGGGGTTAGTAGATAGCGTTTGACATTGCATTTAAATTTTTGAAGATTAAAGTTGGCTGGAAAAGAGCTCCACAAGAGATGAGTGCGAGAAAAGAAACTGTTAGCAGATCACTTTAAATTGATGAGATGTTGACGCCTGTGTAGTACAGAGCTTAAATTCAAAAGGGTCTAGGGGACACAGCGAAGAGTTTCATACCTTGAAAGTATTTAGAAAAAAGGCACAGGGAGGCAACCTTACTTCTGTGGGAAAGTGATTGAGGGTCAGGACCAATAAAATTGCTGATTCTTCTTTGGATTTTATCGAGCAATTCAAGGGAAATAACAGGGGAACCTGATTATATCCATATGCTTCGTCGGATGCGCCCCTGTCAGCACTTCATCAGTCTTCTTTGTGACCGCCTTTTCAAACCTGCTAATAAATGACCCATCTAATACTTACTATTCGATTAGAAATCATAACTTGAACCACACTCTCACTTGGACTCTGTTAACATATTTATCTGTATATATAATCCGTTACAGTAATCCAGCTATATTAATTAACTGTACATTTAATCTTGAGTAAATCGAAAAATATTTCAATCAGCTTATGCAAAATATAAACGGTTTTACTATAAAAACGAATAGAACCTCAAGTAAAGGATTTTCAGTGTTCAGGAATTAAGTCAAGTGTTACTGACAGAACAGTGCTATTATACTTATAATCTATTCATTATGGGAAAACTGCCTATTACCAGTCTTCCATTTTCATTTGCTCCAATTGTTTTACAAGCTGGTACATCGAGCCACGTAGAGTCTGTGTCGCGTTGCTAAGTGCCCATGTCCGCAAGAAATGAATATTTATTATTTTTATTCGCGTAACAGTTTTAATTGATTTTTTTCCCGCTATTATGTGATTTTTCTTTTCACTCTTTTTATAATCTATTGTTTCCTTCGACTTGCTTTCTCGTCAACCTCACCAGGCAAACAACACACCAATGACCTAGCTTTTTATTTTCTTTTTCACAAAAATAGCTACACCCGTTTATTGTGTACTTAACTTTTCGCGTCATACTGGGCTGAAGTTAAACGCTCATAAATCTTTACTATGCCACAAGTTTGGCAAAGGACATCACTGATAGACATAGACATCACTCAGCTAAGTTTGGTACAAGGGTAACGGTGATAGATATTTACTCAACTAAGTCTGGTTCAAGGATATCGGTGATAGATATTAATCAGCCAAGTTTGATACAAGCATACTGGTGATAGATATTTCCTTAGCTAAGTTTGGTATAAGAATATCGCTGTTAGATATTTACACTGCTAAGTTTGGTACAAGGATATCGGTGATAGATATTTACTCAGCTAAGTCTGGTTCAAGGATATCGGTGATAGATATTAATCAGCCAAGTTTGGTACAAGGATACCGGTGATAGATATTTCCTTAGCTAAGTTTGGTACAAGAATATCGCTGTTAGATATTTACACTGCTAAGTTTGGTACAAGGATATCGGTGATAGATATTTACTCAGCTAAGTCTGGTTCAGGGATATCGGTGATAGATATTTAGTCAGCCAAGTTTGGTACAAGGATACCGGTGATAAATATTTCCTTAGCTAAGTTTGGTGCAATGACATAATGGTCTGATAGTTTTTAATCATTATACATATGCTCATATTTTGATAAAATCTTTTTGAATTGGTGTTGGGTCTTGCCTAGAAAGGAGCTATATAGGTGAATAGGACTAAAGTGGTACTCATTTCATTGGGTACCTTAGCGCGTGGAAATCGTCAACGATACAAGTTTGGCTCCCTATTACCACTGGGCAGTAACTTCTATCCTCACTGGATGCCACATACAAAGTATGTATATTTTTACCGGCATAACTGAATATTTTTCAAAGCAAATAGGTAAACGTGACTCAGAAGCACAATTGCAACACACACACACACACACACACACACACACACACACACACACACACACACACACACACACACACACACACACATATATATATATATATATATATATATTTCTAGAGAAAGTGACGGATTTTTTTTTTATTAAACCGAGAGATTTTATTATTTAAACGTTATTTCTAATGGATACTCGTATTTGAGTAAACGCTCTGTTTATTTATTAAACAATATATTTATTTATTTCCGTCTACCGGCCTGAATATTTGAGAAACCTTATTAAAGAAAAATATGCGCTCTCCGTCAGGCACTCGAACCTGCGCCTCCGCCCCCCGCCTAGGCCAGAGGAAATCGTCATTACATTTTGACGTTCTTTAGATGTCACGAAGTGCGTCGATGCTCAAGCAAAGTTGAATAGTGGCTTTGAACAGAGATTTTTCTCTGACTCACGAAACAGAAACGCGAAATAGATTTACGACTGGATTAAACATGAAATATTACGAAAATAAATCCAACTGGATTGAACATTAAATATTAATAATTAGGGTATAAAACAGCCCAACTTGCATTCAAATAATTTTAAATTCAGTATATAGAGATTTTAAACATTTATTATTAAAAACAAGATACATTTTATATCTATTATTTTTAATATTATTCTAATTTACGAATATATATTTGCAAATACGTTTAATGGTACTTCGGTCAGATAAATGACGTATGAGTCTACATGAAAGTGCGTTTGCTGTACAATCTACAGTGTAACCCGGATATGAAGAGAGCTTCGTCACCGGAGAAGAAGTCTCTTATATCCGGGTTTGGTCTATTATATATACATTAACACAGGCTCTAATTTGGGACCAGAGAAAAGCTCTCTTATATCAGGGTTTATCTTATATCCGGGCCTTTTATATCCGGGTCTCTTATATCCGGGTTACACTGTATATAAGATAAGGTGTGTTTATTATTAAAAGTGATGCTCTCTTTGAGTGGGTATATGAAT
>OZ038509.1:3088128-3090628 GCA_964036315.1 Acanthosepion esculentum | reverse complement strand
AGATAAAGAACTGGTTAGGATAGATAGATAGATAGGTAGATACATAGATACATAGATAGATAGATAGATAGATAGATAGATAGATAGATAGATAGAGAACTGGTTAGGATAGATAGACAGACAGATAGATAGATAGATAGATAGATAGATAGATAGATAGATAGATAGATAGATAGATAAAGAACTGGTTAGGATAGATAGATAGATAGATAGATAGATAGATAGATAGATAGATAGATAGATAGATAACTGGTTAGGATAGATAGATAGATAGATAGATAGATAGATAGATAGATAGATAGATAGATAGATAGATAGAGAGAGAGAGAGAGAGAGAACTGTTTAGGATAGATAGATAGATAGATAGATAGATAGATAGATAGATAGATAGATAGATAAAGAACTGGTTATGATAGATAGATAGATAGATAGATAGATAGATAGATAGATAGATAGATAGATAGATAGGTAGATAGATAGATAGATAAATAGATAGATAGATAGATAAAGAACTGGTTAGGATAGATAGATAGATAGATAGATAGATAGATAGATAGATAGATAGATAGATAGATAGATAGATAGATAAAGAACTGGTTAGGATAGATAGATAGATAGATAGATAGATAGATAGATAGATAGATAGATAGATAAAGAACTGGTTAGGATAGATAGATAGATAGATAGATAGATAGATAGATAGATAGATAGATAGATAGATAAAGAACTGGTTAGGGTAGATAGATAGATAGATAGATAGATAGATAGATATATAGATAGATAGATAGATAGATAGATAGATAGATAGATAGATAGATAGATAGATAGATAAAGAACTGGTTAGTACAGATAGATAGATAGATAGATAGATAGATAAAGAACTGGTTAGGTTAGATAGATAGATAGATAGATAGATAGATAGATAGATAGATAGATAGATAGATAGATAGATAGATAGATAGATAGATAGATAGATAGATAAAGAACTGGTTAGGATAGATAGATAGATAGATAGATAGATAGATAGATAGATAGATAGATAGATAGATAGATAGATAGACAGATAGATAGATAAAGAACTGGTTAGGATAGATAGATAGATAGATAGATAGATAGATAGATAGATAGATAGATAGATAGATAGATAGATAGATAGATAAAGAACTGGTTAGGATAGATAGATAGATAAATAGATAGATAGATAGATAGATAGATAGATAGATAGATAGATAGATAGATAGATAGATAGATAGATAGATAGATAAAGAACTGGTTAGGATAGATAGATAGATAGATAGATAGATAGATAGATAGATAGATAGATAGATAGATAGATAGATAGATAGATAGAGAACTGGTTAGGATCGATAGATAGATAGATAGATAGATAGATAGATAGATAGATAGATAGATAGATAGATAGATAGATAGATAGATAGAGAAATGGTTAAGATAGATAGATAGATAGATAGATAGATAGATAGATAGATAGATAGATAGATAGATAGATAGATAAGGAACTGGTTATGATAGATAGATAGATAGATAGATAGATAGATAGATAGATAGATAGATAGATAGATTGATAGATAGATAGATACATAGATAGATAGATATATAGATAGATAAAGAACTGGTTAGGATAGATAGATAGATAGATAGATAGATAGATAGATAGATAGATAGATAGATAGATAGATAGATAAAGAACTGGTTAGGATAGATAGATAAATAGATAGATAGATAGATAGATAGATTGATAGATAGATAGATAGATAAAGAACTGGTTAGGATAGATAGATAGATAGATAGATAGATAGATAGATAGATAGATAGATAGATAGATAGATAGATAATGAACTGGTTATGATAGATAGATAGATAGATAGATAGATAGATAGATAGATAGATAGATAGATAGATTGATAGATAGATAGATAGATAGATAGATAGATAAAGAACTGGTTAGGATAGATAGATAGAGAGATAGATAGATAGATAGATAGATAGATAGATAGATAGATATATAGATAGATAGATAGATAAAGAACTGGTTAGGATAGATAGATAGATAGATAGATAGATAGATAGATAGATAGATAGATAGATAGATAGATAGATAGATAGATAGATGAAGAACTGGTTATAATAGATAGATAGATAGATAGATAGATAGATAGATAGATAGATAGATAGATAAAGAACTGGTTAGGATAGATAGATAGATAGATAGATAGATAGATAGATAGATAGATAGATAGATAGATAGATAGATAGATAGATAGATACATAGATAGATAGATAAAGAAATGGTTAGGATAGATAGATAGATAGATAGATAGATAGATAGATAGATAGATAGATAGATAGATAGATAGATAGATAAAGAACTGGTTAGGATCGATAGATAGATAGATAGATAGATAGATAGATAGATAGATAGATAGATAGATAGATAGATAGATAGATAGATAGATAAAGAACTGGTTAGGATAGATAG
>OZ038509.1:3043128-3070628 GCA_964036315.1 Acanthosepion esculentum | reverse complement strand
GAAGATAAAGGTAAAAACGTAGACAAGAGACTGTTAGGTGTTATTAGATCCTTGACAGATCTCAGATTTATCGGCATGTTTCTTTTTTTTTCCAAAATAAAAGCGAACAAAAGATGTTTCAGTCTCGTGTTTAAACAGATTAGTACTTAGAGCTGATTTACTATTTTAGGAGGTACTCCATGATAAAATTATTGTCAACTAGCGTTTGTTTCCTTTCATTAGGGACATACAAGTTGAAGTAGGCTAGGAATTTTACGGCCTGACAAAAAAATCTTTCGAAAATATATTTAGACCAAGATATATATATATATATATATAGATAGGTAGATATAGATATAGATATATAGATAGATAGTTTGTGTGTGTGCGAACGTATACAAGATATCTGTCTATCTATCTGAATCGTTCTCTCTCTCACTCTCCTTCCTCTATATCTATATATATATATATATATATATATATATATATATATATATATATATATATATATATATATATATATATATATAGATAGATAGATAGATAGATAGATATTTGTGTGTGCGAACGTATACAAGATATCTATCTGTCTATCTATCTGTATCGTTCTCTCTCTCTCTCTCTCTCACTCTCCCTCCTCAACTCTCTCTCTCTCTCTCTCTCCACACACACACACACACACACACACACACACACATATATATATATATATATATATATATATATATATATATATATATATAGATAGATAGATAGATAGATAGATAGATATTGGTAAAAAATGTATGACAAAATTTTAAAAGTTTTCTTGTGATGTTTTTTGTTCTTTATGACTTCGTGGGACTAAATTTATTATGTTGATGCGACGACACATCCGCCCGAACGACGGATGCTAGGAATTTAATTTTTTTATTTTAATTTTTAACTTTTAAAAACATTTTTTTTATACTCTAGCCGATTTCAATTAGCATCATTTTCTTTTTCTTTTTGTTTCCATTACTTCTGTTATTAGATACCTACACTGTGATATTAGAAGACCTGCCAGGAATGGTGAAATGTTGTGAGTTTGGGATCAAGGCATTCTCTAAACATTTTCGTCTTAGTGAATTGTTTTCTCCTTTGATCAGAATAGAATATCTTATGCCAGAATTGTGGCCAGTTTCGTTTCGGTGACCAACTAATTCATTTGATGTATTGTCCTTTTTGTGTTCATATAATCTTTTATTTATATAAAAATGTATATATCGTTATCTCACTCGCACACACACACACACGCGCAGACACACATATATATAATCATACATACACACACACACACACACATATAATCATACATACACACACACACACACACACACACACACATATATATATATATATGGTTTAAAATGCATTTTTAAAAATAAAAAAAATCTTTTTTGAAGTTTTATTTAAAGCTGATAGATTAAAATTAATATTTCCAATAAGCAAACAGAATTTAAATTGAGTAGAATGATTTAATTTTTTGAAATCGCTAAACATGTCTGCAATCGGTCAGAGTTAGAACGTACTTCTCTTTATTTAAAAAAACAACTTTAAAAAATAAAATATACTTTCCTGGAATATTATTTGGGAAAGATTAACTGATTTAAAGTTTAATTAATCTGATTTGAAACAAATATTACTTTTAGTTTAAAATATCGCAGAAAAGAATTTTTTAGCAAAGTGATTGGTGTTTTTATCAGGTGTTTCAAGTCTCTTCATAGACTTATGTTTGGCTAATTTTTCTACGATGTACATAGTTGTAACAATTATTTAACAAATATAACGTGAATGACTTTTTAGATAATTTTTTAACTACCCAGTAATCTGTAAAATTGAGTAAAATATTCTAAGTAATCTAATATTTTATTGTATTTTAGGTACTTTGATTTTATAATCAAACTTACGAAAACATTTTTTGAGGAAATTAACAATAATTTTAAAATAATAATAATAATAATAATAATAATAATAATAATAATAATAATAATAATTGATAATGTTCGTATGGACATCCATATATACAAAAAGCGGCACGTTTTTACACACACACTCACATTCAAAATAGGTTTTAAAATATTTTGAGTTGTTGAATTATAGAGAGGTTTTCCATTTTTGATTAGTAAATATAGTTTTTATTTAATAATATCACATGTTACAAATTATTACAGAATTTAAAAAAATTCAAAACTTATTAATTATTAAAATTAAAACTTTAAAAAAATTGAAAAACAGTTTTTGTAAAAATTCATTATTCATCGGAAAAAATGTTTTTCTTAAGACAATAGTGTCCATAAAATAACTTATTTATAAAAGCAAAACTTTTCTAATTAAATAATGTCTTAGTTGAATTTTTCTGTAAGTGAAAGTCCTGTTTTTCCAAAAAAACAGTGATAATTCAAATTCCCCAAAGACTTGTGCTTATAACTAATATAAACAATTCTCCCTACATCAATGAATTTCTCGAAATTTCGCAAAATTAAATAAATGCGGAGTAAACAAAAACTTAACAAAATTTTCTAAAATGAAAAATTTCTAAAATAATTTCATTCATTTGTCAATAAGTCCTGAAAGTTTCATTAAAATCAGGCAATTATTTGATTTTTACAGGTTTCGAAATCCATGTTTTGCCCCCTACTATTTTATGGTCACCCGTTGACACAAGAAAAAAAATAACCAAAATTTTGAAGGTTCTAAAAGGTAGGTAACTCTACAGAAACGCGATGCCTAGGGTTTAAAATGAACTTTTAAAAAAGAAAAATCTTTCTTGACGCTTTTATTTTATTTTTAATTTCAAGTTGATAGATTAAATTTAATATTCCCGATAAAGAAAATACTTTTCTGTATTTCAAAATTCATTTAAATTGATTGAAATAGTTTTTTGTTTTTGTTTTTTTAAATCATTTTAAGCTTCATGTCAGTACAGTGTAATTATCTTTATTAAAAATCTTTTAAAAATAAAACTTATGGGTGTTGTTAGTAACATCATAGCCGCGTGTCGAGAGGCTTCTTGAAACATGAGTCAGACAAGGCGACTTCGGTGTCACATCTAAATACTTAGGAGTATTGTCAATTACAGATTACCTGAGTAGATTAGATGACTTGACCTGAAGTTATTTCTAACTGAACCCAGCCTGTAAGGTAATGCGTCGCTTTTATGAAATCCAGGCGCCATATCGCGTATATATATTCAAGGGGCGCAGCATGAAGCGGCGAATAATCTTCTTGGCGATTTTGAAAGAATGAAAGGCATAATAGCAACAAAAGACAGGAAATTGTGAAGCGCCATGACCTTGAAAGAAAAAATCATATAAGAAAAATCTGAGCAGATAATTAAGAAAGAGCAAAACTTCGTTAGAAACAAAGAAAAGACTACTGAACTGTTATGTGATTTCTGTCTTCCTATATGGTAGTGAATGCTGGACAATCTTCTCAAAGATGAAGAAGAGACTTCAAGCAACAGAAATGTGGTTCTACAGAAAGATGCTGAGGATACCATGGACCGAACATGTGAGCAACGACGAGGTTTTAGAGAAAATGGAAACAAAAAGGAAACTTATACTTAACATCAAGAAGAGGCAGTTGAAATTTCTGGGTCACGTCATGAGTAAAGAAGGCTTAGAAAATCTGATACTCACAGGGCAGAGGAAGAGGGACAGAGCAAAACAATCTACAACCTACTTAGTGAGCTTGTGTAAATGGATGGCGGAACAAGGTTTAGAAGAGATAGCAAAAAGAGAAAATTTATTAAGAGCTACAAAGGACAGAGGGAGCCATGATCGTCTACGTCTTGACGAAACACAGTCCATAAAAGAAGAATGGATTTTTTATTAATCCGACAAAATTGAGAGACAGGGGAAAACAACGCATATCATACTTGATGGGCTTGAGTAAATGAATGATAGAACAGAGTGTGGGAGAAATAACAAGGACATTAATTAAGAGCTCCGAAGAACAGGAAGATGTGGAGGGCAATGATCACCTACGCCCCGAAGGAACACGGTACATAAATAAGAATCACACCATTGATATTTCAGGGCACACTTTTCGCATTATAATCCTCATCCACGCATATTTATTATGGCAGGGGGCTATGAAGCGGCGGGGGGTGGGGACAGATTAGATAAAAGCTGATTATCGCTTAGGAAAAGTACATTAATCTTTCGGTCAGCCGAGCACGGGGATTTTAAAGACGATTTCTTTCTTTTTACCAAAAGAACCTTAAACAATAATACATGAAATTTTAATTCCATATATAATTGGTTTCCTATACGTTGCAATGCAAAAAGCATTCGCCAATCTTCTCCCCGAGGGTATCAGCTCTGAAACGTTGTTCTTGTAAATCCCGTTACTGGTTCCGTTTTTTTATATATAACTTAAGCTGTGTCGTCGAAAGGCAGACAGATCAGTGGTTAATTTAACATAGTTATCATACTGATGGGGGGTTTAAAAGAAGAGTAAAACGTTATTCTCTTAATTGAACATTACATAGAACAATAAACGCATCACCTGCGCCAGTTTTGTATGCAACACCTACATGCCATTCTTAGTGAAAACGATTCTGACAGGGAACTTTGTAACTGTCAAGATTAAACTCAAGAAACTACAAGTATATATTGTTTCAGGTTAGACATCCAGTGAGGATCCAACTCGCTACACTAATTGTATGTGTCGTGTCCTTTTTACAACGTCGCCGATGGAATCCAGATAAAAATAAGTTCCAGGTAAAAAAAAAAAAAAGTCACAGGTAAAAAGGTCATAGAAAAAAAGTCACGGTAAAAAAGTCACATGATAAAGGTCGCAAGAAAAACCGAAACAGGAAAAGGTTAGCATACAGCAGACAATACACAGTGGACAAAATCTAAGCTTCTGATCCCAATGTGGACAAAATCCCAGTCTCATAAATCAATTGAAAATTCAAGGAACTTTGAATTCAAATTTTAATGTCACATTGATACTTTCTGCCCACAAAGTTGGGTCTTACGGGACACTAAGACTCCCTAACTATGAAATATCTCGTATATGTGACCGTAGCGTTTTTTAGAGGTCGGATCGATTTACTACACATTTCTGTTACAAACAGAGCGGACCCATAATTCCGTGAAGTACCCAACAGAAATAGATGACTTTATTACCGGCCACCATATATTAATTGTGACTTTTTTCCTGTAACTTTTTTCTTGCCAAAATTGTGACTTCCAAAGACTTTATTGCTAGCCAAGGTCTGATCATGACTCTCTACAACTTCCTGTCTTTTGTTAATTTAAGTACTTTTTACAATTTACCAGGCCTCTTCAAGTGTCATTCAACCATAATTACTTAGGCTATGTTTTGAAAAATAATCTTTTTCCGTTATGTGGTGTGCCCCTTAAGGAGATGGCGATCTTGGCTCGCCATAATTTTCTATATCTTGTCTCCCCCCTTAATATCCCCCAGGCCGTTTTCTGTCATTCATTTACATAAACCCGTTAAGTTTCCTCTTACAGTCTTTCCTCTTTATGTGTCCAGAAACTGTCGCTTTTTCAGTATATGAACGATCATTGCTCTCCACAACTTCCTATCATTCGTACCTCTAAGTAATGTTTGTCTCTTTACTGTTCTTGTTTTGCCAACCATTATGTAGTCATTAAGTAGGTTACTGGCAGTTTCCCTTTGACACGCTTCCCTTCAATATCCCCCTGAGTGTTAAATTCTCCAAACCTCCTCTCGTCATTATGTGTTCCAGATATTTAATTTCCCTCTTTCTGAGAGCAATGTTCTTTTTATTCGTTTTCTTAAAACTTCCTCGTTGTGCACATGTCTCATCTATGTTATTCCCAGTATCCTCTTGTAGAATCACATCTCAAGTGTCCTCTTCGTGCGTGAGGAAATGGTCTACCGTATAGAAGATTAGATACGTTAGATATTACAGAGAAGTTCGGAATGTTTTCTTTATT
Source organism: Acanthosepion esculentum (assembly GCA_964036315.1). NCBI lineage: Eukaryota > Metazoa > Mollusca > Cephalopoda > Sepiida > Sepiidae > Acanthosepion > Acanthosepion esculentum. The sequence goes on along the minus strand of OZ038509.1, from coordinate 3,064,692 downwards.
TCTAAAGTATTGCCTTTTGCTGGTCATTATTCGCTATTTCAGTGCCACTTAGGACTTCTGCGTCACATTTTCCGTCGTCTCTTAAAAACACTTCCCAGACAGTTAAATTTCTGTACTTACTTGATTTGGACATCTCCAAGTATGAAGCGTGTTGAAAAATCTTCGGCAGGAACCACTTCTCAAAATCGAATCCAGGTAAAAATGAAATTACAGGTAAAAAGAAATCACAAGAAAAATTCACGGTAAAAAGTCACAGGAAAAAAATAAACAGGACAATGTTAGCACTGCTAACCCTAACACTGCCCTAACCCTAACCCTAACCCTGCCCTAACCCTAACCCTAACCCTGCCCTAATCCTAACCCAAACCCTGCCCTAATCCTAACCCTAACCCTGCCCTAAGCCTAACCCTAACCCTGCCCTAACCCTAACCCTAACCCTGCCCTAACCCTAACCCTAACCCTGCCCTAAACCTAAACCTAACCCTGCCCTAATCCTAACCCTAACCCTGCCCTAACCCTAACCCTGCCCTAACCCTAACCCTAACCCTGCCCTAACCCTAACCCTGCCCTAATCCTAACCCTAACTCTGCCCTAATCCTAACCCTAACCCTGCCCTAACCCTAACCCTAACCCTGCCCTAACCCTAACCCTGCCCTAACCCTAACCCTAACCCTGCCCTAACCCTAACCCTAACCCTGCCCTAATCCTAACCCTAACCCTGCCCTAACCCTAACCCTAACCCTGCCCTAATCCTAACCCTAACCCTGCCCTAACCCTAACCCTAACCTTAGTATACGTAACACTAACCCCTAACCCTAACCTTGAAGACAGCGTGAATACTAGAAATCTTGGATCCCAGTGCTTTTGTGGATCAACAATATTTGGATTTGAGAAAAATAATTATTAACTTTCCTGCCATGGAAATTATTGACAATAATAAGCGTGGTTCAAAAATCGCCTACAATGGGTATACCAAATATGTCACTCGAAAACGAAGTTGTGAATTTTAGCTGTGACGTTTTTCCTATTTGTGAATTTTATGAGTTTTTACCTGTGAATTTATTACCACGTCAAAATTAGACCAAACAATCAGAGCATATCTCGTGATATCTTCATGAATAGGCCGCGAAATGTTCAGCACTTCTCATATATACATGTTCTGAGTTGTAAGAGAGGAGTGTGATTAACAAGAGATTTATAAGAGCCGCATTTTCATTCATGTAACCTTTTATTTGTTTCACTCTACAGTCATAAAGGGACCCATTGACCGCAGCAGCATTGATGAAAAAAAATATTACATTTATATGAAAAATATGAATTCACAATATAATCTCTGTCAATGCACTTAATTAAATGGGGAATATTGTCATTTAATTCTTTCATCATTGATAAACGCAGGAAAAATAGACGGCTCGCTCTACCGCTCCAGTAAGTACCTGACTCCTCATGCTATCCTCTTCATTTATAAGAGCCATGCTAGACCTAAAATGGAGTACTGGTGTCATATCTGAGCGGGAACTGCCCAATCCTCACTTTGAAGAGTCGAGTCCAAAAGCGTCTCCTTGAGAGTGACAAATTATTTTCCACCCTTCAACCTCTCTCTCACAGGGGGGATGTGGCAAGCCTCTCACTGCTCTATCGCTACTTCCATGGCTAGTGCTAACTTTCACGGCTAGGACTCGCCATGTCACTCTCAATTTAACAAACCACCCACATTGGCTTCGTATTTAATCTTCCCATCCTATATATATATATATATATATATATATATATATATATATATATATATATATATATATATATATATATATATATATATATATATATATATATATATATATATATATATATATATATATATATATATATATATATATATATATATATAAACGAATCGAGTTCTCCTAGTCACTCGCGTGTTTATCTAAAAATAAATACGCTTAAATTCATATTCATCCCTGCCGTGGGAGAACGGCTTTCGGGTAGATTCTCCGACTGACGCCAATTCAGTCGGGTTTCGATCCTAGCTAGAGGCAGCCGGACGTCTAGCCACACTGATCAGCTGTGTTATAGCCAAACAGTCTGTCTGTGGATGACCTATATATATATATATATATATATATATATATATATATATATATATATATATATATGATATGATATGCCGTTAAACAAACCAAGTCATGTGATGAAAACATATTTATTTGGTCTATTTAAAAACGGAGTAAGAAACTTGGAGTTACCGGCATTTAATTATCCATATAACCTCTGCTGAGGGGACGGAGCGTTTCCCCGAGGCTTCGTCTACGAAACTTTGTAGTAGGGATGCTGAAGGTAATATCTATCAGCTATGTCCAAAGCCTTTTACTTGTAATAATAATAATAATATTATTATTATTATTATTATTATTATTTATATATATATATATATATATATATATATATATATATATATATATATTTATTTGTTATAATTTTATCATATAGACAAAACCATTTTACTCACAACAAAGATGCAACTTGGTTTCAGTGCATTTTAACTGCACATCGACGGGTGAGGGTCGGAAATGTTTTGTTTTTGTTATTCTGTCGACGTCAGACGTTTCGGTCAAATAGACCTTCTTCAGGACATGGTTAATGGAGACATATTTATATTAGATTTAAGTTAGATGAAGAGACGATATATACAGGACTAGTCAGAAACAGAAAAACTGAAATTATAAAGTCAGAGTATTCTTTCTTGGAGTCGGATACGCTGGCGCCGCGTGGGTGGCGCTGGCGAAACCCTGCTCCCAGGGAAGAGATTTTATCCTAAGTGGAAAGAGGGGGGGCCTATTTAAAACTATAGCTTATCGGTACGTTTGTGAAGCATTAATCTTGCTAGAAAACTTGATATATTAAAGAAACCTTGTCTGGAGTCGAAATCAAAATTGTGATCAGATTTGGCTATGTGTACAAACAAAGCACTACTTAAATTACCGAGGCGAATATCTAGTTAGGACAAGGACACATGGCACAGTGGATAAAGGCGTTGGTTAGATCCAGTGACAGAGTGTGAGTTCAATACCCGGTTACGCCAGTGGAGAACTTTCAGAGGGAAAATTAGCAGGAGATAACTGATAACTGACATCCATCAAACATGGCACGTGGAACTAGAACAGTCTACCCCAGTGATCGAAATAAACGGTTCAGTTCGAAATTCCAACCACCTGAAGAAAGCCGGAGCGTACAACGGCCGAAACGTTGTGACAAATATAGCGACAAAAATGAGGACAATAGTCCGACTAATGTAAATACTGAACGTTTCTAAAATAAACTATTTTCAAATCAAATCAAATCTATGCAGGTTTTTTGTTGGAAAAACAATAAGCATGTCCAGGCTGCTGTCATAAATCATCATCCTCAGTTCAAGAAAATCATAATTTTGTTAGAAATATAATCTTTAAAATGTTGTGACCATTTGTTTATTTGCATTTTTTATTATTTATTATTATAGGGAGAAAGAAAATTACCATATGTATAAATCGTCAGCGTTAGCATTTTAAATCCAAACACTGCAATCAAATTTAGGCATGCCTAAACATGACAACAGATTTGTACAATTGTTTTTTATGCAATTTTATTTCTTTGAGATTGCTTGCATTTGGAACTCTGATAGCAACATCTGGAGGCTTTTTGGTCACGTGATCTGCAGACTTTCTTATTTGGTCACGTGATCATGAGTCATTTTCTTTTGGAGACCAGTTATTGCTTCGTACATGACCTACTGGCTTTGCAAAAAAGGATTATTCATATAAATAGATGACTGCGCCGTCTCAGAACACACACACACACACATATATATATATATATATATATATATGACGCATATAAAATAAATGCTCTTCAATTTTGTGCGTATTTATATTTTATGCCCGTGTTTTTATAGACAGGAAAATACATACGGTACATCTCAACCCTCTCTCTTTCTCTTTCTCTCTCTCTCTTTCTCTCTCTCTTTCTCTCCCCTTTTCTCACTTCCTCTTTCTTTTTTGTTTCTCTTTCTCTCTATGTTTCCCTTTCTCTCTCCCTCTTTGTTTCTTTCTATCTCTCTTTCTCTATCTGTGTTCTCTTTCTCTCTCTCTTTCTCTCTCTCTCTCTCCTCTTTTCTCACTTCCTCTTTCTTTTTTTGTTTCTCTTTCTCTCTATGTTTCCCTTTCTCTCTCTCCCTCTTTGTCTCTTTCTCTCTCTCTTTCTCTATCTGTTTTCTCTTTCTCTCTCTCTCTCTTTCTTTCTCTATCTCTCTTTCTCTTTCTTTCTTTCTTTCTAACGAGGAAGCTACTAAAGACATTTTAGGAATGAACGTGAAAGAAAAGATTACTTAACACCGTTTCCTTCCAACTGATACGCTGATTCGTTCGTTGTCCACTGGCTCACAATAGTCACTGCTAACAAAGGCTAGTGGCATAAGACCGTACTATATTCACTTCATTCGCGCTGTTTAAAACACTGCCCTGTATCTAAGTAGCACATTGTGTATATACGAGTGGTGCTGAAAGGTTTTTGATCAGTTATCACCCCAAGCAAAGTGATAATGCCACTTAGAGGCAAGGAGGTGAGTGAGAAGATTTTAGTGAGGAGAAAGGACAATAAAAGAACAGGTTTCAAGAAGACAAATGATGGCGATTGGCGTTGCATTTAAATGTTTGAAGATTGTAGAGGGCTGGGAAGCGAGAAATCAAAAAGGAATTCCACAGGCGAGAAGTGCGAGAAAGCTATAAAAATATAAATTACGGTTACATCTAGCTATTTCAAAAGTAAGACGATGAGATCTAGTTTCCAATCTAGTAGCATGCAAGATGGATTCTAGCAAGAAAAACTGTCTGGTGCGATACAATGAAGCAACCTTCTTAACAGCAGACCTAACAATTGATTCAATATCATCGATCCACTTCCTGCCAGTTGAAACCATGAGACCAAAAAGGCGCAATGATTTGTTCTCCTGGAGGTTAGCATCAACCATACTGATGGAGAGCAAAAATGGTTCTTTATGATGATTTAAGGATAGCGGTTTCATTTTGGAGGAGTTAAAATTTACAAGCCATTTCTTACTCCAGCTGACAGGTTTAATCTGTCTAATCTATCGGGTGTACTATTAAGATTGGTATAAATAGTTGTGTAATCATCCTAAATACCTTATTCGGAACGGATGACATCGAAAATGTCGCTGATGAAAAAAAAGAAAGAATGTATTTCCAAGTACAACGATATGGGGAACCTACATTAATGTGAAATGATCTAGAAGCGTGTCAACATTCATCTTCCGATTTCTTAAGAACGATTAAATCAAATATCTAGCCAGAGACACTAGACCCATTGAGCCTATGGAGAAAGCCAACGTGTTAAACATTGCCAAACACCATGAAGATATCACAGACCAAGCTTCACTGTTCTTATGTAAAGAATGATATACAAATTCAGTTGATACATCGGTTGAGAAACGAAAGCCTCACTGTTTATCTGAAAGAAAACCGTGGGAAATGAGAAGCTTAACCAATTCAGAGTTAATTAAAGCGTCTGGTATTTTTCCGAAAAGAGGTAATAGGACGATAATTCGAGGTATCAGAAGGTTCACCGGAGTTCTTAAAGACAGGAAGTGCAGAAGAGTATTTCCAACAAGCTGGAAAGCAAGAAGCATTAAGGCAGTTATCAGATTCTTGGCCTGAGTTCTTAAAGACTGGAACTGCAGAACAGGATTTCAAACAAGCCTTAAAGCAAGAAGAATTAAGGCAGTTATCAGATGATTGACCTGAGTTCTTAAAGACTGTAACTAGAGAAGAGGATGTCCAACAAGCAGGAATGCAAGAAGCACTAAGGCAGTTATCATATCGTTCGCCTGAGTTCGTAAAGCCTGGAACTGCAGAAGAGGATTTCCAACAAGCAGGGAAGCATACAGAAGCAAGGCTTTTGTTGTAGATTTTGGGGAAAAAGAGGAGCTAGTTCAGGAGAACTTTTCGTTAGGACAATTATAGGGATACCTTCAAGTGCGCAAGTCTTTTGTGCATCTAGTTTGGATATAATAACAGAAACTATAGACGGAGTGATGTTTCATAACACTGAGCAGAGATCCCCCGTTCTAAGGGGTAAAAATTAGTAAATATTCCTGAAGTGTCGAGAGTGGAGTTGGAAGAGAGTTTCCTAGCAAAACATTCTGTTTTATCAGCAGCAAATGACAACACTTCAAACAGATTGAAGAGAGGAGGGGTTGAGGTTTTGATCTTGTTCAACAGACACTGAACCGCCAGTAAAGACTAGAATCAAACTTGCAAGAGGTTATGCGGTGTATCATTCTATTAGCGAATAGCGATTTTGCTTCGTTGTCGATATACTTACATTCATTACAAGCGGATACAAAGAGACATCTGTTACGATCGGAACCATCACGTCGGTATAACCGGAAGGCGTGATCTCTGTGGGTTATAGCGGCTAAACAGCCAGGAGTGAACCCAGGAGAACATTGTGGATTCATTTATTATTTTCGAGCTGGCATGAAAGCTTTGATGCTAGCGTTCAGTCAGGAAGAAAATTTTCATTTAAGTCAATTCCTTAAAATCCTTCCAAATAACCAAAATATCAGATTTATAAAAATCTCATTTTTTTCCGCACAAACACACACACAAAGAATCAAATTATATATATATATATATATATATATATATATATATAGAGAGAGAGAGAGAGAGATAAAGAGAGAGAGAGAGAAAGAGAGAGAGATTGCACATTGAGCGCTGATGCTAATAAAGTTTGTCTCAACAAAATCTCTCTTAAATATTTATAAGTCTATTTATAAGTTTATCATTTGCCCATACATTGAATATTGTGTATGGAATATCTGCTGGTACTTCTGCTATGTATTTAAAGAGTCTTGATAAAATACAAAGAAGAATCTGCAAAGTTATTGGTCCTGAATGGCATCTCGGATTCAATCACTTTCCCACCGCCGTAACGTAGCATCCTTTTTGCCTTTTCTATAAATACTTTCGTGGTAATTGTTCCAATCAATTTTATGGTACCTAAACTTCATGAATTTAAGAACAGTATTAGATTGGCGGCAAGGTCTCATCATTTTACAGTGGAAATGGCGGCTAGATATAACCGTAAGTTCTATGCTAATAGTTTCTTCACTTGTAGAATACATTTTCGGGTTCTTGATTTCCAATCAATGTAAATGCAAACTCAATCGTTATATTCTGTCGTCTTAATTCCTTTTCTTTTATTGTTTATAATGTTTTTATTTTCTCATATTCATTCACACTCAGTAACCAGCAATGCAATAAAGTCAAGACACAAGATGTTTTAGTGGCTTTATTGCCTTGCTTGGGGGTGAAATGATTAAAAATATATATCCCTATTCTGAGTTTCGTGGACATAGCATCTGATCTTTAGGGGTTTGGTAAGAAAATAGTTATTCACAGAAATCATATTTATGTTCTGTCGGAATTTAATTTTCCTTATTGGTATATTTCTCTATTTACCTAATATGTGCGTCTAGAGCTCTTATTTCTCTGTGAAATTGGAGACATTCAAGGAGTAATGGATGTCAAGGAAAAAAGTTTGAAGATTCTAAACTTCTTGTTTAATCGAATTTGGTTTACTTAAGAAAACTTTCCTTTTTTTTCTATCTCCGTTATATATATATATATATATATATATATATGTGTGTGTGTGTGTGTGTGTGTGTGTGTGTGTGTGTGTGTTAGAGAGAGATGACTTCTTGTTCTTTGTATGTGTACATGCATGTTCGGCATATGTGTCTTTCTTTCTCTCTTTGTGCTTCTTTCTCTCTTTCTGTCTATAGATACGAACAGATGCCTCCTGGTACGTTATTGATTTCTCTGGTTACGATGCCTCACCAAATTAACATTCGCGACATCTCTATCGAGTGAACTCACATTAAATAACCTTTTTCATTCCCCCATCACTTGAGACGACGTTTTACACGATTTTACAGATTTTTTTTTCCATTTGCATCTCGTCGCCATTGTCTACAGAGAATTTCAATATTTCTAACTCTTTTTTATGTCCATCAAGAAAGTTTTCAAACACCGCATACGTAAGAAAGTTTACTCTCGGACACATTACGGTCCTGATTTCGCAACATTTCAGTTTTTTCTCATTTCGATAGAGACTGGTTTTCGGCTTAAATCTATAAAACCTGTGTACGGATTTCACGATCTACTTTTTAACGCTAAGCGGATAAGTAAAAAAAATTGCAAAGAAACATTAAGGGTTTAACATCAGTAATCAGAATAGAAACGTGTTATATTAGTCTTCCTTAGAGATTTGCTACGAACATTTTGATTGGTTGGTTGTTTTTGTTTAGCGGCGTATCAACATCTCTATGCGTCATTTAATGCCGAGATTTTTGTACACAATTTTATTTTATTTTTGAAGATAATAAGCGTTTAATGATACAAGTCCCATTAATTAACCAATAGCTGGGGGAAAAGAGGTGGCTGCATACCTTTCCAGCGAGTATATGCGCGTAAGTAAATATAACGAACCCGATAGAAATTGGAACACGGCTCTCCGATTAACAATTCCTTTTTTTATTTACAGTCGAAACATATTTTTGAATTATAAGAATTTTTTTCATTTAACAATGCTTTTCTTATACAAGTCTTACTATTTAACCCATAACTGGAATGAGAAAATGTGGACTCATAGATTTGCCAAGGCTATTTGCACGTAATTGAATGTAATGGACACGGCTGGAATTCGAACTTGGTTCATTACGAGCTGTTATCACCACTTGAAGATCAAAGCTTACAGAACCTTCCTAAGATGTTAACCATCTACATAAAATATATCTGTGAAGTCTATAAATAAATAAAATACAAGAGGAAAACCTTTTATGTCAACACGAGGAACTACATCACAGAAAGTGTTTAGTTTATTTACTAACCTGTATTTATATACTGAAGCAACGTGGAGAAAATCCAAATAAAGTTGTCTTCAAATTTTAAACACTCTAAAAAAAATAAACTCTGCGTAAGGGTAAGGTATTGTATGAAGGACGCTGTGACGTAATTTATCGGTCGATTAAACGAAAGTGTGTTGATTCTATTGTTGTTGTTGTTGTTGTCGTTGATGTATTTTTATTTTGTTTGTTTATTTATTTTTAAAGGTCACCATTTTCTTTTAATTTTATTTTTTATGGCTATGAATACCTACGTTGGCTTGTTTTGCTGAAGAAAGGTGATATTTGAAAAAAAATCCAAGGCGTGTTACATTAAGTTATTTTTTTTCTTTTATTGCCTTTTTAAGATGGAAATTGTGGTTGAAATTATTTTCTGTGTATGACTAATGCATTAGACAGATTTTTATGTAGGAGATATTTCTTATGTTCCTGTTTGTTTTTTAATTTCTGCAAGTTTTACCAATATATGGTAAGGAGCAGCTGTTACTGTCGATTTTATATACGCCTGCTTTAGAATTATTATCATGGGCATTTCCACAATAGTTGCTAAGTGATGTAATTTATCGGCCTATTAAACGAATATATGTAGCTGTAAATTAATTTAATATTAAGATTGATTGAATATCTTATTATGAATAACACGTGTTAAGTATTTGGTAGTTAATATTTTACATGCATTTGTGTCTGATTTATTATTATTATTATTATTATTATTATTATTATTATTATTATTATTATTATTATTATTATTTCCTTTGATTTCTGTTGTATACACATTTCTTTCTGGGTCCCAATCAGAGACCCGAGGTTAGAAATGGCTTCATGACATTTTACACTGATCGTTTTTTTTAAAAGAAAAGCAATCTAAAATCACACACGTTTTTACATAGTTAAAGGTTTTTGTAATGTGTAATGTGTAATGTGTACTTGTGAGTGTAATTTTGTTGTATTTCTTTAAGGCTACCAATATTTCTTTTGGCTACCAATAATCACTTCAATATCTATCGGAACTTTAAAAATATCCAATCAATCCTAGGGCTCTAACTACAACTGGAATTTTTGTTGTCCTCATGCGCCACATACTTGCGATTTCTATTTCAAGATCTTTGTATTTTGATACTTTTTTTTGTTTTTTTTTTTAAAGATCTTCAAAGATACTGGGGCTGCAATGTCAATAAAGAAGCACATTCAATTCATGTGGCCTTGATCACGATGTCTTACACATTCTCATCTTGTGGTATTTGTTCACGATATTATTATTATTAATATTATTATTATTATTATTATTATTATTATTATTATTATTATTGTTGTTGTGGTGGTGGTGGTGGCTGAAGATTTTGTATTCTTTTCTTTTTTCACAGATGGAGACAAATCACCAACTGCAAACCAACATACAGTATTTACTACTGTATTTATGTGAAATCAATGTCCATGACAGAGTAAGAATATAATATAAAAGTCTCAAACACTAATATTCAATGGTTATAATTTATTAGATTGGAATCGTAATTACGATCCAATTCATTAGACCTACAAATTCAAAATTGGAGAGAGAGTTTTAGCCAATTACAATAACACTGTATACTGAAGTACAATATTTCCCTCATTTAACAATTGCAGACTTTTATGCATGCGGGACCCTAAGGGATATATATCGCATGGAACTGACTACATTGGCGACCCTTAGACAAGAAATTGAAAATGTTGTGCAGCAATCTCACTGGATAATTTGGCCAACGTTGTCTAGCACTAGATCACCGTACTAATAAATGCCAGGAAGCTAAGGACCATGCTTTTGAGCATCTCTTGTGATTGTAGATTTCAAAGGTAACGTGTATTGATCTCGTGATGTCTGAATAAATTTACTGTGACAACATATATACAAGTTTTTTTCGTTTTCTGAAGTGTGTATACATTTTTTGGGCTGGCTTTTTGATCGAATGTTCTTTTCTTTATCATTCTGTCAATAACTCCTTCTGTCAGTCACCCCTGTGTTCTTCTTTGTGTTTGTGTTTCTCTCTATCTCAACACACAAAAAAATACACATTCATATATATATATATATATATATATATAATCTGAAGTGAAGAGAGTAAGAAGGAATGAGAGAGAAAAGTGAGAATATATTGATGGAAGAAAATCGTTTATTTAACTACAAATATTTAACTTTCAACAATGTTTCTTGCCAGTACTCTTTGCTTTTAACAACGTATAAGGTTGCATGCGCATAGACATATATACATACGTACATACATACATACATATATATATATATATATATATATATATATATATATGCGTGCATGTGTGTATGTGTTTTAGTACGTAACTTTGTGCGTGGGCGGACATGTATATTAATGAGAAGAATAACAACTAAAAGGCTAAACGAATGGAAAAGTGAATGACTGAAAATGGCAAATTAGAACAGCCGTCAAGAAGATGAACGCTGACCGATTTCGTATGACGTATAATTCGAGCGGTAAAATATTTGTTGAATGGAAGTTGGAAATTAAAAGGACAACTACAAGAACAACAATAAAAAGAGAAAGAGAAAATGGATTTGAAACTTTGGTAACAGGTGGTAGGATTTTATTTGCCTCTGAATGTCATTGTAATTTTCCTTTCACATTCGCATATAGCTGCTTGTGTGTATGTGTGTGTGTTTGTGTGTATGGAGGGATGTGTGTGAGTGTGTGTTGGTGTGTGTGTGTGTGTGCGCGCACGTGGCCGAATGTTTAGAACGTTTGCTTCCTGACCCGGGTTCGAATTTCTCCATGGTCGATTTGTCAGGAAGGTAACTGTTATCGGTCTGGAGGAGGCCATCCTAGCGTGCGACAGCTTTGGAAAGTGCCTGAAGACCCTACCACGGGTTGACCCAAGCCTTGTGAGTGAAATTGGATAGATGGAATCCTTTGGAAGCTGTCGATGAGTGTCCTAGCACGAAGTCACGTGACCGAGTGTTTGATCGAAATGGCCTTTTTCAGATTGTTGATCATGCTAGAAAACACATTATTCCAGAAACTGTAACAGTGCTCTGTGGGCGTTGAGCAAACACTAATGTTTCTGACCAGACATCTGCAACAAGGATTGGCTAGCCACCCTAGTATACAGACATCCTCAGATACGAGTGGCCAACCCTCATATATATATATATATATATATATATATATATATATATATATATTAACAGTATTTCTCGCTTGAAAAACCTCGGATGACTCAAATGTAGACACTTGAGGGCAAATTGGTACCCGAGGAAAAAATAGGAAATAAAAAAAAATAAAGAACTAAAAACATCAGAACAAGGTGAAAAAAATCGTCAAGTGTCTTAAATCCTTAGTCCAAAGAAAAAAAAACAAGCGAATATAAAGACAATGAAAACGTAAAGGGCTCAATACGTTAAGTCGAGCGGTAAACATAATAAATCCTAACGAGCCAGACAAACCTACCTAGGTTTCACCAAAACGGATCTTCAGGGTAGACTGGCTACACTTGAAAGAGTATTAAAAACTAAAAGTGAATAGTAATATCATATTTCCGATCTAGGTTGCCTGCAATAAGCGTATTCACTCCGACTAGAAAATGGAGGTGCCTCACTACTGTATTAAACGAGGCTAAGATTAGTAAATATCTAAATATTTATATATTTTTAAAGTTTTTAGACAAATTATTTTTAAAATTTTCACTTATAAATTTAGTCCATCTTATTTTGTTTTCATCACATTGGTTCAACACACCGTCCATGCTTTGGAGGATTGTTTCTCAACCGATGCACCGGGGTGCACTAATCTGCCATGAAAACTAGCCAGGTGTGCCCCAAATTAACAGAAAAAGTCATTTATAAATTCTTATGTTTATAAAATCTTTATTTTTAAAAAGCTAGACACCAAGGACATCAAGTCTTTATCATTTGATAGTTTAAACTTAACCTTTAAGAAGGAGTGGATAATCCTTTCTCTTTTGCCTTCCTCTAGGGATTTAAATCAGTCCTTATAAGACCTCTCGGAAAAAAATAGCAAATTCTTCATAATTTCCTTTAAGTACTGGTAATCCTCTTTGGGGAACGCTAAACCCAAAATGACAACCATTAAAGGTAAGTTTCTTCTTTGACAAAGCACATCAAGCGTAGGTTTCACACAAGCAGACGTCGTCCTGGGTACGACGTTAAACTGCATCCAACAGCAAGGCCTCTGATCAGGAGGTTTTGAGGAAGCATTGAACCACCTCTTAATTGCTGGTGTTCCCAGGTCCACCCTGACCCGGGGTGGTAGCACCTGTTAGGGTCCCAGCTATGGGCAAATAGTGAAATCCCAAGGTGTGTCCACGTCCTGGGTATGACGATAAACTACATCCGCGTCCTGGGTATGACGATAAACTACGTCCAACCAAAAGGCCGTCGATCCGATCAGCCGGCTGGTCATGTCATGCCCCATCACATCTAATCCATCCCAAAACAACTACAACTTACAATTAACTTTCCCTCCCAAACCCTACACTAAATATACTAACACCTTACCCCTAAAATGTGATGGGAAACAATGATGTTGCCAGCTATACGTTTTTGAAACAATGACGTTGCCAGGGATACATTTTTTTAAAACAATGATGTTGCCAGCTATACGTTTTTGAAACAATGATGTTGCCAACTATACGTTTTTGATATATCTAGTAAATACTGGATCTGGCATTAAATAACCCATAGTGGTTGATATGCCATAAAACCCCAAACAAACAAACAAGCAGACGTCATTATTATTTCCCTAATTGTGCGTCCCAGAGTTTTAGTTATTCCACAAGTGCGCCCTAAAATAAAAAGGTGGAGAAACACTGCTATAGAGGCATAACACAACGTTGTAAGAAGTACATTTAAGCGTTTCTCACAGAAGAATTTATAATAGCCTATTTTTGTAGAGTGTTTGAGCTGGTGCAAAACAATGAAGCATGTTAACAAAATCTATGAAGAAATGGAAATCATCGAAGTAATAATTTCTGATATAAATTAATTGATTAATTTGTTTTTTTTTACCGCTTGTCACCCTTTGCGGGTTATATAAAGCCAGAAGATATTTTTTAGATTGTAAGAATCTTTTTGGAAATAATAATGATTTTTTATTAATACAAGTCCTACTAATTAACTCATTGCTGGGGATACAAGAGTCACGCCCCTTTCTCAAGGATATTTGAGCGTAAGTAAATATAACGCGCACAACTGTAATTCGAACTCGACACTCCAATTTCCAATTCCGAGCCTTTATCCATTACACCTGCGGCACATCCAAGTTTAGAGCACCAGGTATTCCCAAACGGCCACGCATCTAGGTACTGACCAGGCTTGACGTTGCTTAACATTTGTGATTTTATGAGAACCGGTGTTTCAATGTGATATGGCCATAAGCCTCTAATATAAATTGAATAACCTAAATCCACAACTGAATCATAAACTTTTGGTCTCATATTTTTGCACGTTTCTTAACACTAGCTTAGAAAGGAACTGTCAGTGATCAGGTTACTCAGGCAACAGAGTTTTTATATATATATATATATACCCAAGTTTGGGATTGGTATATACTATTCTTTAAAGAGTGCTCAATATATATATAAATGATAAAGATTTGATATCCCACCCCAAAATTCAACAAATAGATTCAATCAATGACAAATAAACAAATATAGAAGATAAAAAATAAAAATGAAAATAAATAAAAGCAAGCAAAACAATTTTACCCAAATAAATAAGCAAATAAACGACTTCCGGTAAATGACCGCCATAATAGACTACCAAAAATAAGCTATATAAACAATTTTTTACTACGTTAACAAAAAAACACCGATCAAAATAAAAAATAAATAAATATATAAGATAAAAAATAAAAATAAAACAAAAAAAACAAGCAAAATAATTTGACATAAATAAATAAACAAATAAGCGACTTCCGGTAAAAGTAACCGCCAAAATAGACTACCCATAATGCACCACTGACCCTTATATATAAATAGCCGAGAAAAATAACAGCACTTGTTGCCTGACGATTGCACTAGCATGAAACAGACTGTCGCCTCTAAGTGCTGACTTCCATGTCCACTTTTATATTTATATATATATATATATATATATATATATATATATATATATATATATATATATATATCGAGAGAGAGAGAGAGAGGTGGAGAGGGAATCGACATTAGCGCCCCATTTGTTTATACGGCTGTCAGTTATATCTTTGACATTTGTATTATAGTGTACTGGAAGGTAGAAATCAATGAAAGACATGATCGTGAAACTATTTAAGCAGCTGTACCAAGCTGTTTCATTTGTAATGTGCAAAATGCCCTCTCTTCTGGTCAAGACACACCTGCAGCAGAGCAGGAACGGAATGACATGCACACTCGTAATGTTTCCATATCAACTACCTCAAACTTTGTATGAGGTTCGAGCCTTCGATTTCTGAATGGAAACTTGTCATAATAAACAATGTCTTTTCACTAAAGCCCTCAAAGAAAGAAAATCTATAAGCGTGGGTATCAATCGGACCGCGACTCCCGATCTACTTTCCGGGAAAGTTTTCATCATAACATTAACAAAACAAAAATAAAGAAAATGAATACCGTATTTGCCGGTCTATTGTGCACACCTACGCATTAGATGCACGCAGATTTTTGGCATGGAATATTCACATGCTGTTATAGTGAAAGACACCTGGTCTAGAGAATAGACTCTCCCACCTATTATAAGTAGGAGTCAGTAGGTAGTCAAGAGAAGAAGTGTTCAGCGACCACAACTCGATTACTCTGCGTAACACTTAATTACAAGTTCCTAACGTTTCTGTACGTTTACCCCATTTAGGACGCATTTAGTCCGACTACAAGTTCTATTGTGGAAATAACTCCACAACACATGCACACATCAAAACAAAATGGTAACTTTACCTTTATGTAATATTCTCACTAGCCATGAAGAAACACTTACAGCATTAGCACAAATGATAAAATTGGTACTTTTTAAAAATAGAACTGAGGTATGGTTTAATTACCAGGACATTATTTTGGAAAAGAAGAATTTTAGTACATTTCATCATGTATTTATTGAAAATTGTTTTAGTTGTTTTTCAGGAAGCAACATATGTACATACAGTAAATTCATCTTAGCTACAAAGAAACCTACTGGTATCAGTGAACACTGGTACATATGGTACTTGTTATATGAAGTCCCATACCATACATGCAGAAAATCAAATTCCAATACCTGTATATCAACATCAACACACACGAAGCAAGCAGCAATATACCAGTCAAAGCAATATTTCTGTAAAACCTGGTATTTCTACAAAACAAGCAGGAAATATTGTGTAATTCCATAAATTTCTTAATTTCTTTTTCCTGTAGGAATTTTTAAGGGATATTTTTAATATCATGTTTGTTCACTTCGAGGAGTTTTAGTTTCAAATCTAAGCTCTATGCGTTCACTGATTCCTGGTCAACCCCACTTTATTCGTGGTGTTCTTGTCCTTTCCATACATGATGCGGCTGTATTGTACGGAGGGGTTATTTTTGGTGCATTTCTGGGCGATAAAAAGCGCATCCAATAGGCCGGCAAATACGTTAATCTGCAAGAAATATTAACCTGACTTTCTAATTATTTTTCACCCTGCAACCCGTTTCTCTCGCCGTTCTATCTCTACTTCCATGGAAAGTGCTCGGACGAACTGCATTTCTTGGTTCCCCAAGTCGTAACCTTCACGGTTATGATCCATCTTGCTAAGCACATTGTAGTTCTTCCCACGAATCACTGTTCTGTGGAATTGACTCCCAAGAGAATGATTCCCCGATCACTACAATATTACCCTGGGCACCTCGACGTGGTTAGCAAGTTTGTCTCACTAGGTCAACATCGTTTCACTAGCTGCTCCATACTTCTGGTCTAGCGATACATCTAAGCTACTTAAACTAAGATTAACCGTTACCTTTCCCACCTATCCGCATAAACTGCCTCTTACTCTGTAACTCTCTATATCGAGTGGACCCCGGGCTTTGTACAGGATGAACTTAACTGTAAATAAAAAAAAAGCCGTACCGGAATCCTATTTCTATTTTTGACTCACCCTGTATAACCTTGTTTCTTTTTAAATATCATCTTTATATGCTTCTAAGTCTGCAATGAAGTAAGATAATGACTTTTTCTTATTTAATTGGGTAACTGAAGTAAAAATGAAAGTCTACGTTTATTAGGTTGTGATTTTGAGGAGGCACGGTGGCTTAATGGGTAGCGGTTCAGACTGAAGAATCGTAGAACCGAGTTCGAATTCCAGTCGAATAGCTTATAGCTTTGGGGAAGGTGTGAATCCTCTTCTTATAAAAGCTGTAGGTAAATAACAGGACAGCCCTTGCATGGCAACTGGTCAACCGCAGAAAGAAATGACAACGTACGGCGGGTAAAAAATATGCTTCGTTAATCATTTATCGAAAGATACATGATCACCTAAACGTGTATCACGCATGGCACGTAACTAATTTGCATAAATATTTTTTTTATTATTATTTTCATATTCCAATTCCATATTTGTTTATGATGTCAAATGCTTACAAATATCCTGTTTGGAAATCCGTTACCATTAACACCGCGCTAAATTGTATTTGGAATTTTTCGTCCGATTTACTGTTGTATAACGTTGGGGGTGATGACCTTCTGGGTCACTTGGTGGAAGCAACATAATGTAGAGATGCGAAAGTAATCAGGATTGGTGAAAGGAGCGATTAAAAACAATACAACATCGTTAATAATACAGCCTCCTTCATGGCGCAAAGGGAGAAGCGAGTTAGTTACTAAAAGACTATCAGTCATGGCTGTTGGTATCAGAGTGTGATTGGTTGAGATTTGATTAAATAAGATTTCAATGTTTTACGCACTTATGTGCCGGAAGGAATGTTGATATTGACGTGCGCGGGAATAAAATAGTTCTAAAAAGATAGAAAATAGAAACTGTGGATCACAAAGAGCCACACCAGAAGAGGTTCTGTTTAGAGGAAAATCGTGTAATTATAGAGTTTATAACATAAGAAAATCAGCACAAGGTCATATAAAAGTTGGACACTTTTCGGGAGATGCTTCATTGCAATATTTATAAATACTACCAAACGTTTAAAATTTTAGATGAACAAGTTTTCAAGTAACAGAAAAAAAATGTAACAATAATGATCGACTATGAATTAGGTTTTCTCACATGAAAAGACGAATTTTTTTTCTCACATGAAATGGCGCATTTTTGGTTGGTTGTTGATCCGGTCGTTATAACGAAATAACATTCTTAGTATATAAAAAAAATCTTGACTTATTCTTGATTCTTTTTTTCTTTCCAGATAATGTTTCTTTCAATATATTGTTATTAATAAACCCAATGAAAATGGTTACAATGAAACTATGTCGCGTAATCTTACTGTATGAATACAAACTGGGAAAAAGAACCATTTGTGCACCGAATCCTTACATGCGATGAGAAATGGATACTCTTTGACCACAGTAAGAGGGTGGGTCAGTGGTTAGATGCAAGTGAACCACCAAAACAATACACAAAATCTCCATTGCACCCTAAAAAGTAAATAGTTATTATATGGTTGTCTTTCAAAGGGGGTATTCATTATTCATTCTTGTCTCAAGGGAAAACAATAACAGCAACTTCGTATTGTGGTAAAATTGAGTGTATACCCCCCAAAATTTATAAAAGAAACATCCAAGACTTGTGAATAAGGGCTGCCCTAATTCTGCTGCACGACACCGCACGGTCGAACGCTTCTCGATCAACTGCCCAAAAGCTGCATAACCTAAATTATGAAATTTTGCCTCACCCTCCATATTCGCCTGATATCTGATTATCAATTATTTAAGAAAGCTTTTCATATGCAATAAAGAATTCTCCAATAAGGAAGACGTAATCGAAGTATTTGAACTGTTTCTTGCATCAAAGGATGATTTTTTGAAAGATGGAATCAAGAATTTAGAGGTACATTGGAGGACAGTCATACATCAACATGGTGCCTATTTCAAATAAATAAATTAGTTATTTAACATTTCAGAAGAGAGTTATTCATTTCCTATAAAGAGTGTCATTTCATGTGTGACAACCTAATATCATTCTTCCTATATGGCAGAGAATGATGGACAATTTCTTTAAAGATGAGGACGAGACTTAAGGCAACAGAATCAGTTCTTGGATAAGTTATAGACTGTAGAATATGCCTCCTCCTAAATTTTTACATGTCCACAAGCATTTTAGGTTTTGTGGAAACCAGATTTGGGCTATTACTTGGTAGTTTGCTGTGCACTGTTTTTTTTTTGTTTTGATTTTTTTTCGTTTTCGTTGAGTGATTCGATGTTTTTTCCGTGATGATTGCTTGAACTAATTCGATACTTGCCGACTATTTCACTGTTGGTTCTTTTTCTATTCTTGCATTTAGTTCCCCCATGAGGATAATGGTTTCTTGCGATATGCACTGACTTTTAGAATTATCCCGTGTGTTATAAAAATTGTATTTCTTCTTTCGAGCTTTGTGAAGTTGGCGCATATAATGGCAATATTAAATGGTTTCCTTTTCAGTTTCACCAGTACTCTATCCGACAGTCTCCAATATCGTAGAACGCATTTACTTTGTCTACTATTAGTCCTATTCCTCTTTTATTTCTTTGCCCATCAGCATATAAGATTATTTGTCTGTCCATATATACGATTGTGTGAAGCCACTATTAATATGATATGCGGTTTCAATTTAGTATAAGTTCTTTTGCAATATTTTGTCTTACCGTCTCTTATCCAACATAATTTTAGGTTCATCTCTCTTTATTACAACGCTAACTTCTGCAACATGGCTTCTTTTCAAATGAATATCGGTACTTTTCAAAGCAAACTATTCTACTTCACTTAAAATTGTCAGGCGGGAAGATCCGATTTTCAGCGAATTGGTTAGTCATTAAGCACGCTTGATAAGAAATGATTTCATTAATATTAAACTAATGTTTACAGCAATTTTCTAAGCACATATTTAAAAAATGAAACTATTATTACGGTTCTCTCTATTTCTTTTTAAATGACATCTCCAAATCGTAGGCGATTGTGTCCTCCAGAGATTCATTTGGCTTAAGCGCAGTAAATTATATATTGTCATGATTGTTTTTGGTAAAGATTGTGGAGTGATTTTCCGTTGTTTTCTCTCAGAATTCAAAGTTGGCCTCCTCGTAATGAAGTCAGACTAATGAATAACACAAAGCATGAATATTATTTTCTTTCGATCTTCCATAACTACCCTCGGGAAGCGTGTGTGTATGTGAGCAGCTACGTCGCCCCTGTCCGAAAACTGAACCTTACATTCTCGACAGCGATGTCTCAGAGACTGCCAAACTCCTCTTTGAAGTGATTGTTTATATAACTGAATGTATAACTGGTTCCTTCCCACGCTTGAAAAACCAGATGCGGCTCTGAGCTGCAAACGACGGCCGACAGTTCACCCCTCCCACCCAGCATCTGGCTTCGCTTGATAGTTTGGTACGATATTTTGTGCCATATTCAATTCTGTCATATTGCTACATACTGAACTGGCTGCAAACCAAGGCAAAAGAGCTCTCAGTCTACCCCCTGTCATTTAACGTATCACTAGGGAGAAAAGAGATAGATTCATATCTCTGTCAACGGAGTTACTCGGAATTCGAACTTCGCTCGATGATTCTATTTTGCGCTTTGTTGATCGTTTATACAACCGCACTTCTCATTGCAATGACGCGTGGAACCACCTCTAAAATGCTGTTGTTCCAAGTTCAACCCTGACCCGAAGTATTAGCTCCTGTTAGGGTCCTGGTTATAGTCAAATAAAAAACACCCAAAGAGGGAGCAAAGCATTCCTGTAAATATTAGTTTAATATTAATGAAATCATTTCTTATCAAGCGTGTTTAATGGCTAACCAATGGGAAACCGTGACAGCAAACCAAATTTCAGCATTTTAGGTACAGTTACCCTATTTTAGTTTCAGTTACCCTATTTTTCTCTCGCTGGGACAATTCGAAGTCTATATCTGTACGTGTATCATTAAATCATAATCTCCAAAAATATACTAACAATCTAAATCTAACTTTAAATAACATGCAAAGGGTTGATAAAAAAAATAGCGAATCAGTCAACCAATTGTTGTAGCATACCTCCGGACGATAATGGTCTACAGTTGGAGATTCGTCTCCAGCTGGATATAATATAATTTTGTAATAGAAATATTGGCAATACATTTTTTAAAGAATTGCCAGTAAAACATTTTATAGTAAAATCACCAGCAATAGATTTTTATAGAAAATTAATAATACATTTTTATATGGCCAGCTATACATTTTTATATGGCCAGCTATACATTTTTATATGGCCAGCTATACATTTTATAGCAAAATGATCAACAATGCATTCAGTAAAATTACCCAAAATACATTTTTATAATGAAATGATCAACAATATATTTTTATTGGAAAATGACAATCAATGCATTTTATATTAAAACGGAAGACATGATATACACTGTAAAAAAAGGCAAAAAAAAAATTGCTAAGATTTCACAAGAAATAAGTTTTCAC
>OZ038509.1:2985628-3038128 GCA_964036315.1 Acanthosepion esculentum | reverse complement strand
TAAAGCAAAGCAGGTGGTTCAAGACATTCCCCTTTCTAATGATACAATCCATCGGCGTATTAGTGGAATGTCTCAAGATATTTGTCAACAAGTTATTGAACAAATCAAATCTAGCCCAGCAAAAATATCTTTGACGAAACCTGTGATGTAGCCAATTTTTCACAACTTCTTGTTTTTTTCTGTTACATATGTGGAAAAGAACTAGAAAATGAATTTCTCTTTTGTGAACCTCTCCAGCAAACCACAAAGGCTACTGATATAATGCAGAAAATACAAGACTTCTTCGACAAGAACAATCTCACGTGGGACATTGTTGGCTCAATCTGTACTGACGGAGCTCCAGCCATGATGGGAGTGAGATCAGGCTTCACTGCACTTGTGAAGCAAAAGGTACCCCATGTAATAACAACACATTGTTTTCTTCACAGACATGCATTAGCTGCAAAAGCTCTTCCTGAAAATCTGAAAATTGTTTTGCAGAAAGTTGTTGAGGCTGTTAACTTCATTCGGTCCCGAGCATTGAATCACCGTTTGTTCAAAGCTTTTTGTGATGAGATGGGCTCTGAGCATTCCATTCTTTTACTGCATACTGAAGTAAGGTGGCTTTCACGTGGACTTATTTTAAATCATGTGTTTGAGCTCCGTAGTGAGGTAGAAATATTTCTTCGTGACCGGAATTCAAAACTGCGTGAAAATTTTGCTGAGCCTCTTTGGGGTACCTGTCAGATATATTTACCCATCTTAACCAAGTTAACAAACAAGTCCAAGTAACATCAGTAACCATTGTTGAAGCAAGTGAAAAGATGACAGCATTGCAGATAAAGCTGGACTTATGGGCACGGAGAGTTCACCAAAGCAACTTTGCAAATTTCCCAAATTTGGATGAGGTTATTAGTGAAAGTCCTGGAGTGTTACCTGGGATAAATGAAGACATCACAGACCATTTGAATATCTTAAAGAATCACTTCACTGGCTAATTTTCAAAAGACATGATTCCAACAGAGAGATGGATCTCCAAAACTTTTTTAAATTGACAAAAACAAAAATACTGAAAAAAAATTTTGTTTTGAATGAATGATTATGATTAGTATTAATTTGTAGATCTACTAATAGAGCGGATAAGATGAATAATTTTTTATTAATGACTACAAACGTTAATAAAAATACTGAATTTTATACAGTGTACTAACTTATACTAAAAAATTAGTAGATTAGTACTAAATAAGAAATCTGTATTTTGAGTGTCGCTTAGTATTTTTTTTCGTCACAGTATTTTGACTAAAAAAAAAACCGTAGTATTTTGAATGAAAAAATCATTCATTCATTTAGTCACGAAATTGTATATCAATGCTTTATGATGGCTATGAATTTTTTGTATGGGAGTAGGGGGTAAATGGAGAAATACATAAAGCCGAGGGGGTCAATGATGGAGGAAAGGTTGAGAATGGCTGGGCTAGAGAGTTATCTCTCGAATCGCCAGACCATTCGTACATGTGTCTCCGGCTATCTCTTCTCAATGCTGTAAGCTATCTCTTCTTCCTTGATCGCTCTCCATCCTCTCAAGATTGTGGAATAATCGATAGCATTTCTGACAGCATAGACAAGGCTCTCTCTCTCTCTCTCTCCATTCGTTTGCTCACATATTAGTGTTTGGCGATTTTATCGCCCATCATACCAAGCGGCTTAAGAATGCTACGACTAACCTTGCAGGCATTCAAACACTTAATGTTTCAGGTTCTCAATCCCTCACGCAGATAGTTGACTTCCCCACGCGTTTTGCCTACAACCGGGACGGTAAGGCCTCTCTTCTCGATCTGTGTTTTACTTTCCATCCCCGAGTCTTGTAGCGCCACGCAGCTCTGCCCTCTTGGTAACTGCGATCATGCTGTAGTGTCTGTTAACACCTCCTTCAACTCCACCCCCTGCAAAGAACCTCCTACCACTAGAACTTCGTTCTGCTATCAACGAGCTGATGGGGACTCGTTTCGTGATTTCCTCCGCGATGACCCCTGGGATGTTGTCTTCATGCTCCCCGCTCAAGAATGTGTTTCTGAGGTCTCCTCCTAGGTTAAAGCTGGAATCGACGCTTTCATCCCCTCAAGGAAATTTAAGGTCAAATCGCGCTTCTCCCCTTGGTTCTCCGCTGCTTGCTCACCGGCCATTGCCCATAGGAACTACTTCTTCCACCTCTTCCGTAGCGATATGTCCGACTGCAATAGACGTCTCTTTGCTTCTGCCTGTAACGAGTGTAAGCGTGTCCTCAACGAAGCTAAGTCACTATTTGCTGCTCGAATGAAGGAACGTATTGCATCTCGCAAATTCGGCTCTAAGGATTATTGTCTTGAAGAAATGCGTGCCTGAACTGGCACCTGCCCTCTCCAAACTATAAAACTACTGCCTCAAGGAATCTTGTTTTCCAGACTGATGGAAGTCCTCATCGATAGTTCCTGTCTTTATAACTCTGGTGACCCCTCTGACCCTTCTAATTACCGTTCTATCAGTCTCCTACTCCTCTTCGGCAAAGTCTTCGAAGCCTTAATCAACGCCGAAGTGGTTAACCACCTTACATCCCATGATCTGCTCTCAGACAAGCAATATGGTTTCCACTTTG
The DNA here is from genome assembly GCA_964036315.1 of Acanthosepion esculentum. Classification (NCBI taxonomy): domain Eukaryota; kingdom Metazoa; phylum Mollusca; class Cephalopoda; order Sepiida; family Sepiidae; genus Acanthosepion; species Acanthosepion esculentum. Next base: position 3,035,517 of record OZ038509.1, on the reverse strand, counting down.
CCCGATCTACAGCTGATGTGCTTACGGCCATCACTGAAATTGTCTACCAAGCTCTTCAAAATAACGGAGAAGCTCGTGCCGTGGTCCTAGACATCTCCAAATTGTTTGATAGGGTTTGGCATGCCGGCCTTCTTCGCAAGCTCCAGTGTTATGGTATTACAGGTCGCTTGTTTGACCTAATACAATCATTCCTGCCAAACCGTGAATTGAAGGTCGTTATCAACGAATTCTCCTCCAGCTCCTATCCCACGAACGCAGGTGTTCCTCAAGGGTCTATCGTTGGCCCTACTCTGTTCCTTATCTTCATCAACGATCTTCCTGTCGCTATAGATTCCCAAGTAGGCGTCTACGCGGACGACACTACAATTTACTCCTGCTTCAAAAACAAATCTAGGAATTGGCTGGTTAACGCTTCAAAAACAAAACTGCTCTCTATTAATCACCACAGAGATCCTTCCCTCCCTTCCCCTTAGAATGTCTGACGCTCAACTTCTCGAGAGCACCTCTCTGCGGCTGCTCGGTCTCACGTTGTCTGCTGACCTGAGATGGAACAAATACATTGTGTCAATTGCTTCGTCCACGGCAAGGAAAGTTGGCTCCCTGTGCCGCACCAGGAAATTTTTCTCCCTGGAATCGATCCTTCAAATCTACAAATCAACCATTCGCCCTTCCATGGAGTATTGCTGCCATATATGGTCAGGAGCCCCTTCTGTTTGCTTCGGGGTTCTTGATAAGATCCAGAGACGGATATGCAATGTAATTGGCCCTGACCTGACATCTCGTCTGCAGTCGCTCTCTCACAGACGTGCCGTTGCCCCCCCCTCTCTCTCTCTCTCTTTTACAAATACTTTCATGGTAATTGCTCCGATGAGTTGCTTGCGCTGGTTCCCAGACTTCATGAATTCAAGCGTCCTACGAGGCTGGCATCCCACTCTCACCCTTTCAGTGTTGAAACTGTTAAATGCAGCCATCTCTTCTACTCCAACAGCTTCATATCTCGCACATCTCGCCTGTGGAACTGCCTTCCCTATTCCTGTTTCCCTGATAGCTATAATCTCCAACTATTCAAATGTAATGTCAATCGACATCTCCAGTTGCCTTGATCTATCCACTATCCTTCTCCTCGTCCTTCTTCTTATCCTTTCCTCTATCACTCCTATCTTCTCTCGCTCCAAATCCTCTGTAACCCCTTGCGTGCTAGTGGCTTCCCGCCTTGCTTGGGGTGAAATGGTTAACAAAAATAGCATAGCTGGTCAATGGAGGTGGTTCCTGGATGACCAAACCGTCAACCCAGGTGTCCAAAACAAGAGATCACTCGCAAACTCTGATTTAGTTGGATCTTGTCGCCAACAGGTGTTAAGTATAGCTCTCAGTGTATCTGTGTGTAGGTTCCATCTAGTTTAGACTCTAGGGTTATAGTTAATGTTCAGGCAGTGGCACCATAGGTTAATAACGGCTCTCCAGTGACTCGAAAGAAACTCCGCTTGAGGTTGTCTGCTAGATCAGATTTCAAGATTACATCCATTTTATTCAAGACGATCCAGGCTTTACCTACGCGAATTTTCCCATGCTTGTAAAATTTCGAATTTTCTTTTATTAGGTATGTAAAAAATTCGACATATTTTATTGATTCACCTGTTTATATTGTGCCTTGTTGGTTGTAGCCGATGACTTCAGTTTTAGAGACATTGACAAGAAGTCCAACATCACTGACAGTATTTTCTAGATGATGTAGGAAAACTTGGTAATCGTGTCTGTAGTGATAACTAGTTCATCTGCATAGTCAATATCTGTCAACTATTTGGTAGGATATCAAACTACTAAATGAAAAGAAAAATGTTCTTTCAGTTTTAACTTGTAAAAAATACTATAAGAAGTTTGAATCTGTAATTTTACGAAAAGTCGTTATCCTTCCAAGAATTGTTAAAGAAACTTTACTCATTATTTGAGTTTAACTTTCCACAAGTTTTCGGCTGGTCCATTCTCCATTCTTCTTCACGTCTATGATTTGTATGGAAAGCTATGCTCAATTTTTTCGATAATTTACTCTCTTTCTTTTCCAATGTATTCATATACAGGAAGTCTGAAGTTATTATGAAAATCAAATAAACTTCAATAACGCAAAAAGTTCTAAACCATTATTTGTCAAATTTAATCTCATCTATTTCCACACTCAGTAAAATATTTAAATAAATTTTCTGCCATTTTTAATTGTTATTTATTGATATATTTGAATTTACGAAAATAAACTGTCTGAAGCTATTATGCAGATTAAACTAATATTAGCTTAAGACACCTGAAATCTAAGAAAAAAGAATTTTTCCTTTTTTTGTCCATAATATCTCTTGAAACATGCGTAAAGGGCAGAATCTAACGACTGCTGAATAACAGAAAATAAATAAAAAATATTTAGTGAGGGAATGTCCAAATTGAAGATATCAAAGGAGCTTCGTAGAGACCATCGAACAATAAAGAAGGTTGTTGAAAATATAAATTGAAAACATGAAGCAAAAGAAAAGGCTTTAAGAACTTACTTCCTCAAGATGAACGTAAACTAAAGTAAATTATAACGAAACAATCATTATTTACCAGCACTAAGGTCATTGAAAATGGTGAAATTAAGGGAGTCAAGAAGGAAAAAAAATGTAGAATACTTTGTGAATTGGGATCTATAAAAAAAACCTTCTCAGCAACCTCCTCTCACCGAAGCGAAATGAAAATGGACATTTCTAAAGTAATTTTCACGGTCGAATCTCGGGTGGATCTGATGAATGGGCCAAAGGATGGATTTTATCCAAGTCAGACGTGCCTGTGGCCAGAAGAAGGCAACACTGAGACGATTGTCTCATGATATAGGTTGTAATTGTCGGCCAAACTATTATCGGACCATTCCAAATCGATGAACAGTGCTAACTATTGCTATTTTTATGAATAAGATTTTCTTTGCATGGTACAAGTCCCAGTCTCACAGTTTCAAAGTGAAGTGTGTATTTATGCGCGACAATGCTCTTTCTCTTGTATCTAAGCTTACCCATGAATTCTTTGAGCATAAAAGATTTACAGGAGAGAAGATAATGGAATGGTCACTATCAAGTTCTGATCTGAATCCGAATGAAAATCTATGGTCAATTGTGAAGATGAAATTATATGAAGGTGGCAAACAATAATTAAAACTACCATGTCGGAAATTGAGCCTTTTTAGTTTTTTAGAATACACCAAATAACTTCAGTAATTTCAATAAAACATATTGATACTAGCTAAAATTTTAAACCTGGCTGAGTTTTGACATCTAAATTCACTGCGTAAAACTTGACAATTTTTTTTTCAAACTAAATTTGAATTATTGAAGTTTATATGATTTGCTTGATAACTTCAGACAGGGTAAAGAATTGGCTGCACCTGAATAACGCTGTAGAGTGAACTGGCTGAAATGCAGAAAGAATATAAATACAAAGAACTGATTGAATCACATTTATTACATTTGAAGAGATTATGTCAGTTACTTTGACCAAATGTTTTTTGTTTATTTTTTTTTTTTTTTCCTAAAACTATGATTTCTCCAAGACAATATTAAATCATAAGTGAATAAAGGAATTATCATTTACAGACTTTGTAAGTGATGGACCAATCACTGCCTACTACTAAAATCTAGTTTTAATACAAGTAAATGCTGTTGTCCTTAATGTGTTAAATTGACTTCTTTTAAATACGAGTTTAGAAAACACTTTTGCCAATCAAAAATGACAGAACTGAATTCGGTATCAATTTTTGTATTTAATGACTAACCAAGGAACTGATTGGAGTAAAATACAAACAATATTTTAGTCAAAATTAACTTGATTTGATTTCTTGTTATTTTTTAATTTACCCTTCAAGTGACAGACTAAAACTAAAGACGGATATAGACAGCATTTCTACCAATCAAAAGAGATTGAATCTCATTCCATATCGCTTTATATAAATTTAATTCTCTTAATGAAACAAACTAATTGGAGAGAAAGACGAATAAAGTGGATACTTCTACCAATTAAAAGTGATATAATCTAAATTGGTGTCATTTTGAAAATAATGAGGAAAGGAAAAAATGACCACTTTTCAAGTTATTTTTGTTTGTCTAATTTCTTTTATTTCCCTCTGTAACATTAATGCATATCAGCGCAAAATTTGTTGTGACGCTGTGTTCATCAAGGACCACTTGTTGACTACAAACTCAAACAGTATTGATGACAGGATAAGGAACAACTAGAAAGCGTTTATAAATCGAGCATGTTTCGCTTTTTAAAGTTTCCTCACAGAATAAAATATAGAGAGAAAAAAAAGAAAGAAAATTCTGATATTTTTTTTTATTTTTGTGTTTTATTTTCCATTGGCTATGCAAACCCCCACGTACATTTCTCTTATCAAGCAGCGTTTGTATAATTCATAAATCATGCCTCTGTGTGTATCATAATTCTACAGGGAGCCCAGTAAAAACGCGGCAAATTTATTTCACTATCATCTTTCAAGAATAATTGACCTTGAATAACCTTGAATAAATTTCTTGAATATTCATGACCTTGAATAATCATTCGACTCTCACGTAATTACTTAATTCTGATTGGTTCTTTTATGATTGATTGATTGCTGCTTGGTCATGTGACTCGGCATTTAAGCGTTATTTGCAGACGACTTTCGTTTTTCGTTCTGCATTTTTCAGTTATTTCAGCCGTCACCAGTTTTCAGCAGTTGTCTCAGGTCTTTCTGAATTTATTGCTTTTTTCACTGACACCCTGTAGTTTGTTTATGCGTGATTTTGGATGACAATGCATATTCGTTTGTTTTTTGGGGGTTTTTTATTGTTTTTTTTTTTGTTTTTTTTTAAGCTTATCACACCATGCAAGGCTGGAAGCCACTAGCACGCAAGGGGTTACAGAAGGTTTGGAGGAAGAGCAGATAGGAGTGGTAAAGGAGAGGATGTGGAGAAATATAGTGGATCGATCAAGGCAAGGAGGTTACAGAAGATTTGGAGCGAGAGCAGATAGGAATGAAAGGTGAAAGGATGTGGAGAAGGGAAGTGGATAGATCAAGGCAACTGGAGATGTCGATTGACGTTACACTTAAATAGTTGGAGATTGTATTTGTCAGGGAAACAGTAATAGGGAAGGGAGTTCCACAGGCGAGATGTGCGAGACATGAAGCTATTGGAGTAGAAGAGACGTCTACATCTAACAGTTTCAACGGTGAAGGGGCGGGAACGGGATGCCAGCCTCGTAGGACGTTTAAATTCATGAGGCCTAGGAACCAGCGAAAGCAGCTCCTCAGAGCAATTACCGTGAAAGTATTTGTAAAAAAGACAAAGCGAGGATGTGTGTGTGTGTGCGTGCGTGCGTGCGTGCGTGTGTGTGTGTGTGCGTGCGTGCGTGTGTGTGTGTGTGTGTGTGTGTGTGTGTGTGTGTGTGTGTGTGTGTGTGTGTGTGTGTGTGTGCGGCTATTACGCGTTTTTAAAGAGAATTCAACCAGTAGTCTTGAAATGAATGTGGTTTTCAGTAATCGAGTGGTCCGTCATATTCGATAGTTGTGTTGTTCCTTAACATGTTCTTGGATAAAGGATCATAATAGTTTGACTTACGGCCACATCGCGTGAAAACACCGGTTCCCGTAAGATCATCGGCGTTAAGCAACGTCGAGCCTGGGCGAGTGCTTGGGAATACCAGGTGCTGGTGTAATGGATGATGGGTCGGAATTGTTAATCAGAGAGACGGAACCAAATTCCCGTTGGGTTCGTTATATTTACTTTCGCGAAAATTCCCTTCGAAAAGAGATATGAATTCTCCTCTTTTTCCACTAGTTATGTTTTAATTAGTAAGACTAGTATCACTAAATCAGTATTATCTCCATAACTAATAAAAAAAAATTCTTACAATCTAAAACCATTTTCTGGCTTTAATAACACGCAAAGGCTTGCTAAGCCGTAGAGAACGAATCAATCAATAAAAAACATGGTCATTTGTCAAGATATTTTCTATAGTGGCTTATGTTTGGCAATGATTACTTATTTCTTAGTTTGTATGAACGACTGTTACTGTATTGAATCTCATAATCATTTTTTAATCTTCTTCGTGTATTGTCTTCCTAAATAAATAAAATTCGCTTAAAGAGTGTTATATCCTTGAAGAATTATGGTAAATCCAAAAACTGGCAATAACATGACAAGGCCTTTAGAGCATAAAGAAGAATTTGGTAAAACCTGGATTCCTGACTCCTGTCAAGTTCCTCAGTTTTTTCAAGATGAAAACGATGATAACTCCCCATGACTACTTTCTTTTTATTAACTGTAAATTGCTATGACATCAAGATAAGGAACAAGTAGCCTTATCTACGGTTTGAAATTAAAGGATTTCTTTCTTTTAGACTAGGTGCGAACCAAGGCTAGAGGGGACAGTCTACCTTATTTTTTTCTAATGATATATCACTTCAGTAACTAAGTGGCCATGATTCTCCACAAATTTCTTTATTATGTGAAAATTGCCATAGCTTTGTGGTATTGTTTCCGATGCATTCTCAGCTGTTTAGAATTCGTAGGTTTTCTTTTCTTAGATTGGTTACCACTTAAGGCTAGAGAGACAATTCAACTTTTATTTAGGTTATCTCGCTTCAGCACGTAGCCGATTACAACTCTCCACAGATTTCTTTTCTTTATTATCTGTATATTGACATGGATTAATGGAAAAGATAGCGGAGTAGTTTTCCTTTGGCGTCTTCCTGGTTTAGAATTTAGAGATTTCCTTCTTAGAATGGTTACCACTTAAGGTTAGAGAGTCAAGTCTGCTATGTTATTCAACGTTCGGCTGGCGAAGGTTGAAGAGGGGTATCCATCACTTTCCCAACGTCGTGAGCGCAAAAGTGAACGCAACTGATTAGACCAGAATTCGAACTCGGCTCGCCGATCGCGCTTTTAGCGCCGGTATCCGTTACGCTAGCCGTACGACTTAAGTATTAAAACAGAAAACTAAGTTATTCAGATGTGTGGTGACAGGATGAACCAGGCACATGATTATTTAATTCTCGAACGGCTGTCAAAATGACAAGATAAGACAGTGAACTTTTCACCTTTTATGCATATGGAAAAAGATTACCTCCCAAAATACACACACGCACGCGGACACACACACACACATATATATATATATATATATATATATATATATATATATATATATATATATATATATATATATATATATATATATATATATATATATATATATATATATATATATATTGGTAAAATGAGAATAAATGTAGTATGATTCCACCGTAGGCAACATTTAATTTAAAAGAGAACTCGGTACATATATATATGTATATTATTTTAAATGTTATTTTTACTGGATACCCGTTTTTGAGTAGACGCTCCGTTTTTGTTTTAAACTATTTTCGTCTACCGGCCTGCACACTAGTGAATGCAGTTTTTATATATATTATGTATATATTATATATGCGCATTACTTATTGGAAAGCGCACAATATCAATGATAGAGATAACATATTTAATTATTTATTTCATGTGAGTTTGTGACCCTGGCCACACAAAATTGAAAACATTAGAACTCATCCTACCAGACACACGTACACAATTACGAATACACATCACCAACCGATGCCTGCTGAAACATATTAGAATTATTACAAACTTCTTTTACTTCAGGACGTAGGCGATCATGGCCTTCCACTTCTTCCTGTCTTTTGTAGCTCTTAATAGGTTTTGTCTTTGTGTTCTGCCATCTATTTGCTCAAGCCCGTCAAGTATGTCACACGTTGCTTTCCCCTGGCCCTCTTTCCCTTTATCCGTCCTGTGAGTATCAGATTTTCCAAGCCTTCCTTCCTCATTACGTGTCCCATAAATTTCAGCTGACTCTTCCTGATATAGTATAGGTTTTTTCCATTCTTCCTCGTCGTTGCTAACATGGTATCCTCAATGTAGAACCACATTTCTGTTGCTTCGAGTCTCTTCTTCATCTTTTGTGGAGATTGTCCTGCATTTTCTGCCAGAAAGGAGGACATATATCACATAACAATTCAGTACTCTTTTCTTTGTTTCCAACGAAACTTTCCTGTCTCGTAATACTTTGCTTAGCTTTTACAATGCATCTTTGGCCATCCCAATACGTCTTCGGGTCTCAGTGTTGCACTTTCTGTCCTATGGTAGAACACTTCTGTAACTACTTGAGTTTAATATCCCTGACCTGTAAATTGCATTTTAGTTCATCTTTTTGATGGTGATCATGCATTCTGTCTTTTCGTAGTTTATGCTTAGTCCCTTCTTCTCGCTCTCCTTCGATACCTTCTGTAGGAGGTTTTGTAGTTTCCTTTCCGTGTCTGCTATTGGTGCTGTGTCATCTGTGTATCTTATGTTATTAAGATTGTGGCCACCAATGATGAATCCTGGAAGGATTTCCAGTTCTCTCAGAATTACCTCGCTGTACAGGCTGAATAAGTCCAGTGAGAAGACACATACTTGCCTTACGCGCTTTTCTATTTTTGCATATCTGGAGAACTGATTTTTTTTATCCGTATTCAGGTGGTTTGCTGCCAGTAGAGATTTTTGATTATTCTAATGTCTTCCCCGAATATGTGAAGGTCACTGAGCAGCTCGAACAGGTCTTTGTGACGTACTTTGTCAAAAGCCGTTGCGTGGTTTATAAAACACAGGTGCACATTCTTCTGCAGTTGTATTATTCTTTCTGATAACATTCTGAGCAGAGATATTGTGTTCCTTGTTCCGGTGTTTTTACCGAACCCGTACTGTTCTTGTCCTATCTCAGGCTTGATTCTGCTGCGCGCTCTATTCATCAGAATTCATGTGATGAGTTCTGTTATGTGGCTAATTAGGCTCTGATTGTACGATGGAATTCACATTCGTTTGCGCCTGGTTTCTTCGTACTAGGAAAATAGATCTGCTTAGGTCGTCTGTTATATTACCACGGTTGTAGATTTCTTTTAGTAATTCTGTTGTAATCTTGTCTATGTCCAAATCACCTACGGCTACTAGCATCTCTATTACAATTCCATCGGGTCATGAGGCTTCCATTTTGGTTTTTAGCATTTCCGGCCCGTCGGTATTTCTGTGTACTGCCGGTTGTTCTCTTTCATCGTGGAAGAGTTCTCCAATATATTCGTTCCAGTGCTGAAGATTTCTTTCTTTCTCTAATATGAACGTTCTGTTCTTGGATATTATGCAGCCTGTTGACGAGCATGTCTTCTGTTCTGTTAGTTTCCTTATTTTTTATGCATGTCTGCTTTATCTGTGATACACATTCTTTCTATTTCGGCACATTTTTCGCTGAGCCATTCCTTTTTAGCCTGCCTGCATTTGTTCCTTATTTCATTCTTGTAATTTTCGGTATTCCATTCCATGTCTTGGCACTGTTTTCTGTCTCCTTTGCGTCATATCGAGAATCTCATCAGTGATCCATTCATTTTTCCTTTTTCGTTCATTCTCTTTTGGGATGATGTTGTTTGCTGATGTTACTAAATCTTCTCTTAGTGTGTCCCATTTCTAGTTTCTGTTCCCATTTTGACCTTCCTATCTTCTTTTCACACGCTCCATATAATTTTCCTTCAGGTCTGGGTCGTTCAGAAGTCAGTTGTATTGCAATTTGGGTGCTGCGTTAGGCTTCTTCAGTTTCCATAGTTTCACTCTTGGTTTGCATACAACAGGGAGGTGGTAGCTTCAGCAGACGGCACTTGGATAGGTTTGCAGTGAATAGAATTATCTACGGTTTCCATGCACGTGATACATGACAGACCAATGAGAATTGATCCAAACAAAATTGAAAATACCTCTGTTTTTTTTTTTGTTAGTTTTCTCCCAATCTCTGAAGAAGCTTTAATGTAAGTGAAAAACGTTTGAGATTTGTTCTTTATCCTATCATCCTTTTGAACGCCGATCCATGTTTAATCTGCATTTGATCTTTAATTCATATGTGTGTGTGTGTGTTGTATGTGTGTGTGTGTTTGTGTGTGTGTTGTATGTGTGTGTGTGTGTGTGTTGTACGTGTGTGTGTTTGTGTGTGTGTGTTGTATGTGTGTGTGTGTGTGTGTTGTATGCGTGTGTGTTTGTGTGTGTGTGTTTGTGTGTGTGTGTTTGTGTGTGTGTTGTATGTGTGTGTGTTTGTGTGTGTGTTGTATGTGTGTTGTATGCGTGTGTGTTTGTGTGTGTTTGTGTGTGTGTGTGATGATGATTATGAGCCAACATTTATTAACGGCTCGTTTCGCCGAGGTAATGTAATTTAATTTTATTTATACTACCCCACTTATCCCCAGAGATCCCAAGACATTTTTCCTCACATACAGTTTGGTCTTTCTTTCATTCTAACGCGTCATTGATAAATTTTCCACCTTGTCTCATTCTCTTCACTTTTCTTTCGGATACTGTTAGACATTCCTAGAAACAGGAAAGGTTGCAAGAAGTTGTAGATAGAAGCGTTTCGATATTATCATGACATTCAAAGGAGAGTTAAAATGTATAAAAACGCACACAACATAGACCCTATTATGATTCTAGGTACCTGGCAGGTGTAGCAAATGAATCACAATCATGTACTTATGAAAAGTTAAAATGTGCTAAAATGTCAAAGAAGAGGTAAAGAAATTCAATATGCAAGCTATAAATTTAATTGATTATTTAATGTAACCACAAACCCACAGTCGGAAAGTAAATATGTACATTCAATCACACATTCATTCATTCATACATACATATAGGCACACAAATATATATATATATATATATATATATATATATATAGAGAGAGAGAGAGAGAGAGAGAGAGAGAGAGAGAGACAGACAGACAGAGAGAGAGAGAGACAGAGAGAGACAGAGAGAGAGACAGAGAGAGAGAGACAGAGAGAGACAGAGAGAGAGACAGAGAGAGACAGAGAGAGACAGAGAGAGAGAGAGACAGAGAGAGACAGAGAGAGAGAGAGAGACAGAGAGAGAGAGACAGAGAGAGAGAGACAGAGAGAGACAGAGAGAGAGAGAGACAGAGAGAGAGAGAGAGACAGACAGAGAGAGAGAGAGAGACAGAGAGAGAGAGAGAGTCCGGCGGCAAGACAATTGAGACTGAGAGGTTTTAAAGAGCGTGGAAGCACTTCTTAATTGCTATTGTCGCCAGGTCCGCCCTAACCCGGGGTGGTAGCACCTGTTATGACCCCCAACTATGGGCAAATAGTGAATACCCTAACAAAACACTATGAAAGCATAAAAATACATTTTTATAGTAAAAATACCATACATATAAAAATTGCCAACAATTCATATTTATAGCAAAATGGCCAAAAATACATTTTATCTGTAGTTGAGGGCATACAGCTGCATTCAAATATATTTAATTGAAGCCATAAAATTGTGTTCAAAATATTTAGATTTCAGCATTAAATAACCCATAGAGGTTGATATGCCGCTAAACAAAATTCACGAATATATATATATATATATATATATATATATATATAGAGAGAGAGAGAGAGAGAGAGAGAGAGAGAGAGAGAGGGGGGAACAGACAGAGAGAGATAGGCAGACAGACGGACAGACAGGTGTGTAATAAGAATTACCAGATAAGCAGAAATAAATGTATTTTTGTTAATTACGTTATTTGCATTTAGACTTGTTTTTCCGTGTATCGGACGAGCCCTAAACATTGCATGGAACAATTTTTGAATGAATAAAATTAAAGAAAAATTCAAATGGCTGGCTCTGAAACTTTATTTAGATTCAGAGATCATTTAGTACGCCCTGCCTTTTTAAATTGCAAATTTCGTTAATTTGGTTACTTTTCAAAAGCTCGTGCTATTATATTTTGATGTTTGTTACTTACGTCTTTTCATCCCAATTTCTTAAATAAGCCCGGCTAATTGGAGCTACTTAAAAACAAAGTAAAGTCAGAAATGATTGTCGCTGAGATTTCAAATGTAGCTGAATTCGATTCTAATTCGATACCCTAATGTACCTGAAGGTATTTACTTACAACTCAACATCAGTTTAATGTTGGATGCAATACGTTTAAACCAAGAACAAAAAATTGCCTAGTCTACGCGACCCCGACAAATTATTTTCCAGCCTCCACCCTCTCTTTCACAGGCGGGATGTGGCAAGTCTCTCACTGTTCTCTCGATAATTCTATGGAAAGTGCTCAGACAAAAAATATTTCTTAGTTCCGCCTGTTCTAACCTTCCCGGCTAGGACCCGCCATGCCACTCACATTGTAGCAAACTACCCACATTCCTTCCGTATTTCATCGGTGAGAAGTAAGTTCCACTCAAACAGCTTCTTCGAGTGAACCACTGCTTTGTGGAACCAACTCCCAAGAGGATGTTTTCCCGATCACTACAATCTTAATCTTTTAAAAGTCTACAGTTACCTATTATCTTCTCCTCTTATCCATATAAATTACCCCTTAACGTAACCCACTACTTCGATTTGCCCCCGGGCCTTGTACATGATGAACTTTACTGTAAAAAAAGGATCTTGAAATGTGGATGCTATCTCCACAAAACTCATAATTAGGCGAAGTTAAAATATTTATTTTTATTTGTTGCTATTTAAGTCTCTATGTATTTTGGTCATATCTGTACATTTACATTATTAACAAAACTTCGTTATTAGCCTACTGAAAAAAATCTACGGAAGCTTCCACAAAGCAAAAATATTCTGCCTCAGAATAAAAGACTATATTAAAATGGAAGATCAATGTAAAATATGGCAGAAGACATATTAAAATACAGATTGTCTTCAAACTAAAAGCGTCACATTTTAAGAGGATATATTCGAAAGTTATTTGGAATCTTTTATAAATATCCCTGTCCTGTTGTCATTCGGATTAAGATAATCTGAAAAGTCTTCGCTTTTATAAGAGCATTCTGTAGTCATGCAGATTATAAAAAACGTAACGGAGGGTAAATAGATGTAAGAATTATTATTATCGATTCTATCGGCGTAGTAGTTGGGTTTTTTGTTTTTTTATGAAATTGCCAGCGGTTTGCTAACACTGCTGGCTACTTTTCATAATTGACTACTTTAAGCAAGAACAGGCAAGGTTTGTCGACAGCAGATAAAAAATAAACGTTGACCGACTCCTGAGACATTAAACATTTACAATAGGTGATTGTCTTAGCAATAACAGGCAAGGCATTGTTGAGAAAAGTATATTTATCGCTTACAGGATTCAAAAACAGAAAAAAAAAGTGGTGAGTGAGGACATTTTTGTGCTGGAGTGATTATATTGGAAGAGAAGTGGAGTCTACGTTGGTCAAATTGCTGTGACGCGAACAGAAGGAAGATGGAAGGATGATCTATGAATAAGATCTTGTGTACTTTTACAAGTCAGGAATATAAAACTGAATATTCGTTATATCGGCAGGCTTGGACATGTCTTAGAGAATCTGGGCCAAACAAACAAAGAAAGAGAGAGAGAGCGTTTAAGAAAGAAAGAAAGAAAGAAAGAAAGAAAGAAAGCGTTTGTAAATGAGAGAACAAGAGAAAGAATGAGCAACGTTATGGGGAGCAGATTAAAAGAAAGGGAATGAGGGTGAAAATAAAAAAGAAATTTACGAGATAATAAAATGTCGTGGAGAACTTTTTGTTCATCTCTTTTCCACTGATTCCAAGTACACACGTGGGACAATTCCTTGTCGTGGGACAATTCCTTGTTGAGCCTTAACCCAAGGTTTCAAGCTTCAAGCTCACCTACAATAACCTAGAGAATTATAGGATTGGTTCGTGAATTTGGTGACATAGTAAATGTAAGTTCAATCCCTGGGCTGGGCAGTGTGTACTTGGACTCAGTGGAAACAGGGTGAGGAATAACTGATCAGTACTAAAAAACAAGAACTAGACGAGATATCTTACGACATGGCCAAGTGAACAAGAACAGCCTACCCCCGTAGATTAAAGAAGAGTTGAGTTCGGGATTCACTATAGGTTACCCAGATTGATATACACCTGAACGTTGGGATAGCAACAAAAAAGATGAGGACTATAGTCCGAATTTAAATAGTAAATGTATTATTCTGATATAACAATCTTATCAAATAACACGTGAAAAAATAATCAGCTCCTGTAATAAATTAAAAAAGAGAAACTTTTAAAAAATAGTAGAAAAGTGAACAGAAAAAATTTGAAAACAGAAAAAAAAAAAAGAATGTGCGTTGGTTGATTCGTTTTTTACGGTTTATCAACCCTGTGCAGGTTATTTATAGCCAGGAAATAATTTTAGATTCTAAGATTATTTTTAAGTAATAATGTTTTAGCAACACAAGTCTTACTAATTAACCCATACCTGGGGGAAATAGAAGTGGATTCATACCTTTCCTAAAGGTATTTGCGCTTAAATAAATATAACTAACCCAAAAGGAATTTGAACTCATCTCTCCGATTAACAATTCGGAGCCATTATCCATTACACCACCCGCACATCCAAGCTTACATCACCTGGTATTCCCAAGTAGTCACCCATCTAGGTACTGGCCGGGCACAACGTTGCTTAACTTCACTGATCGTATGGACACTGGTATTTTAATGTGATGTGGCCGTAAGCAAAGAGAATATATGGGGTGAAGCGAATGAATGAATGCATGAATGAATGAAAAGAAAGAAAGAAAGAAAGAAAGAAAGAAAGAAAGAAAGAAAGAAAGAAAGAAAGAAAGGCTCTATCTATCGGGTAAATATCGAGAAAAGTATAAATACATCTCTTCTTCCAACCCATTTATAAGTTAATAGTAGGACAGACTGGATTTTCTAGCTATGAATGGCAACCAACCTAAGAGAATGACACTCTGAATTAGAATTCGAGCAAAGGTTTTCAGGTTTTGAATTTGTAATGTCTAATTTAATTCTAACAAAAATGGAAAGTAATTCTGTTTTACACTTATTTAAAATTTATAAATGTTAATGTTTGTCTAAAAAGAAACATATATTAGCCTCATATAAGAATTATATCAATTAACATATATCTGATATATGATAACAATCATTATCAAAAACACCTGGGAAAAGGTCAGCTCCGCCAATAAGTAAAATAAGACATTAAAGACATTTTACACATTATTGTAATCCGGACATTTGTCCCCGCCTTTGTTTTGTTGATCACAACAATTCGCGATCTGCGTCCTCTGGCTTTTTCTGTTTTCTGTTGAACCAGGTAAACACCAAATAAATTCGAACTGAACCCTTTATTTCATCTGAAGGAGTAGACAATGGGGTAGCTAGAGTATGTGCCGTCCGGGGTAAAGTGCGTGGCGCCCGGGGCAGCCCTTGAATTTGGCCACATCCTGCACCCCAACACAAAAATGTACAACATATGGCACAGTGAATGACTTATATATATATATATATATATATATATGAAGAAATACAGCCTTAAGATGTGCTATGGGATAAAGTGCTTAATATCAGAGATAGAGCGTGTGTAAATATAAAAGTGAACATAGAAGTCAACACTTAGAGGCGACAGTCTGTTTCATGCTAGATGCAATCATCAGGCCACGATTGCATCTAGCATGAAACAGACTGTCGCCTCTAAGTGTTGACTTCTATGTTCACTTTTATATATATATATATATATCACCGAATGGGTAAATGTAGGTAGGTATACGAACGATCAATCACATACAAGTATAAATAAATACTCTATAGTGTAAGAAAAACAGAGCTATTTGGACAGTGACTTTTCTTTTAAACATCTTTGGTTAACTTTGACGGACAAGGAAAATTTGATGATTTTTTTTATTTAGATTCTCCAGCGTTCTTCATTTTTTCCGCTTACCGTGATTTCGACCACTTCCATAACCATTTTCAAGGGGGGTGGTTGTTTGTTTTTTTGTTGTGGTGTTAGTTTCTTTTCATATTTGACTGCGTGACATGTATTATCTGTGTGGTTTTGAATACTAGTAGGACACTTATTCCGAGGGGAGAGTTTTTTTTTTTAAATAGAAAGGCGCCCACTTGTATACTAGCCATGCCCAACAGACGACAGCTCGGAATTAACGCTCCTACACGAATTCAAATCCTAAGTCAAAATATGAAAAGGAACTAACAACACAAAAATAAAACCCCCTTGAAAATGTTTAAGAATTGACCGAAAGCACTTGAGACAATGAACAATATGGACAATTTTAGCACTCCCTTATTCACACTAAACGGAAATATGTAAAAACTAAATAGAACATTTATAAAACTTTCCTTGTCCGTCATATTTAACGATATATGCATATATATATATATATATATATATATATATATATATATATATATATATATATATATATATATATATATATATATATATATATATATAATCAGTTAATGAAGGGTTTGGTAATCCGTGTGGATAATTCCAAAGAGGATGTGATCCAGAGAGCTCAGTGTAAAACCAGAGTAAATATTAATTAAATAATTAAGAAAGAGACAACCTTAAGTTTCCATGACTATAATCATTATAATATTATGATGACTATAATCATTATAATATTTATGATGACTATAATCATTATAATATTTATGATGACTATAATCATTATAATATTTATGATGACTATAATCATTATAATAATTATAATAATTCTATAATAGTTATAGTTATGGAAACTTAAGTCTGTCTAATTTTTAATATCTTTAATTAATTAATTTATATATATATAAATATAGTGGCCCGATGATTGCATCTAGCATGAAACAGACTGTCGCCTCTAAGTGTTGACTTCTATGTTCACTTTTATATTTACACACGCTGTATCTCTGATATTGAGCACTTTATCCCATAAATATAGCACACTTTAATATTTATATTTCTTCATATATATATATATATATATATATATATATATATATATAAAGGAAAGAACAGTAAGATATAAAATCCGGTGTTCTTATAGATATTTTTATTTTTACACAATAGTGCTCTATGTAAATTTAAATTTACAGAGCATTAATATTATAAATTAATAGATTTAAAATATGGTTTTACCGCTACACAGTGATAACCATGTTTCAGAAATGGAAGCTAAAGCCCCTGAATGTAATTTTGTTATTAAACCAAAGACATTAGTTCCATTTCCTCATCAAGCGAATTTTGGAGTAACTTCTATATATATATATACTTCCACGTACTTATAGGCTTTAAAGAGCAAACATACTTAAAATTTAAAAGTAACAGTTAAGCAAAATCAACATATACGGAAAAAAGTTAAAAAAATTAGAAGCATCTTCATTTCTAAAACGAAAGCTACAATTTTCTACAAAGTAACTTTTCTTGCTTTTGCTGTACAGACTTATAGAGCAGATGCGACAGAGGTACCTGAAGAAAATGTCGGCCTGGTCCGACCACTGTTCGCTTTTTAATTTCCTGCATGCATGTTGTTTGGCTTTGATTTTTTCGACTGCACAGTATAGTAGGGTCAGTTGGGCACCCTCTGTGAGAAAAAGAACACAATGACGCAAGTCACTCTGACAGAAATTTAGAAACGGCATGCTGTACTGCTTGGCATTCACCACGAAATCTCCAGTACGAACATTACAGAGTGTTTGGGTAACAATGCAGAGGATTCGTAATGTGTTGGGTGAGTCTAAGGGTGATTACGAAGGTGTTTGGAGTGATCACTAATAATGGCGACGTTATACCTGCATTCATCGTCCCACAGTGTCTCAGACTCAACACGGAGACCTCCATCAAGTGTCTTGATGAGCTAGTGCTGCTATGGGTTAAGAGGGTGGCTGATGGAAGAGCCTATCTGGCAACATGACACTGCACCATGCCATGCAAGCCGGAACACCCACTCATGGCTGTCAGACAATCACCTCTCAAATCGGGTCACCTAACTCCCAGACTGCAAACCCCTTGATTATTATGTGTGGTGGACAGTTGAGCGAGAGAGCAACAAAACTCCTTGTAACACCAAAGATGAACTGAAGGCAAGGGGTCATGGCAGCATTCATTAACTTAAACAAGGAGACAGTACAGAAGAGATTCAGGAGATTCTGAAGTCGACTGGATGCTGTGGCTGAAGCCAATGGTCATTTTATTAAATAAATTTACTTTTTTAGTATTTCAAGATATTTTGTGCAATTTTGGTAAATATATCTGTTAAAATCTGATATCACTGTTATTTAGACGACAATTTATCTATCGAATCATATATATATATATATATATATATATATATATATATATATTTGTGTGTATATGTGGGTGGGTGTTTAAATTATTTTCAGATAGAGTTTATCTGTGGATGAAAAAATGGGTAAAAAGACAAGAAGAAAAACTATTCTTAACCAACGCGTTTCGTCCTTCATCCGTTAAAATCCATTACCTTATGTTTTTTGAAGTGGTAACTCACATAAGTCCAGCCGAAACTATAACCATCGGATCCCAAAACAATATTCATTTATTTAAAAAATATTTTTTCTTGAACCATACTCGCTCACTTTTGTCTTTCCAGACTTTAAATTATGGCATTCACATGTTTTGACTGGTCTTACAACCCCCTGATGAATATTGATGAACTTTCTCAAATTGAAAAGCCTTGATAAACGAATGACTTCATTGCTCTTGTGTATAGACACGTGCAACAAAATAAATCCTTACATTTGCCTTGAAAGCTTAGATGACGAAACGCGTAGGCTAAATATAATTGTTCCTCTTGTCTTTTTATTCACACACATATATATATATATATATATATATATATATATATAATATAATAATATTTTTAGTTTTTAAAAATATGATTCCTCCGCTACATAAGAGTTCTCATGTTTCAAAAGCGAGAGCCGAGACCCCTAACATAATTTTTTAAGTTATGTAGAGTTAAGGTGTCTGGACCCGCTTCAAATTCTCGCTTGACAAGGAAGCGGGTCCAGACGCCTTAACTCTTCATAACTTAAAAAATTATGTTAGGGGTCTCGGCTCTCGCTTTTGAAACATGAGAACTCTTATGTAGCGGAGGAATCATATTTTTAAAAACTAAAAATATTATTATAATATAAGCTCTACTTCTGTATGGAGCACTGTCCTTTTGAAAATAAAGCTAAATACTAAGGAACACCAGGATTATCTACCTAACGTGTTCTTTCCTATTTCAATGCACACCTGCATACATATATATATATATATATATATATATATATATATATATATATATATATATATGTAAACTAGATAACTCCAAAATCACGAATGTTTTTATTTTAAAAACGTTTTAGCTCTCTTGATTGACAACTGTTCAGCTAATTCAGAGAAAGTGTTCACAAAAAGTCATTCATAGATGAAAGATCTGTTTGTATATTGTTTGAAGTATGACAATGACACAAGATCGGATTTCTGGACAACTCAATAAAAAAAAAAGTTCATTCCCCATAACAGACCGTTAACCATTGTGTGACCACAACACCATTTTATAAATAAATAAACAAGAACTATATCTATGCCTCCATTATCTGAAAAGTTTTAACTGACATAGAAAAATCGATAAATACACTAAAAAATATATATTCCAAATCAGTTCTCATAATAGACAAAAAACCTGATAAGCATTTTATCATGTCGGATATTCAGACAGTTATGTACTATGCGTGATACACGCTTAGACGATCGTGTATCTTTCAATACATTACTGACGAGGCAGATTTTTTCCCGCAGTAGGTTGCCATTTCTTTCAGCGGTAGACCAGTTGCCAACCAAGGCTATAGAACCCGGTCTAATGCTGCTATTCACCCAGAAGAGGATTAATACCTTTTCCCAAGGTTATTAACACGTAAGTGAATGTAATGGAAATTAGAACTCGGCTCTCCGATTCCTCAATCCGAGCCGCTCTCCATTACTCCACTATGCCTCTGATATTACTTACCGTAATTATTTGTTTATCATACGAAATATTTTATTCCCGATTTTAAGCTTTTAAATTTGGAAATGTGTATTACAGTGTAACCCGGATATAAGAGACCCGGATATAAGAGAAATCCGGATATAAGAGAGATTTATCTGGTCCCAAATTAGAGCCTGCGTAAATGTATATATAATAGACCAAACCCGGATATAAGAGAAACCCGTATATAAGATACTTTGTTTCCGGTCCCGACAACTCTCTTATATCCGGGTTATACTGTATACCCGAGAATTAATTATTTACCGTTTTCTGACAAAATTTGTTTCCTTTTTCCGTAAGATATGATTGAACACAAGTTCTATCAACAGGGCAAACGTGTTAATGTTAACGACTTTAAATTGACCAGTTTTAATTAATTAATTTAAAAAATTAAATATTAAATAACCTAACTCATTTGGCCTAATTATACTTATTATATAATAATTAAACTAAACTAATTAACCTAATTACTAATTTAAATCACTAATTAAATTAAATTTTACAAATAATATTCACATAGACATTAAGTATGTTTTAATCTATTTCCTGGATGGTCACATCACGTTAAAACAGCGGTTCCGGTACAATCACCGAAGTTAAGCAACGTCTAGGCTACTCAATGCCTAAATGGGTGATCAGTTGGGAATACCCGGTACTGTAAGTTTGGATGTGCGAATAAAGTCTTGGAATTGTTAGAGAGCCGAGTTCGAATTCCCGTTTTGTTCTCGTATATTCTCCCACGCGCAAATAGCCAGGTTAAAGGCAAGAATCCACCTTTTCTCCCCGGCTATGGCTTAATTAGTAAGCGCCTTGTATGACTAAAAAAAAAATAAATAAATAAAAATATATAAATTTCAGCATTAAATAACCCATGGCGCTAAATAAAATCAACCAATCAACTGCTGTCCATAAAAACAGTTTTATTTCTATTGACAGGGAAGTAAATGTCTTCGTAATCTTTGATGCCGTTGTCTTCCACAATGCTATATTGTTCCTCTTCCTAAAAAAGAATGTAATAATAACTTTTGTTTTACGCCGCGACAGAGACATGGCTTGTTTATAATTGACTTTCTCCAAGTGTCAGCTGATATTCACTGCCCCAAATGTGTTGCATTTTTTTCTCTGTCCTAAACTATATAAATTATTAATTTGTCGATATGAACCGTATAAAAAGACCTGGACGTCTGGCGTTGTAATGAATGGTATGTAAACAATCCAGTTCACCCCATGCAAGCCAGTAAAGCCACTAACACACAATGGGTGTGGAAGAATTAGAAACAGAAACATTTCTAAAGAGCGAGAACAAAAAGAGTAATAAGAAGGTGTTGAAACTTGACTAATGCATGGAATAATAATGCAACACAAAAATATACTTAGAACAAAATGTATTGAAACAAGAAAGTGTACACAATGTTTTCATATAGTCTTTTGTATATTCCTGGGAAGACCGTTCCTGGAGAATGTGTTGACTGAGTCGCAGTCGGGCTGAGTCTCTGGTTGAATCTCTTGATTCGTTCTCCTCTCTTCCCGGTACCAACCATATTTATATGGTCGGTACTCCGCTATGCAAATTAGGTGGATCCTTCCACAACAGAAGGACGGTAGATATCGATTGACATTGCATTTAGTGGGGAGACGAAAAGGAGTTTCACAAAAAGAATCTCTTAGTATAGAAGTTACGGCTACATCTAGCCAACTCAATCTTAAATTAATGAGATCCCGACGTCAGTACTACTGCGCTTAAATGAAAAAGTTTGGTACATAAACGAAACGTTAATCCGAACAATTACCATGAAAGTATTTATAGAAAAAACACAGAGACGCAACCTTAAGGTTGTGGGAAAGTGACTGAAGCCGAGCCACCAGGTCAAGAGCAATTTCCCAAATACTATTAATTCTACTAATCCAGCGTTTGTTAACTTTTGAAAAATTCCCTATCCCCACGTTTATTTAAATCCCGCCTTTTTAATTAAGAACTATTCGAGTACCAACAAAACCGATCTTGTCAGTTGATAAGTTTAACTCTAAGCTTCGTTTAAAATCGCCTACTCGTTTCACAACGATATTGTTTTAATTATCCTACGTATAAATTTCATCAATGGAATATTGAATGTATCTTAATGTGTTTCTATGTTTGTGTTTATGTGGATTGTGAATAAACGGGCAACTTCTGTTTTGTCTGCACAAATCCACGACATAATAAACATGCGATATTAATAGTAAAGTAGATATCTAAACAAAAAGGTCAAGCCTCCATCGACTTTGGAATAGGATATCACTTTGTTATTGTTAAAGCTTCAAGGTCGTCGACATTTATCTGTGTCCCAAATTCAGACAAGTCAACCCTATACGTTCCATTGCAAAATAGACACTCAATGTTGTCACTTGTATCCGTAGATTTTCTCCCTCTTCGTCGACACCATACAAGTCTCTGAAACAGGAAGCAATTTTCATTAATCTGGATTTAATATAATTGCCGAATAAGTACACACACACACACACACACACACACACACACACACACACACACACACACACACACACACACACACACACACACATATATTTTAAAGTAACGCCAAAACTTTGTGAATTTTTTTTTAAATTCGGTTTAAAATATCTCCACAACTTTGTGAATTGAGGAAATTAATTTTATTTTTTGAATATGCCAAGGAATCAGTTAAAGTGAGAGATTTCGTGACATGAGATTTTGAAATTCCATGGAGCTTGTGATTTGAAGAACTCAATTTTCGGCTTTTGGCCAGAATTGGACTTATATCTTGAATCGGAGTTAGGTTTTGAAGTTCTATGGAGTGAATTGAAGAATTTAAAGTTATTTCTTCAAAATTATCATTGCTGTTTTCTAAGATGAACTAGAGGTCCCTTTAGGTCACTTTTTTTTTAGGCTGGAGCTTAGCTTAAAAGTCCGCACGAGGTGCGGCTAATTAAGCTAGTATATGATAAAATATACTTTTAAGGTATGCTATATTTATGGGTTAAAGGGCGGGATAGAGCGTATACAGTGTAACCCGGATATAAGAGACCCGGATATAAGAGAAACCCGGATATAAGATAGATTTTCTCTGGTCCCAAATTAGAGCCTGTGTTAATGTATATATAATAGACCAAACCCGGATATAAGAGAAACCCGGATATAAGAGAAACTCAGATATAAGAGACTTCTTCTCCGGTCCCGACAACTCTCTTATATCCGGGTTACACTGTATAAGTATTAATGTCAACATCCAGCGGCAACAGTCTGTTCCAAGCTTATACGCTGTCCAATGTCTAAGAGTCCTCGATATCACAGCTAGAGCGTTTTGTTTGAAGATAGCCTGATATGTGAAATTGAAAGTTTCCCTGTCATGTTGATTTCTATATCAACACAGTCTTTATCTAGCTCTGTATTTGTTGTGGGGAGTGAATTTGTACTTTTTACAGTGTAAAATCCTTTCAGCTGTCTAATCAGTGTCTACTTAAAAGAATACTAAGATATTACCGGGAAGATTTATACACACCAAATATGAGCTGTTCCTAACAACTGGTGTTGCAGATAGTAGAACTAAAACTTCTGCAACATTCTCCCTATCTCTCCTGAGGTACAAGGATATTTTAAAAGAATTTTTCCTCCAACATTATTTCTTAGTACTATAAGCGCCATTTTAAGTGGATGCACATGTATGGCTTGATATCCTTGTATCTTTATTTGATTTTATTAAACAGAGAAATGAATAACAATTGGCGTAAATTGAGAAGTTCTCGAAAGAAAAGGTGTGTCGCCGACAGGAAATGACAGCCTTATTCTAATAATAAATAATGTCAAGTGAAAAAATCTTTTCAAAAATTGCTCTTGTTTTTATTTTGTGTACGAAACTGAAATTAGGAAATTTACATTCATAGAAGCCCCAGCGAGAAAAGGTTCCTCCCATAAATATTCAAACATTGCTCTACCTCGTTGGTCTCTATGGCTGAACTGGTAGCGGCACAATTTGTCTCAAGAAGTGGTTCCCCTGATGAATAAATGCAGTTCCGATTCCTGTCGGGTGCACACTTCTTCTTTAGTAGAAGTTCTTGATCTAGGCCGGTTGGCATTAATTTCACTTATTAACAAAAGAAAACAAAAAGAAGGATTGCAATTCAAACACTTTGTACGTAATAAAATTAACGTTTATAATAATAATAATTCCACACTGATGAGCTGTGAAACAGCGAAACAGTCTGTCTGTGGATGACAAAAATATTAGCTCCTGAAAAATTAATTTCGGTTGAGCCCTCTGGTTTGAGGTGTGAATTTGTAAACAGTGACTATTTAAGCTAATACTGTACGACTCTTCGACAGAATTGAGTCACTGTCAGTCACTGTGTGTTTATCTGAATCTAAAAATAAACACGCTAAGATTCACCTTCATCCCGTGCCGTACGCTGACGACTTAGTGGGAGAAGTTCGGACTGACGCAAATTCAGTCGGGTTTCGATCCTAGCTAGAGGCAACCGGACGTCTAGCCACATTGATGAGCTGCGAAACAGTCTGTCTGTGGATGACAAATATATATATATATATACATATATATATATATATATATATATAAATCAGGCATATGACATCTTTATAAGACTATGTTTCTGTATCATAAATCGATGAACACTTGTTCAAAAGTAATTAAAAAGGCATTAATTTGTTTGAGTTTTTGAAAAAGAACTCCCAAGCCGAAAATTCGATTTTAGCATATAGGCAATAAGGGTAAAAATCAAAATGTTTCAGAAGGTTTATTTTTCAATTTTCTAATTAGGTAATTGGATAGTAATTATGTATTTCAATGCATTTAACAGTTTATAGCTATAGCATAACATACAAGTTAAAAATTAACGAAAACAAGTTCGAGAATGCTCTATTAAGTTATAGAATGTCCTAAGAAGTTCTAGAAGGCTCCAGAAATTCATAGCACTAATGTATGTTAGTGCTATGAATTTCTGGAGCCTTCTTCATTAATTATTAACAAAAGTTCAGCGAATTATGATACAGGAAATGAATTATTTTACAGAACGTCATAAACCTAATATTCATATTGTTGGGTCTTCACTCAATGTTGAATCTCGCCTATTGCATGGAATAATAATGCAACACAAAATGTACTTGGAACAAGAATGTATTATAACAAGAAAGTGTACACAATAAGTACATATAGTATTTCTGTATATTTCTGGGAAGACGTTCCTGGAGAATGTGTTGACTAGTCGCAGTCGATCAGAGTCTCTAGTTGGATCTCGTGATTCTTCTCTTCCTTCTCCCTCGTCTTCCGGTATCAACCATTATTTATATAGTTGGTAGTCACCTATGCAGATTAGGTGGATCCCACCACAACACACACACACACACACATATATATATATATATATATATATATATATATATATATATATATATATATATATATATATATATATATATATATATATATATAAGCATACCTCCCAAGCAATGCGGGAAGCGACTAGCATGCAAGGGGTTACAGAGAGTTGGAGCGAGAGCAAAGAGGAGTGATAGAGGAAAGCATGAAGAGAAAGTTAGGAGATAGATCAGGGCATCAGGAGACGTCGATTGGCATTACATTTGAATAGATGGAGATTATAGCTATCTGGAAAACAAGAAATGGGAAGGGAGTTCCACAGGCGAGAAGTGCGAGACATGAAGCTATTTGAGTGGAAGAGACGGCTACATTTAACAGTTTCGACAGTGAAAAGGTAAGAGCGAGATGCCAGCCTAGTTGAACGTTTAAATTGAAGTCTAGGAAACAGCGAAAGCAGCTCATCGGAGCAATTATCGTGAAAGTATTTGTAAAAAAAGACAGAAGGATATATATATATATATATATATATATATATATATATATATATATATATATATATATATATATATATATATAAAATTAATGCAAAAAAAAATGTACAAAAATACAAAGAAAAATCCTTCCAAGTTACCAAAAGAAAACTCAAATAAAAAACAATAAATTTACTAACAACAAAAATGAAGAAAACTTGAACGGGGAAAGAAACAAACTAAACAAAAAAAAAAGAAATAAAAAATAAAAAACACGGCAAACACCTACTTAAACAATATGCAACAATTCTCATGCATAGGTTACTAGCGCAGAGCTATAAAAATCCTTCACAGCGTCTCACCTCAAAAGACACAAAGTTCGGGCTGCAACTAAAGTTTCACACTCCTGTAATCGTCACGCGACCAAAGCGCAAATTAATGAGCGAGGGGCGGAATGTTATACTAACGTGAAACGGAGTTAAAAATAGGGAAAAAAAATCCGTGGAAACAGTCCCCTTCACAGGGTAATAAGAAAATAAGCAAAGTATAAAAACCCGTGAATGGACTCATTCGAGCTCGGGCGACGCTAACTTAACCGAATAGTGGGATTTGTGGGGCACTAATCCTGTGACAAGTGGCATAATAGGTGTTTAATGCTATAGCCACACCTAGTAATTAGCTCCAACTTTTTACATACCAGCCTTCTTAGGTATTTTCGCTGACCATGTGCCTCAGTTTATGACTACGACTTACGCATCGGGTGGCGGCCACTTTCAGCCGAACAACGCATCGTGTTACAAATCATAAATAATGATAGATTAGTTCAATGGAATAAAGCAAAGTGTTTTCTGTGTTAATGTGGTCTCCACGGTCACCGGATCTCAGTTAATAGAACACCCACCTTTGGGATGTGATGGGAAAAGAAATCCGAATCCTGGATGAATCCAGAAGAATTATGGGATACCATGATTAGAGCATAGATCTAAATTTTGAAAAAGAGCTTCCAGAACGAACATCTGAAGAACTGAGTCAGATCTAAAGGCAAAAGACTTTTATTCCCGGTATTAAAAGAGATTTTTTAATGAAGTGACCAGTGAGTTTACATCAGCCATTTGTGTATGAAAAAGCAAGAGAGAACGAAGAGCAAATTAAAAGTTAAAAGAAGAGAAAGCGAAAACAAGTCTTATACGATATTCTTTGCGTACATTGCTGTTAGCGTGACATGTAACAGAAATGTAACCCACACTTTTCCTCCGTTTGCCTTCGACCCACCTTATTCTCGTGGCAAATTAAACAAAAGAGGTTTGCAAGATAAACATTTTTCACGTTGTTTACATAGGTGCTGGCATGTCCAATGCAAACATGGTGTCGTCCGCTTTTTCTCCAACTTAAACCCAGTCCTAATGTGGCAGACAGAATCTAGCGAAGCCATACGCACTAATTTCCTACATTTCTCAACATTGTCTTCTTCCGATACTGTCTTAGAACGAACTTACATTCGGAGGAGTGGGGAGAGAAAGAGAGAGACAGACAGACAGACAACCACAGTGAACTGTCACAAAACAGATATCGAAGTGGCATTTGTCAAATGTGTGAGTGCATCTACGGGCGTGTCTTGGATCATTACTGCTTAATTTTTCTAAAGTTTTCACTGTATAATGATATATCTATATGATTAAGGTGGGAGTCATTGAATTAAGTGCATTAACAAAGAAGATTATATTAGAAAAAACAATATTTCCTTTGTAAGATTTTTTTGCTTCAGGTTTCGGAATGATACGTGTGTGGGGGTGTGTGTCTGTGCATGCAGCTAATCTTACTGACATATAGTGATTTAATAAGTGTAGCTGAGTTGTGGCACACAATTATGGGGAACCCCAGTAAGGATCGAACACATTTATATAGCGAGACACGCTTGCTAACCATTACACCACGTCGAACTGCCTAAAACTGTAATTTACTAAACCTAGCTTAGTTGTGACACAAGGCCGAAATTATTTATATACGCTCTATCCCGCCGTTCAACCCATAAATATAGCATACCTTAAAAGGTATATTTTATCATATACTAGCTTAATTAGCCGCACCTCGTGCTCACATTTAAGCTAAAGGGACCTCTAGTTCAGTTTAGAAAACAGCGATGATCATTTTGATTTTGAAGAAATAAATTTAAATACCCAGTGAGGATCCAACTCAATCGCCTTATTTTTGTTTTTATCTAGCGAGACAAGCTTGCTAACCATTACACCACGTCAAAATTCCCTAATCCTATTGATATATCAGTTTATATTATTAAACGCCATGCCCCCTCATGATGCAGTCGATTATGTCTCTCCATGATTTCTTTTCCTTAAGATCTGTGAATTACTATGGCTTCTCTTGAGAAAGATTATAGTATTGAGTCTATTATTTGGAATTCTGCGATTTCTTTCTCATGAACAGGTTGCCACACAAGACTAGTGCGATTAGTCTACACTGCTATTTAACTCATAGCTGGAAAGCCGGGAAGAGACGGATTCATGCCTTTGTCAAGGGAATTATTGCGAACATGCAAGCTCTGTTTCGCTCTGATATAGGAAATTTGTTTAAGTACAAATATCTATATATAAAATTCTGTGACTTCCGTTAGTCTGTCCGTCTGTTACACCCTCTAAAATAGCCATACATTCACCGATCGAAACGAAATTTTTGGGAGAACTGAAAAGAAGTAAGTGGGTACGAAGTACAGTTTATATTACTAGGTTGCGTAGCATAGTACAATAAATTTTCATTAATTTATTTTGAAAAAAATTATTATTTAACATACAAAATACTCCCACTATTTTAAAAATAATTTAATGATTAAAATAAAAAAATACTTATTTAATATAAATGGAATATTTTTTATACATGTCTTTTCTTGAGGTTTTTATATATACCAGAATCCAGTTTCCAGTTCGCCCTGCGTTTGCGAGAACTATAAACAAATCACGTGACCAAACGCTCAAAAAGTTTTAATTTGACACCAGAAAGAAATATTTATGCCTGGCCAGTTTTATGTTGTATGCTTAGGAAATTCTAAGAACTTACTCTTCACTGTTAAAAAGGAAAAAAGAAAAAAATGGAATTTTGTTAAAAAAATTATTGTTTACCATGAAGTCCTATAAAATTAAATTAAAGAAATTATTAAACCTACAAAGTAGGTTTTTTATCAAAATATTTTTCCAAACAAATCAGCTTAATCAAAGTTCATCGATTGGTTTGCGAAATTGAATGAAACGTAGAGTTTGTAAATCTCAACAAAACATTTTAACGATAATTTCAACAATATTAAATACTGTGATAATTTAGACACGAGGCTACGTGTTGCCAAAAATTCTAGTAAATAAAACCTTAACGTTTGTTAAGTATAGATAAAAGCCATTCTTTTTATTTTCGGCATGAACTTTATTAAACAATATATTTACCGTTTTGTTTCAGTATCGTCTTTCAATCTATTTAACATTTCCAAACTCGTAGAATTTGGGATCCTTCCAAAGATGTACTCTAAGATATTTTAACTGTCCACCAGAAGATTTTTATTTCATTAAATAAGTCTGTTAATACCGTAATGAATTTTAATCCGAAGGTGAAATGCTGACAGAATACGGCGGATAGTGAACATTTTTGGTAATAATATTTACTTGGTCACTAAAGAAACATGCTCTCTCGCAGTGTTAGATGCTTTTTCTTGACAAATCTCAAATTCTTTTTGTGCGGAATTGGCACAATTGGGAACAGTACTTGTTCCACTCATTCTTTTGGTTCTCACCAAATAATTCATAGTAGAGAAAAATCGATATATATATATATATATATATATATATATATATATATATATATATATATATCATCATTAACATCCATAGTAAGTTCCCAGCTGGATAAAAGCTTTTTTCGTTTTCTTCTATGGCAGCTGCCACTGTGCTATACTCTGTTGTTTTATCAGAAAACCCCTTTATCTTAACTCTCCAACCGCTAGTCTTTTACAGCTATGCTCTTTGTTCATTGAACCTTAATCAACCAACCTTTCGTTCCATCTGTTGTCCTTTCTTCATGTGACTTGTTCATTTCCATTTTGATTCAATGATAACTTTTATATCTCTTAACATGGGTCTGTTCTCTGTTGCATGTTGACCGAATTCTATTGCTTACTTAACGCAAGCATTACTGCTTCGATTGATGATTGTACCTTTGGAACTTAGTGGACAAGTAATTTTATTCATTTTTCACATTTCAGCTGGCATAAAACATTCATTATAGACTTTACGCTGTAAGCAGGTTGGCAAGTTGCTTTTCATTATGTATGGTTTTGTATGAATTATTTTCCAAGCAAATCGTTATAAATCATTTTAATTCATTTTCCTGTCCATCCTTTAACGTCATCTCCTGGCCTAAATTGATAAATTCTTGGACTCCTTCCCGTTCTTCAACCTATATTCTTGTGATTATTTTCGGAATGTTAATAGTGTTACACACACACACACACACACACACACACGAACACACACATATATATATATGTGTGTGTATGTGTGTATAGATTTAATAAACCGTTTAATGAAATTCAATGAATAAACGGACAACAAAATGATAACAATATTAGCAATAAGATTCACTAAATTGAAGAACGAAGAAAAAGATTTTAAAGCCGGAATTTTCGGACACGCCTGTGTCGTTTTTCAACGAGACGAGGAATAAACAAAGCGGTCGGACACAGTCGTTGTTGTTGGTTAGAGGGCACCCTGTGGAAACTATATTCTCTGAGTGATCCCAAATCCCTGTTTTCCTTTCTTTATATATGAATATGTATATATAATATCGCACATTGAGTGCTAGTCTTAATAAAATAGTGCTCGATGTAAAATAACATACCTATAATTTATATATTAATAATAAGTATACATTTTTCCTCATCGGTAGCACAACTCTGAGTTTCATGCACAAAATCTTCAGGTGCTGAGTTAAGACTGACCGTTGCAGAATTTAGAAACTAAAACTTAATTACACATTATTGGCAATTGTATAAAGAATTTTCTGCTTGTTCCTTATTTAATAATACTGCTGGGTCTAATCCATATTTTCAACAAATGAATAGATAGATAGATAGATAGATAGATAGATAGATAGATAGATAGATAGATAGATAGATAGATAGATAAAGAACTGGTTAGGATAGATAGATAGATAGATAGATAGATAGATAGATAGATAGATAGATAGATAGATAGATAGATAAAGAACTGGTTAGGATAGATAGATAGATAGATAGATAGATAGATAGATAGATAGATAGATAGATAGATAGATAAAGAACTGGTTAGGATAGATAGATAGATAGATAGATAGATAGATAGATAGATAGATAGATAGATAGATAGATAGATAGATAGATAAAGAACTGGTTAGGATAGATAGATAGATAGATAGATAGATAGATAGATAGATAGATAGATAGATAGATAGATAAAGAACTGGTTAGGATAGATAGATAGATAGATAGATAGATAGATAGATAGATAGATAGATAGATAGATAGATAGATAGATAGATAGATAGATAAAGAACTGGTTAGGATAGATAGATAGATAGATAGATAGATAGATAGATAGATAGATAGATAGATAGATAGATAGTTAGTTAGATAGATAGATAAAGAACTGGTTAGGATAGATAGATAGACAGATAGATAAAGAACTGGTTAGGATAGATAGATAGATAGATAGATAGATAGATAGATAGATAGATAGATAGATAAAGAACTGGTTAGGATAGATAGATAGATAGATAGATAGATAGATAGATAGATAGATAGATAGATAGATAGAGAACTGGTTAGGATAGAAAGATAGATAGATAGATAGATAGATAGATAGATAGATAGATAGATAAAGAACGGGTTAGGATAGATAGATAGATAAAGAACTGGTTAGGATAGATAGATAGATAGATAGATAGATAGATAGATAGATAGATAGATAGATAGATAAAGAAATCAATGATAGTCTAGCAGATAAGCTTATCTAAGTAATTGAATAGAAATGACGATATATATGATACCGGCTTTATATTCACAGACGTAGTAAACGTAAAATAATCATTTCAATTTTCTCACCAATATGTACGCGGGTGAGCGTGTTCTTGATATCAGCTCGGAATGAAAAACTGGAAAGCCGAATTCGGAATCCAGTCGAGTTCGTTACATTCACTAACTTTCCGAAAGGTGTGAATCCATCTACCCACAGATATGAGTTAAATAGTAGGATTTATATTTGGCAATATCATTGTTCTTCTAAAAATATTGCTAATGCAACATTCACTTTTTTTTTTTTTTTTTTTTTTTTTTTAAGCGTATCACCCCGAGCAAGGCCGGTGGCCACTATCACGCAAGGGGTTACAGAAGGGTTGGAGGAAGAGCAGATAGGAGTGGTAAAGGAAGGGATGTGGAGAAAGAGAAGGACGGAGGGCCGATCGAGGTAGGGAGGTTACGGGAGATATAGAGCGAGAGCAGATAGGAATGGAAGATGTCAGGAAGTGGATAGATCAAGGCAACTGGAGATGACGATTGACGCTACACTTAAACCGTTGGAGATTGTATTTGTCAGGGAAACAGTAATAGGGAAGGGAGTTCCATAGGCGAGATGTGCGAGACATGAAGCTATTGGAGTAGAAAAGACGTCTACACCTAACAGTTTCAACGGTGAAGGGGTGGGAACGGGATGCCAGCCTCGTAGGACGCTTAAATTCACGAGGCTTAGGGACAAGCGAAAGCAACTCCTCAGAGCAATTACCGTGGAAGTACTTGTAGAAAAGGCAGAGTGATGCAACATTGCGTCTGTGAGAGAGCGACTGCAGACGAGATGACAGATCAGGGCCAATCACATTGCATATCCGTCTCTGGATCTTATCAAGAACCCCGAGGCAACACGCAGGGGCCCCAGACCATAAATGGCAGCAATACTCCATGCAAGGTCGAATGGTAGACTTATAGACCTGGAGGATCGATTTGCAAAAAAAGAATTATTCTTACAATCCCAAAATACGTTTCGACTTTAAATAACCTACAAAAAGGTTGATAAATCATAAAAAAGCAAATTAAATCGTAAAAACTCACAAACATACAGTTAAATATATTCACTCATATACGCACTCTGATACATACAAACAGAAATAAATAAATATATATATATATATATATATATATATATATATATATATATATATATATATAAATATATATATTTATTTATTTATTTAGTGAACATTTGCAAATAAATAATATATATATATACAGTGTAACCCGGATATAAGATACCCGGATATAAGAGATATTTTCTCTGGTCCCAAATTAGAGCCATACTTACCTAAACAAAATAGACCAAACCCGGATATAAGAGAAACCCGGATATAAGATACTTCTTCTCCGGTCCCGACAACTCTCTTATATCCGGGTTACACTGTAGTTATTTACTGAACATTTAGCATTCGCTGCTTTTAGTGTCTATCGTGTTAACATAATATGTAACCATTTGAATCATTTTGAAGTATTTGTTTCAGTTTGGTTGGAATGACTTTACTTCCTCTTTCCCAACACTTGGTTAGTCATGCGACCCTTAACAATGGCGTCCTCTGTTTCTTGAAATCCAAATTTTTGTCGGAGCCAAAAGATGTACTTCTGACGTGTGAATAGAAACGGCTCATCGCAATATTTTCTACTCTCTTATTCAGGTGTGACACTGAGGCCATGAGGAGGTTAAATGTTGATTCTGAGCGGCAATGGTTTAATCCCAAAATGGAACAGAGGCTAGAAGATAGATAGATAGATAGATAGATAGATAGATAGATAGATAGAGAGAGAGAGAGAGAGAGAGAGAGAGAGAGAGAGAGAGAGAGAGAGAGAGAAAGAGCGAGAGTGAGAGAGTGAACGGAGACATTTTCCTTGGTGAAAATGGGGCCGTCTGGATTTCTTCTCTTCTAAAGTTTATTTTTCTTATCTATCGAGAGTCTGGCATGAGAACGAAAACAAATTTGAAGAGCATTTTTCTCTCTTTTTCAGAATTTAGGCAAACGAATAATTTTTCGTTGACTAAAACGAATTGAGAAATAAAAACAAGTAACGAGCTCGCGGTGTGTGTTAGTGTTATCGGTAAGAGGAGTTTGTATACGTGATTTCGTATCACACGTGACTGAAAACTATGATAAAAGGAAACACTTAACGCGTTTTTCTATACGATTCGCGAGTAGATTATGAAGTTTTTGCCTTAAAAATGAAAATGGAGAAGATGAGATGAGATGTACAAACAGCAAAAAAGATATGTGCCATTTATGGAGATGGTGCCATAGCTGAGAGTACGTAATTAGGTTAAAAAGTGAGAAATTTGATACTGTAAACCGAGAACGTTCCGGTGGGCCTGCTCTCGTTGACGATTAGTAAATCGAAATTTATTTTTTTTATAAATAAAATAAAATGCGGTTTGGTAGAAATGATAACGGCTCGGATTGATAAACTGGAGAGCCGAGTTCGAATTCCAGTTGAATTCGTTGCATTGGTCTTTGAGTGGTAAGAAATGGTAGTCTAGTCATCGAAAGACATGATCGCCCAAGAGTGTATCATTTAACTGACTGATTACAAATAATCCAGATAAAATGACACGGTACATCGCCGATATACTCCACATAACTTATATGCGCGTTGTGCGGTATTCGAACACACTTGGATACGTGAATTACTTTATATCGCTAAAAAATCCCTTGCTAAAATATTTATCGTAGTTTCACAGTAATTTAAGACGGACATACTTGCCTCTCAACAGAGACAAACTGCTCAGTTGCTAAGGCTTTATTTAAATAATGTCTTGAGATTCTTTTATCTCCATGTGTAAAAGAGATAAAATATTTTCACAAGTACACTTTCCCTAAGTGCGTTTAAATACAAGGTAAACAGTTTTTAACGTATCTTAATATGTTAAACAATATGAACAAGCGATAAAAATCATATTACCAGTAGTTACTCATTTCTGAGTGCTACTTCAATTCTCCCTGGGAACGAATGCATTCACATTAAATTAAACAGTTGGTTATGTAAGTAATCTCGACTCCCCTGTACGCCTGTGAGACCTGAACACCCTCCTGAAGAGACATCCGTAAACTTGAACGATTTCAACAAATGAAATTTCGTCAAATCTTGCGGATCACGTGACAGGGCTGGGTCACGTGGTAGGGCCGTACCACGAACAACGAAGCTCTCCTCCGCGCAAAGATGTAGAGCCAAGAAACCATTATGACTCGCCACCGACTTCGATGGGTCGGACCCCCTGCCCGCCTATCCAAACAAATGGACTTCTCGAAACTCGTATCTGGCAAGAGATCACGTGGAACCACACGTCCTCCATTCAAGGATCAGCTCAAAAACACATTTTGCTGAGGACAGAAATCGACCCGTTCAATTGGGAGACGGGAGGTGCAGAAAGAACTAAATGGAGAAGAGCAGTACACGAAAAAAAACATCATCATTCGAAAATCCCATAAAAAAAAAAAACGAAAAGCCAGAGCTCTCCATCCCCTGAACCCACTTACGCTGTTTGCCGACCTCCAAAATAGGACTTATTTCGCCAAGAAAGAAATAAGCACGCCAACACTCGGCAACGAGTTCCAGCAACGACGACAATTGTCCTCATTTTCGTTGTTGTTATCACAACGTTTTGGCCGTTATGCATTTCCGCCTTGATCAGGAGCAGCATAACCCACAGAGAATTCTGAACCCTTTATTTAATCGACTCTTCTAATTCCGCTGCCCATGTCTACGGATATCTCGTCTGGTTCATATTTTAGTAGTGCTCAGTTATAGCTTATTCTTAGGTTCACTTTGCTTCTATTTCTTTTTCTCTCTCTTTTCAATTTATTACAGGAACTGATCACTCTCTACGTGTTATTTGATATGATTGTTATATCAGAGTAATAATATATGTCTATCCGCACTATTTACATTCGAACTATTGTCCTCATCTTTGTTGTTGTTACTACAACGTTTCGGCCGTTGTGTCCTTCGGTATTCCCCAGGTGCATGTCGATCCGGGTAACCTATTCCGAACTCAACCCTTTATTTAATCTATATATTATTTAATCTGTTTTCGTTTCACTGGCCACATCTAGTGATATCTCGTCTAGTTATTTTTATTTTTTATTTTTTTTTAGTACTGATCAGTTATTGCTCGCCTTGTTTCCACTGAGTCCATGTACACACTCCCCGGCACAGGGACTGAACTCACAATTATTATGTCACCAAATCCAGTAAAGAATGCTTTAATCTACTAGACTTGTTCTTTCACATTATAGAAAGAATCCGTGATAAATTCTTCTTTTGGCATTGTTATAACCATAAACACGAATGGTACTGGCACTAAAATGCTCCGGTCTGGCCTTAACATTTCATGAGCTGAATTCAAGTGAGGAACAAAATCCTTACGTCTAAAACCATACGGAAGCATAGATCAAGATCAGTAGAACACTTATGGCACCATAAAGAAGAACTTGTCGCTGACTTGCTGCGGTGTCAAACCAACTCATGCCAAAAGTAATAGAGGTCGACTAACAAAAGCTTTTGTCAAACAATTACAAAAAGGCACAGGATGCAACATTGAAGAACATTAAAGATCATTAGATGAGCAACAGACAGGAAGAGCAGAAGACCAGTTTCTTACAGCTTTATTTGTAAAATGTGTATTTTTCTCCTTAAATTAAAAGCATAACGGCGAAAATCTTATTACATTATCGGCTTGTCCCTCTCATATTTAGCTCGACTGTTACGCCCTGCCAATAGCTCATAAATAATGGGCTATTCCGTTTTGATCGCTTGGAAAGGCGAAAGAGACATATCAGAAATGCTACTTGGTTTCAATAAGAAAATCAAGAAATTAAAGAAAACGAAAAAAATGAAATAATGAAGAAAAAAATAAAGAAAAAGAAAAAATGAGGAAAATGAAAAAAATGAAGAAAATAAAAAATGACGAAAATTAAAAATAGGAAGAAAAAGAAAAAAATGAAGAAAATGAAAAAATGAAGAAAATAAAAAATGACGAAAATGAAAAAATGAAGAAAAAAATAAAGAAAATGAAAAAATAAAGAAAATAAAAAATGACGAAAATGAAAAAAATGAAGAAAAAGAAAAAATGAAGAAAATGAAAAAATGAAGGAAAAAATGACGAAAATTAAAAAAATGAAGAAAATAAAAAATGACGAAAATGAAAAAAGGAAGAAAAAGAAAAAATGAAGAAAATGAAAAAATGAAGGAAAAAATAAAGAAAATGAAAAAAGGAAGAAAAATAAAAAATGACGAAAATGAAAAAATGAAGAAAAAAATAAAGAAAATGAAAAAAATGAAGAAAATAAAAAATGATGAAAATGAAAAAAATGAAGAAAAATGAAGAAAAATAAAAAATAAAAAAAATAAAAAGTGAATAAAATGAAAGAGGAGATAGAAGTGCTTAACGCCTGTTTCAGTGAAATGAAAACAAGTTGTCGATTTCAATTTGTTTTCGTTTATACCCAGTTACTTATTAAAATAACAATCAACATTCATATTAACTAGTTTTAACCTGTTAAAATTTCAAAGGTTTTCTATTCGAATTTTCTGATGAATAAGCTCATGATTGAATAAGCTCATGACGAGTTCTACGACAATAAAATATACGCTGAAATTTCCCGCAAATTTATCACATCGTTAAATATTTGAGCTTAATAACTGACAAAATAATGTCACATTGTTTTAGCTTATTAGCCTCTTTTGCTTCATTCTGACGACATTTCTCCTCATTGTTAACATTTATTAATGGTAATGTTTCGGCGAGCCTTGCTAACCTCAGGTTCCTTTTTAATACTGCACATGTTGATTTCTCTAATGCGGTTCTATATTGATCTATTGCATTTCATTTAGTGATCTCCGTTTCTTTTCTATATAAAATCACAATTGCAGCTTACTAGGTCGTCTACTGCCGTTACTTCTTTGATAAAAATTTCTCTATTTCCGTCTCTTTCTCCCTCTGTCTTTTTCTCTTTCCATATATATATATATATACACAGTGTAACCCGGATATAAGAGACCCTGATATAAGAGAAACCCGGATATAAGATAGATTTTCTCTGGTCCCAAATTAGAGCCATACTAACCTAAACAAAATAGACCTAACTCGGATATAAGAGAAACCCGGATATAAGAGACTTTGTCTCCGGTCCCGACGGCTCTCTTATATCCGGGTTACACTGTGTGTGTGTGTATATATATATATATATATATATATATATATATACAGTGTAACCCGGATATAAGAGAGTTGTCGTGACCGGAGCAGTGTAACCCGGATATAAGAGAGTTGTCGGGCCGGCGAAGTCTCTTATATCCGGGTTTTGTCTATTATATATACATTAACACAGGCTCTAATTTGGGACCAGAAATAATCTCTCTTATATCAGGGTTTCTCTTATATCCGAGCCTCTGATATCCGGGTTACACTATATATATATATATATATATATATATATATATATATATATATACATATATATATATATATATATATATATATATATAGGACAATATGAATAAAGACAAAAGGTAAACTTATCTTAGCCGACACCTTTCGTCTTCTGAGAGACTTTATCAAAGCAAATGTTATTCATATTCTTCTTTTACAGATATCCTCTATCTGAACAATAGTCTTATATATACATATATATATATATGTGTGTGTGTGTGTGCGTGTGTGTGTTTAGTTTTACATGAAATAGCTGGCGTTTATTGTTAGTATTTGTTTTCTTTTTCTTTATCACACTCGTAAGAATTTTCAACTCAGTAAAGAAAATAGTAGTTACCAGTCATAAATATTTAAAATTCAATATACTGAACATATTTGCTTATATTCTTGTTTTAACAGAAGCAGATATGTTCACCTATCGTCCAGTTCACATTCCTCCCCAGTCTTTTGAACAGCAGTTCAGATATATCACTTGTTTGTTGTTTAGGATTGGGTTTCCCGTTCCTTCTAAAGTCTACTTTAACTCTACACATCTAATGTCTGAACTCTGAAATGTATACTACTATTGGGTTTTTGGATTCTTTCTAAAGACTTTTCTTTCTCTTTCGCTTGACCCCTTGCATCTTAGTGGCATCATCGCCTTGTTTGGAGTGAATTGATTAAAAAAACACAACATTCTTTTTTATTTCGTTTTTTTTTTTTCACATAGAGCAAATAAAAGCCATTTTCATCCCGCTATGCGGTTCTAAAACTCCTACACGTTTAGCTTTCTCGGAAGATAACATTAGAGATCATTTTATAAAGATCAGTTTCTTCCCAAGGACGCGATCAGTGAGTGATCGGTTATTTTTTCTTCTTTGTTTATTTAGCATGAGTCGGAGTATGGGCAGGGACTACAAAGGCTATGAAATACTGAAGTCGGGAATGAATGGCATCCGCCATTGTCTGCCATCGTTAAACAATGGCTACTGTTTACTCTTTTATTGTTCCAATAACCTCCTCAAGTAAGGCTATCTTTAGCAAATCCTTCCTGCCTATCTTTCTCTATTCTTATCTCTGTCTCTATCTATCTCTCCGTCTCTCTCTTAATATATCTCTCTCTTTCTGTATCTATCTCTTATCTCGCAAATCTTTCCCTTTTTCTTTCTACATTTTTCTATTCTTAGTTCTAACTTTTCTTTCTTATTTTCTTTTGTTTCTCTTCCCGTCTTTCACTGTCTGCCTTTCTTCCTCTCTCTAGATTTTCATCTTTTTTATGTTTCTCTCTATCTCTATTCATCTGTCCCTCTCTCGGCTTTTCTCCCTCTTTCTCTCTCTCTCTCTCTCTCTCTCACACACACACACACACATACACACACACAGATACACTTTTGTCTTTGATTCAACTCATTTCTCTCTTTTCTCGTCTCTCTTCTAACATTGCCACACACTCCCTTTCTTCTTGATTCTGTCGCTCTCTCTCTCTCTCTCTCTTCTCGCCTATTTCTTCTTGTCTCTATTTCTGTTTCTCTCTCTCTCTCTCTCTCTCACTCACTCTTGTCTTTGATTATTCTCGTTTCTCTCTTTTCTCGTCTTTCTTCTAACGTTGCCACACGATTCTGTCTGTCTGTCTCTCTCTCTCTCTCTTGTCGCCTATCTCTACTTCTCTCTATTTCTGTTTCTCTCTCTCTCTCTCTCTCACTCACACACTCTTGTC
This sequence comes from Acanthosepion esculentum, assembly GCA_964036315.1. Lineage (NCBI taxonomy): Eukaryota > Metazoa > Mollusca > Cephalopoda > Sepiida > Sepiidae > Acanthosepion > Acanthosepion esculentum. The sequence goes on along the minus strand of OZ038509.1, from coordinate 2,995,555 downwards.
TTTGATTCTTCTAGTTTCTCTGTTTTATCATCTCTCCGTCTCTCTTCTAACTTTGCCACATCCTCTCTTCTTGATTCTCTCTCTCTCTCTCTCTCTCTCTCTCTTCTCGCCTGTTTCTGCTTCTTTCTCATACTTCTCGTCCCTTTTTTTTCTCACTCTCTTTATGTCACTATATCTCTTTTCTCGTCTCTCTCTCTCTCTCTATTTATCTTTGTCACTCTTTTCTTTCTCTTAATCTCCTTCTGTCTCTCTTTCACATTTTCTTTTCACTGCTTAGTCTTCTCCTCTCTACTCATCTTTTCCTTACCTTTCTCTTTTTCTCAACATTTTATCTGTTTCTCTATCCCAATGTCTCTCTTTCTCCCTAACAAATCTAACTCTCCGCCTCCTGCTTTTCCCTCACTCACTCTTTTCACCTCTCGCCATCTCCCTCACGCTGGCATTATCACTTTCTTATCAGAGCTTTCGTGTTTTCCTCCCTCTATAGTTCTCACTTCCAATGTGCATGAGGAACTGAGTGAAAAGGAACAAGATACTTTCCTCATTATCCTTCTTTCTTCCTCCTTTTTCTTTATATTTTTCTACTTTGCCATTTCTTTCTCATTTATCTATTTATACATTTGTCTCACTTTCACACTCTCTCTCTCTCTCACCCTTTCGCTCTCTCTCTCTCTCTCTCGCTCTTTCTCTCTCTTCGTCTTCTCACTCTTTTTTAACTCTTGTTATCTCCTCCCATTCTCTTCCTCTCCTTCTCTCCTTCACTAACAGAAGAGTACCTGGCCGATACAGGGTTTTATAAATACTTAAAACAAATACAATCCCATGAGTTGATTAGACTTTGTATCAATCACTTCAAAGAATTGCTGGCAATTTTCATTCAGTCGGAATTGTGCATAAAAAAATGCTACTTATATATATATATATATATATATATATATATAGTATAGTATAGTATAGAATAGTTGGCCACTCGTATTCGAGGATACCCTTCTGCTATTGGCGACTAGCCAATCCCTGTTGCAGACGCTTGCACAGATACATTTGTGTTTATTCAACACCCACAGAGCCTACCTGTAATTTATACTGCACCTAGACTTTGTATCAATTCGGAGCAGACCTTAGTTATTTGGAAAAAAGCGTGTTATCTAGCTTGATCAACATTTTCAACAAGGCCAGCACGCTCAATCACTCGGCTATGAACGGCACCAAGTTCCGTCTACCCAATTTCCCGTGATTTGATTTTCAGGCACTTTAACGCTGGGATCAACCCCTCCATTCCGATGACACGTGTTTAAACAAACACCCATTCCATATTATTGTACTTTATCTACGACTTCATATATTTGAAACGCTTTCAAGGGGTTAGCATTAATGCTAATCTGCACTGGTTCGCCCACATGCATACACCCACATAAATTCAAATTTCTTGCACAATTTGCTGGTCTCGTCACGCGTTCAGATAATGTTTCTCGCTCAGTTCTTATTCACCAATGTCGATCACCGTTGGATTTTTACCGCTGCTAAAGCAGCCTATCAAAGCTCGTATCTCTGTTGGGCTATGTTATCATGGTTTTGGGTTCGGTTCTATGTAGTTTTAGGGCGGTTTTAGATCGCATATGATTCGATATCTGCAAAAGTGTTTTAATGGAAAATGCAACACCGAACACAATGGATTAGCGAAAGATACATTCTATGGACGGAAGTCTTCAGGTGGCACAGTTGTCAAGTAGGTGATTCACTCTTTGCCTTGATTACTATATGCCCTGTAAGTGTTAAAATCTCCAAGCCATCTTTCTTAATTGCGCCTTTCACCCATTTCAGCTGTCTCTTTCTGATTGTAATCAACACTTTTTTCGTCGTTTGCATTTCCTTTTCCTAGATTTGCTGCCCTACCAAAGCCAAATAGCTAAGTCTACTATATTATTTACTTGACAGAGACAAACAAGCCTGATGCAAACTTTCTTCAAGGGAAAATAATCACCCGTCTCTCTTTATTTTCGCTATCCTTTTAAAACATGTCAATGTTTTCCCGTTTTTCTTTTTGTTGCTTATGTATTTTTATACACATCATTTCTCGGGCTTTTTGAAAATTGATTTTCAGTCAATTTACTAAAATATTACAATTAAACAACAATATTCCTTCTGTCTCTCTGTGCTCTATCCGTTTAAAATGTGGGCGATTATGGCACTCCATATCTTCCTAACCCTTCCGCCTTTAGGTGACACTTGTTGTTAACACTCCCGTGGTAAACTCTAAGGAGCGAGCGATGCTTGAAAAGTGGATTTATTTCAGTCACTACAAACCCCGTGAAATACAAAGGAAGAAAAAAATAAAAATTTCACTTTACAAGAATCGCAAGATGTGAACTACGAATCTGAGATGTCAGCACCAAACAAGTACAGTAGTTCTCATGCCTGGCAAGTGTTTTAACAGAGGGCGGAAAACGTGACACCGAAATCTGAACGCGAATTGGTTTAGCGAAAGATACATTCGAAAAGTTAAACAAAATACTACAAAAACAGGAATATTTTGTTAGAAACAAAGAAAAGAGTTGTGAATTCTCAATTGTTATGTTATATCAATCCTCTTGGATGGTAGTGAATGCTGGGAAATCTTCTTAGAAAGCAGACACAGAAAGGAAATGAAGAGTATTGAGAATTCCAAAGACGGAATGTGCAACGAAGAATTCTTAAGGAAATTTAAAACAAAAAGGACACTTATACGCGAAATCAGAACGAGACAGTGGAAGCTTTTGGACATATGATGCCAAAGGATGGGTTGGATAATTTTACACTCACAGCGTATATTAGGGGTCAGAGAGATAGGTGACGAAAAGAGACCAGCTACCTGACGAGCTTGTGTTACAGAACGGGCGTAGGCGGAGGCTTGGTAAAGCATAGATGTTATTAAGGGCTAAAAGAGGTATGAAGCTGTGGAGAGCGATGATCGCCCGCGTCTTGACAGGGCACGGAACGTTGAAGAAGAACGGAAGTATTAATATCGAAACGTAGTTTTTAAAGCAGAATGACTTGAAAGAAACTATGTACAAAAACACAGTTCAGAGTGATTTTTTTTTCTAAAAGCAAACAAAGAATGTCTACACCAAAATATATTGTGGTCAGACCAAAATTAACAATGTTATGATTGTAAGAAGAAAAAATGACACTCCTAACAATCGTACAAACAATACCACTGTCATGCATCGTGAAGAGATTTTATGTTGAGATATTTTTTTACTTCCTGAAACAAAAAGCTAGCCAGCATGAAATGAGCAATGAATTGTTTTTTAAAAGAGAATCTCTTGAAATTAACCAGGAAATTCCATCTGTGTTATAATTTCATTTTCACCAAAACAAAGTTCCGAAATGGCATAATTTTTAATAATGATGCAGCTTTTTAACAAAACTAAGTTCTGGATTAGCCAAACAGAACGCAAATGGGTACAAAACTGTAGTGAGGGTCCAACCCTTGAGATCACCGTCAGATTTAGGGGAAATTGTTTTGATTTATCGTATAGAAAATTTGAATCTGGGTAATGTCTGCAAATAGACATTGAAGAACATGTAGGCTTTATAAGCACAAATGAACGATTGGAAGAAGACATATACATTTTTGAAAAATACATTCTTCAGTAAACAAAATATAATAAGTCTTTTGTCTTAATAAATAAATAAATATCCATAACTTCTTTAGAAGTTATATTAAGATACGAAACTGACCAAATATGATTTTTTTTTCGTTTATAAGGTACTATTCAACTTAGCTTGATCGTCGCCGTACTTCGTGGCCGAGATGGTTCAAAGCACGTCGGGTCTAACGAGAGTTTCTCCTGCCTAGGAATACACAGGTTCAAATCCTGCCGGAAAGAGCACATATATCTTTAATAAGATTTCTCAAATATTAGAGCCGGGAGACGAAAATAAATATACTGTAAGATAAATAAAGGGACTGTCCACTCAAATACAAGTAACTATAAAAATAACGTTTAAGTAATATATATATATATATATATATATATATATATATATATATATATATATATATATATATATGCACATTTCATTAAAAACGACTGACAAGGTGCTTTTATTTAGTTTTTTATATAATTTCTCGTGCTATCTAATAAAGTTTTTCTTTTCAGATGATAAATTATGTAAAAACTGTCCGAATGTTCTTTTTATCCGAGCGCTTTCGGCTATACATTTAGCCATTTTCAAGGATTATATTTCAACTGTTAGAATTAGAAATAGTTTTTTATATGTATGTTTTATAAAATGATTCATTTTTTTTTGTTTCAAAACACGGTCAAGATATTATGTCCATGTTCAAAGTTAATATTATTAAGTGTTGGTTTGTTTATTTTTATTAGTAAGGCTTCCATTATTTTTAGCCTTTTTTGCAAATGGATGATGCTATTATATTAGTGTTGTCGACAAGTATATTCCGAATAGTGTCCGGTAGGTCCCCATGAATATTTAAATGAGATCTAATTGAGCTATTGTCAGAAAGGTGTAGAATTAGTCTGCGTGTTAAACAATTTGTAGTGTGGCCTATATAATTATTTATGAAAGTTGATTCTTGAGGAATACAATTCCTTAATGGGCATTTGAATTCGTAAATAATATTTGCTCTATTTAACTTTGTTCTAGGTCAATTATTTTTTTTAACTATAAGGTTAGAAGTTTTAAATTTTTATAATAAATAATTAATCTAATTTTTTTCCTATTGTCAACTGGTGTTATGCATTTTTTTATAATGTTATTAATTCTGCATTCATCCTGTTTATAATTTTCGTCCATCTGATTTTTATAAAAAATATTAATATTATTGTTTATGTTTCTATTCTCGCCGTTGCTATTAGTTACTTTGGACACGAAACGCCTAATGTGGAAATCCAACAATTGATTAGGAAATTATTAGATCGCACGAGAAATTATATAAAAAAATAAATAAAAGCATCTTGTCAGTCGTTTTTAATGAAATGTGCATAAAAGAAGGATTGCTGCCTAAATACAGAAATATATATATATACATACGAAGGCAACACACTACGCCTTCTTAATCTCTTCATTGCCACAAAGTGCAGTATATTGAATCAATTGCTTGCTCTAGTTTCTAGGTAAGTTGCTTTACTCTGAAAATTTTTCTTGTTGGAATCCATGTTGCCCATTTATAAATCTACTATTCGTCCGTGCATTGAATACTGTTCCCGTATCTGGTCTACTTCTGTTATATATCGCGAGATTTTTGACAAAATTCAAAGAACGTTCTGTAATATAATCGATCATGACGTGGCATCTCGACCTCAGTCACGTTCTAACTGACGTGACATGGATACCGTCTGTCTTTTCCACAAACATTTTCATGGCAACTGTTCTGATTAGTTTCCCCCTCCCCTGGTGCCCCGACTACTTGAATTTAATCGTGCTACTAGATTGTCTACCATATTACTGTTGAATTGTTGTTGTATGTATCTGTGTGTGTGTGTGTAATCGCGTGTAAAATGAAAAAACAATATTGCAACCTGCTCCATTTATCTTATATAGGGATTTTTAATTTTGCAACCAGATACACACAGTGAGGAAGACCGTATTTTGACAAACTTACAAATGAAGAGGAACAGCTTGTGTACATCATAACTGGAATATTTTTATTATTTGGGAGATTTTCAGAGCCTAATTACAATGCTGACAATAAAAAGTGCCATCTGCTGTTATTTTATTGCTGTTAGCCATTAAGAGACAAAATTAAAAAATACAGTTCACCTCTTTAATCCACGCGAAGCTTTCTGTTGTTTCAAATTTTCATAGACGTGTCCGCTTTTCTCACGTACAACGTACAAAATCGAACTTTTGTCGCAGTTGGTGTTGTCGGAAAAAAGACGGCCTATTGATGAATATAATTAATCAAATAAATAGTTAATAGAATAATAAATAATTAATTATAAAAATAAAATATAATTAATAAGAAATATTCAACAAGATTAATAAAATAATTAAAAACAATATGCGACGTTTTAAAAAAAACAAATTTTAAACTTTGCAAGCAGTCACGTCAGTTTCGCTATATTTTGCGTTGAGACTGAAGTGTGAAAATTAAAATATTCTTTAATTTAAAAATTTTCAATAATAAAAGAGCCATCAGAGAAATGCGTTTTAAAAAATCCCAGACTTGAAGCAGCATAAATGTGGTTTAACGTGACCTTTTGAGTACCACACCGTACACATATGACATTTTTCAGGGGATTTGAATGAGTTTTATTTATTATCGTTTTTGTTTGGTATTATGATATGCACAGTAGTTAAGTAAAGGAATAGCCCAAAATGCAAATTACAAATTGGAGATACGAAAAATTAATTTTAAAACTTAGGTATAGCGATTCTGTGGCGGTACCTAAAATAGTGTTTAATATATCGATGTAAAGAACAAAAAAAAAATGTATAAATTCACTTTCGTCGTATGTTTAGGTTTTATTACGATTCTAATCCTCGCTTTTTACAGCAATAAACATTTCTAAGGGGTGAAGGTAGTTAAAATAATAGTGGTATCAACGGAAAAAACGTTCTTTTGAAACTTCGTTTTTTTCGTTCCCAATCTGCCGGAAAGTTTTATGCCCCTCTACCACGCTTTTAAGGTTATGGGTCTCCTATTCTCCCAAAAGACACGAAGAGAAAACAAGATCATGCGCTCAACACTGTCAAGAAGTGAAAATAAATTATTAAAAAAAGGCCTTAGACCTCGAGAATTTCTAGATAAGAGACACTTGCGAAATGTCATGCTTCATTACAGTCGGATTTAAGACATGACAACAACGAAAAAGTCGAAATTAGATATTTCTTCCTAATAGGATTTCGTACCTAGAAGTTGATTTTTGCCTTTTGACAAGTTGCTGAACGCATTCAGAGGTCAAATAAAATAAATTAGTTTAGAAAAATTAAACACGAACAGAACCGTTTCTAATCTAAAGTGTGACGCAGTAAATGTCAAATTTGCTGACATAATTTTGAAGATGAGATATTGTGCTTTCTTGAAAAAGTATCAAGAAATGCGCTTAATGAAATTCGTGGAGGAATTGATTTCACTCTGAATCTCTGAGATGACGGCTTATTATTTACACGCCGACTATTTTCCCCGTCTTTGTTGTTGCTGTCACAACATGTTGGCCGTTGTGCTCTTCGGCCTGCATTGCGGGATTTTCCTTCAGAGTAACCGTCAGGAGATTTCGAACGAAACCCCACAGGGTAGGGCTGTTTTCGTTCCGCTGTCCAATTCCAGAGCTATCTCGTCTTGTTCGTATTTAGTACTTCTCATTTCTTGCTCGCAGTGTTTCCACTGAGTCCAAATAAACATTGCCCGGCCGTGGGATTGAACTCGCAGTTACAATAGTCATCAAATTCATGAACCAACACGTTAATACGCTAAGCTATTGTACCCAGAGTGACAATCACCTGATGAAGTCCGAATTGTACAACGGCCGAAACGTTGTAATAACGACAATAGTCAATAACGTAAATAATGGCTTTTACTTTGACAAGATTTGTTAAGTAATATAATTATTACCGTGAGATACTGAATCGTAGAGATCTTGATGCCTGATTTCGAACTGAGTGATGAAATGGGCATCAAAATAAAAGAGGGGAAGGTTTTTATCTATCCGGGCATTGTAATAATTCTGACAGAAAATGTGACGCAGAAAATCGATGGAGCTTAACAATACGTGTCAGAACATGAGTAATGTTCTTTTTTTTCTATGTGCTGTGTCCTTACAGGTTGTGGATGATCATGACTCTCCACAGCTTCCTATCAGTGTTAGTAGCGTTTCTCCCTTCGACCAATCCTTCCACCCTCTTTCCGCCATCCTTTCATACAAGCATGACAGGTAGACGACCAAATGTCTTCTCCTATCTTTCTTGCCCTCAGTATGCTCTATGAGTGTTAAGATTTCCAAGTTCTCCTTCCTCATTATTCTGATTCCGCGTCTGCCAAGTTGGTAAGTCTACCTCCACCGAAAATGTACGAAGCATAAGAAATATAGAACGAGTACTGGAATATGTAATGATTACCTCCGACATGTTCGGTGAACGCGAGACAATTTTGTCACAAATGAAACAAAAAAGACATAGATAGATAGATAGATAGATAGATAGATAGATAGATAGATATGAAGAGACTGAGATAGATAGATAGATAGATAGATAGATAGATAGATAGATAGATAGATAGATAGATAGATAGATAGATAGATAGATATGAAGAGACTGAGGTAGATAGATAGATAGATAGATAGATAGATAGATAGATAGATAGATAGATATGAAGAGACTGAGGTAGATAGATAGATAGATAGATAGATAGATAGATAGATAGATAGATAGATAGATATGAAGAGACTGAGATAGATAGATAGATAGAGAGATAGATAGATAGATAGATAGATAGATAGATAGATATGAAGAGACTGAGGTAGATAGATAGATAGATAGATAGATAGATATGAAGAGACTGAGATAGATAGATAGATAGATAGATAGATAGATAGATAGATAGATATGAAGAGACTGAGGTAGATAGATAGATAGATAGATAGATAGATAGATAGATAGATATGAAGAGACTGAGATAGATAGATAGATAGATAGATAGATAGATAGATAGATAGATAGATAGATATGAAGAGACTGAGGTAGATAGATAGATAGATAGATAGATAGATAGATAGATAGATAGATAGATATGAAGAGACTGAGATAGATAGATAGATAGATAGATAGATAGATAGATAGATAGATAGATATGAAGAGACTGAGATAGATAGATAGAGAGATAGATAGTATTTTACATCAGGCATCATTATGATGATTTCTTTGTTGTTGTTATTTTTAAATTAATTTACCGCAAATAAAGCTACAATGCCAGTAAAACGCAACGGGCTACAGGGAGTGAAAGCGAATGAAAAGATTTTAGAAGGAACCGGAAGCCCGGTCTTACACAAGGAACAAGTGATAAACTTCTACTCTTTTTCAAAATACCGAGAAGGATTGTGAACCGGGCGAAAGGCAAGCTTATCTACTCTTATTAGCTATTTCACTGTAGTTGCGATACTGCGTCAGTCTGATAATAATTTTTTTTTTTCAAGAAATTTTCTCTTTCGTAAAATTCTTTAATTACGCATGGTAATTTATAATCGATGTGCATGAGGCATAATGGCTAATCTCTCACTGAATGGGATCAGCAAACGCCGGTTGGGTCTGTTCAGGCTTTGGGAAATGCAGGGATTTCTCTTTTCTTGAAATAGAAGAATACACTGCACTCACATAGCCACGGTTGGCAGCCATTATGATGTTAACATTCCACACTATTTCAAATAAAAGGTTAGGAAGGAAAACCCTGTCAATACTGGAAAGAGCCATAACAGCTACTAGACTTGAGAAACCTGTTCTCCTGAAAAATCATTTTAAGAGAAAGATTTTATAAATTTCCATCGAAAGCAGTAGTATCTGCTCAGTCAAATGTTTCCTTAGAGGGAAACGGATAATACTACCATTACCAAGAAGAAGGCCAATTCTAACATCGAAATCGTTGAAACCATTCTGTTTTAATAAAACTCATGACAATGTGCAGTCTAGTGTTTGTAAACAAAAACAAATGCAGAGTAATAACCCACATCCTGAATGGACAAGACAATTAAGGAGAATGACGGTAATTATAAATTTATAGCCATAAGTCACTCGTGGTTTCTATGGGCATGTGACCGAGTCGTTAGAATATTCGCTTTCTGAACATGACATACGCGTTCGAATCTCACCATGGTCGATTTGTCAGGAACGTGACTTCTCGGTCTTATCGGTCCCAGCATGCGGCACTTTTGGAAAAGTGCCTGAAAATCATAAGCCTTGTGAGTGAAATTGGATAGACGGAACCACTGG
>OZ038509.1:2953128-2980628 GCA_964036315.1 Acanthosepion esculentum | reverse complement strand
TATCTGGGAATGACACCTGCCAATATATAGATCGCAATGTAATTAAAAAAAAAAAGAGAAAAATCGTAAATTCAGTCTTGATTCATTGGTATATCATTTTAATAAATTTGTTTTGCACATTTTGAAAATATATCTTTGTTTCCTTTCTTTTCATATCTTTTTGACAAGTAAATTTCTCTCACGACTTTTCCACGTTCAACTTTTTTTCATCTTACATTTTTTTCTACACATGCAGTTTGTTTCATTTCTAAAAATGGCAACAGTGATCCTAATCTTCTTCTATGTGCTGTGTCCCTTCAGGACGTAGTTTATCATGGCTCTCCACAATTTCCTGACCATTGTAGCTCTTAATATATTTTATCTTTTAGTTGTTTCTCCTAAACTTGTTCCGCCATTCATTTACTCTAACTCACTAAGTTATGCGTTGTTTTCCTCTGTCCCTCTTGCCTTCAATCTATCCTGTGGGTATCAGATTTTCCAAGTCCTCTTTCCTCATTATGAGCCGTATAAATTTCCATTGTCTCTGTTTCTTTCGTTTTCATTTTCTCTCAAATCCTCCTGTAGAGGCACATTTCTGCTGTCTCAAGTTTCCAATACATCCGCGAGGAGATTGTCCAGCATTCACAGCCATACTGTTATTACGTCACAGTTGAGTAATCTTTTAATCATTTCCAACTAATTCTTTCTGTTTTTTAGCTTTTAGAATTCATCTTTCGGATTTTAGTGTCGCACTTTCCGTCTTCTGGTAAAACACTTCCTAGATATTTAAATTTTTGTACTTGCTGAATTTTGATTTTTACTAATTTGTAAACTACCATACATATCAAAATACCTAACAAAAATTATAATAATTAGAACTTTCTTAAATCCTCTGAAAACATTTCATCTTTGTACGTTGTAATGCCCAATGTTTCCCGTAGTCATAAGAACAAAAAATCTTTTTTCTTTATTTCCTGGTTTTCGAGTAATGTGTTTGAAACAAATTTGTTACGGCCGAAATGCAAACTATCACAAAACTACTTTGGTAAATACTTTTTTTGATAGATGCTTCTATGAGAAGATATCCTTGAAGAAGTTACGAAGCAATTTATTCTTTCCCCCTTCTATGGGTTAAATAGCAAAATAGACTGAGCTCTCTAGCATTGGTTGGCCTCTAGTCTGAAAAAATGTAGGTTTGAATTAAAAATCATTTCAACGTTCAGCTGGCAACTTTACCCTATAAAAACATGCTTCCTACAGAAAACACAACACCAACACTTTGTATGGTGAGGCTGTAGACCGATGCTCCTCATGGGAGTTTAATAGCACCATGGAGAACTATGAGAAAATGGAAATCTAAAAGAACAACTCTTAAACCTAGAATCCTTGCAATAGTCCTTAAGAAATATGCCCCTGAACTGTTCCCTTTCCTCTTTAAACTCTACTTGCTTCTTGCATTACTGTTTGTTGGTAATCGTCTTTTGTAGTTTCAGTCTTTAAGAACTCAGGCGAACCGTTTGATATTTCTATCGGCCTATTAGCCTTTTACTTCTTTTTGGCAAAGTACTAGAGACCCTAATTAACTCTAAATTAGTTAAGCATCTCAGCTCGCAAAGTCTACTTTCAGATAAGTAGTATAGCTTTCGCTAATCTAGGTCAACTGCTGAAGTATTAACGATTATTACTGAAAGAATCTATCAGGCTTTAGATAAAAGGTTGTATGGTTATTGAATTTCTGGCCGAAGTTTTGTGATACCCTCTTTCTTATCAAGTCGAGAAATGTAAGCTGTCTTGAACAGCCACTCTTCTAGATTTTTTTGCATTAATGCTGGTGTCACCAAGGGCTCTACCCTTGGACCTACGTTGTTCCTTAATATTCGTCAGCGACATTCCTTATGTCATCAGTTCTCAACTTGGTATCTATGCCAATGACAGAGTTATTTACTCTTGTCTCAACAGTAAGTCGATTCGAGAAAATCAAATTGGCAGCTGATCTCACAAATAGTCTACAAGTTGTTGTTAATTGGAGCAAGGAATGGCTTCTTAATTTTAACGCATCCGAAATAAAACTACTCTCTTTTAAATGTACGATAGAATCAGTTTTGCCTTCCATCGGCATGGCTGATGCTAATCTCCAGAATAGTGATTCATTGTACATTCTCGGACTAAAGTTTTCCCTTGAAATGAAGTAGAAATATCATATTAAATCAAATGCTAGGTCTGTTGCTAAGAAATACGGTTTATTGTGTCGTACTAGACAATTCCCCCACTCCAGAATCTACCAGAGACATTTATAAGTCTAGCATTCACATATGTTTCGATTATTTCTGCCAGATATGGTCTGGTGCTTCTGCTAAAAATTTAGAAGTTATTGATAAAATTCAAAGAAGAATCTGAAATATTATTGGCCCCAAAATGGCATCTCGGCTTCAGTCATTTTTCCACCACCGTAACATAGCTTCTCTTTGCCTTTTCAATAAATAATTTCATGGTAATTCTTCTGATGAGCTGTCCTCATTGATACCAAGAATTTATGAATTTAAGCGCAGTACTAAACTGTCAGCTCGGTCTCATCATTTCACATTTGTAATCGTAGATGTAACCGTAAGTTCTATGCTAACAGTTTCTTCTATCGCACTTCTCGCTTGTGGAACTCTTTTCCGGCTTCTTGCTTTCCAGTCATCTTGGATCTTCAAAAATTTAAATGCAATGTCACTAGTTATCTTCTCTATCCATATTTTGTGTTCTCTTATTGTTCTCTCTCCTGAATAATGTTTTCTTTTCCTCATATTCTCTTACACTCTTTCTTACTGACTTTATCGCCTTGCTTGGGTGTGAAATGATTTTAACACAAGACTCACACACTCTCCACTAATCTCTCTCAAAGCTATACCATGCTAACTTAGGAAAATAGTACTTTATACTTTTTAAAAGTTATAAATGCAAGGTCCAAAATATTAAATATTAGTAGATTCTACTAAATTCTTCGAATAAGAATTCTGACCATAACTTCTGTCGCGATAAAGAAAGCAGATATATGAAATTAAAAATTGATTCGACGTAAGTAACATACCTACGAGGCGAACTCTGAAGCATTTATCTATCACTATATTTTGTTTGAAGAGCACGGTAAAATTAAGTTACAAATACTAAAGGCAGAGCGCACAGATACTACATGCAAAGGATCAGAAAGCAACATTTTGAGGGTAGGATCTAAAAGATCAAAACTCACTTTTTCGTTGTACCCCGGGTATTTTGTGACTGAATGTCATCGATTCTTAATATTGCTCGTGATCAAGAATCGGATATGGATAAACGCACATACACAGAAAGAGAGATAGGTGGGAGGCAGAAAGAGAGAGTCACAAAGACATAGAATTCTGTATCTTACACGAAAGCACTGCCATAATGTGCATATAAGCGTGTACTTCTTGCGTTGATATATGTGTATGTATATGTGTGTATCGGTATATACACAGAATATTTATGTATATATTTAAAAATTTGGGAATATTTTGATTTCCTGATGATAGCTAGCTAGCTAGCTAGCTAGATAGCTAGCTAGCTAGATAGATAGATAGCTAGCTAGCTAGCTAGATAGATAGCTAGCTAGCTAGCTAGCTAGCTAGCTAGCTAGATAGATAGATAGATAGATAGATAGATAGATAGATAGATGAAAACAAATAACAGATAGATGCTAAGATAGATAGATAGATAGATAGATAGATAGATAGATAGATAGATAGATAGATAGATGAAAACAAATAACAGATTGATGCTAAGATAGATAGATAGATAGATAGATAGATAGATAGATAGATAGATAGATAGATAGATAGATAGATGAAAACAAATAACAGATAGATGCTAAGATAGATAGATAGATAGATAGATAGATAGATAGATAGATAGATAGATAGATAGATAGATAGATGGATGAAAACAAATAACAGATAGATGCTAAGATAGATAGATAGATAGATAGATAGATAGATAGATAGATAGATAGATAGATAGATAGATAGATGGATGAAAACAAATAACAGATAGATGCTAAGATAGATAGATAGATAGATAGATAGATAGATAGATAGATAGATAGATAGATAGATAGATAGATGAGAACCAGTAACAGAGACATATGATAACTGATTTAGATAGATAGATAGATAGATAGATAGATAGATAGATAGATAGATAGATAGATAGATGAAAACAAATAACAGATATATGATTAGATAGATAGATAGATAGATAGATAGATAGATAGATGAAAACAAATAACAGATATATGATTAGATAGATAGATAGATAGATAGATAGATAGATAGATAGATAGATAGATAGATTAAAACTGTATGCCCAATTCTTTACCTACTTAGCGATGTCTGTGTCAATCCGATTCGCCAATCATTAATATATCAAAAATAATTTAAAAAAGGAAACTTATTTTTTTCGGCAAATGAACTGTAAAATAAAATGAATTAAAATGAAAAGTAAAAGAAGCTTGCTAAATTAACAAACGCGTCTCTTGTCATCAGTGGCATTGTTGAACTGTGATCAGATCTCAGTGGCTGAACAAAGAAAACGTTGCTTTTATTACATTTCATTTTCATTTTATTTCATTTATTTCACAGCAATTGACACGAGTCGGCACTTTATTTGAAAATTTTTAATTCAGAAAAGCGCATTCGTCTTTTAATTTTCCTTTTCACTAGCATATTACATTTGTTTTATTGAGTTTTCTTTCCGAAATGAATAGATTTTTTTCTTTTACTTGTAAAGTATTCTATTTTAAACTTTTATCCTCTCCGTAGCTCGCATTCTTTTTCTCTCTATCAATGTCTCCATATCTCCTTCTCTATATATTTATCTCTCTCTCTCTCTTTATCTCTCTCCATATCCTTTTCTCTCTCCTCCTCCTCTCTCTAATTATCTCTCACTCTTTCTCAATTTCTAAACCTTTCTCTCATTTTTGTCCTTCACTTTCGCCATCAGACATGTCTGCTTTTCATGCTTTATTTCTCTTCCAATCTCTCTCTCTCTCTCTCTCTCTCTATCTATCTATCTATCTATCTCTCCTTTTTTCCTTATCACTCTTTCCCATTATTCTTCCTCTTAACATGCTCTATCTCTTTATCACTTTCTTTTCTCACTCACTCTTTCTATATATCCTTTCACCTTTCTCTCTCTTTCTACCACCCTTTTCATCACCATTTTATATCCTTGCGCTTTCGAATTCTCTCGCACATTTCTTTTCTACCTCAATTTCTCTGTATCCTTGTCTGCTTCTTTCTTTCCTTCTTTCTTCTTTCCTTCTTTCTTTCTTTCTTTCTTTCTTTCCTTCTTTCTTTCTTTCTTTCTTTCTTTCTTTTCCACCCTTTCCCTATCTCTCTCTCTCTCACTCCCTTCCACTTTCCATTTACATTCCGTTATTAGCTTCACTTTTTTTTATCAATTCTATTCTTGAATGCAAGTGAGATATGACGAACCTAAAATAATGATCAAACCAAATGAAATTAAACAAAGCACAGAATAACAGAATTCAGAATTCACGAGTAAAAAAAAATTACAACAGAATAACAGAATACAAAATTCAAGAATAAAAATAACAATGGACTTCATTCCGGTGTTACGAGCAAAAATTTTCCAACCATGAAGGCTAGCACCTAATGACCGCCTCTCGATTGTTTCAAACTACCAATATAAAGCAAAAGCTGAAATAAGTTGTTCGACAAAAATGACTAAATAAATATTCCAGCAATTCTATATAAGGAAATAGTTCAGCTCCACTGGAGCTTTCTCTTCTATAAAGGGAGATAATTCAGTTTTGTTTTCTCGTTGTATTCATGAAATACTCACTCAAAAGTACTGATTACGACAAAGTAATTATAAGCTGTTAATGCTTTGCTGTTTATTTTCTTCGAAAGTGAATCTAATTTAATCGAACACGGTGCTGAACCGGAAGAGATCATTAAGAATGATAAATCGACATTTAAATAATATTAATTTGAGTTATAAATAATTTCCATTTTTGTTTATCAACTTTATTCTTCAAAAAAGAAAATAAAAGACCGATGCCCTTGCACCTTGAGTTCGTTGATAAAATCCAAAGAAAAATCAGCAATATTATTGATTCTCATTAAGAAGATCGTGACTTCTTTCTGTGTGTTTCTTTGGCCATAATTTCTGTCATATGGATAGACATAAAATGAAAAGGTGAATCCTGTCCGACTTGAAATGGTCGACATAGTCATAAGATATAGCCATTGTGTTATGTGATTTTTTTTCCTTTTTGCTGGAAGAGCATGACAGAGGTCCAGAGAAGATGTCCAGAAACGTTAATCCTCGAACATTTTTACGGGTAGTATGCTAGTAGATAAAGACATTTTTTACATGTTTAATTAATATCTATTCACGAATTTATAATATTCCTATTTATTTTGCTAATTTCTTGGCACAAAACCGCAAATAAGAATGACCCCCTGGGGATGGAATTCCTGCAAAAAATATAAAAGCGTACCTTGCTGATCAGCACACTGATATGAAGCGAGCGATTTGTAGTATGTATCCTCATCGCAGAGCAGAGTTTTCACTCGATGTTACTCCGGATTGTCAAGGGAGCCAAGTGCAGTTTCGCATGATCTAACCAGCTTCATCCGGGTTGCAAGCATGGGAAAGGATCGTATTACAGGAGATATATAAACACGCACCACAGAGAGGGAGCAAGAATTTAAGGTCCAAGGACGTGGGGCCCCGGGCAGTATACATGCACACTCGGCAACGACTGAGGAAATCTGGAGTTGTAATGTTAAATATGATGACCTCTTGGCCACCAGTTTCAGGTCCAGTCGACATGTGAACATGTGACAGGCAGCTGCTTTTGGGTTGCACGGGTGGTATATAAAGTCCCACCCCAGAGAAGTAATACGCAGTCTCTCCCAGACATCGCAAATTAGAATGTAAGTTCTACGTTTCGGATGCAAGGCCACGGGGTTTGCAAACACACACACTGTATGACAATATATGACGAAGTACTCGAATGAAATAAAATGTGACGTTAATTATGAGAGGGTAAGTCTCGTCTTATCATTTGACACAAGCAATTTATTTAGAGAGATATTTCACCTCATTTATTAATCATAGATCTATTCCAAGTTTTACTCCCATTGATTACTAATAAAAGTTTTCAAGATGAGATCTTTGGAAACTGTAATTTTTAGATTAGCAGATATGGAAATTAAAATTGAAATGATAAAATTGCGGAAAAGATTATTCTCATGTCAGCAATAATGAAATAATAATGGTAAAATAATAATAATAATAATAATAATAATAATAATAATAATAATAATAATAATAACCAATGACGAATGGACAAGGAGATGCTAAAAACCTCTTGGTCAGAAGCATTTCCCTAACCCTAATCAAATGATAATAAATACACTTTTTTTTGTTTGAGCAGAGAATGTTTCAACATCTCTCGATTTCCTCTTCTTCTTCTTCTTCTTCTTCTTCTTCTTCTTATTATTATTATTATTATTATTACAGTGTAACCCGGATATAAGAGAGTTGTCGGGACCGGAAAAGAAGTCTCTTATATCCGGTTTTCTCTTATATCCGGGTTTGGTCAATTATATATACATTAACACAGGCTCTAATTTGGGACCAGAGAAAATCTCTCTTATATCCCGGTTTCTCTTATATCCGGGTCTCTTATATCCGGGTTACACTGTATTATTATTATTGTCCCTTCCTTAGTTCCTTATTTAGAACGTACGTTACAACCTGTCAATACCCCATATATAATGAACTATTTCATTTTAAACACCAGGGAAGACGAAAAATACATATCAGAGACGCTACATGGTTTCTACAAGAAAATGTAAGAAAGAAAGAAAGAAAGAAAGAAAGAAGGGAAAATAGAAGAGGCTATATAACTCTCATGTGTTTAAAGCCTGTTTCAGTTAAATGGAAAAAGTTGTCAGTTTCAAATCTTTTCATTTGTACCCTCTTACTTCTTAAAATATCGACCAGAATTCGTATTTATGATTGTTATTGCAATATTTAGTTACAGCTGTTAAACTCAAATATTTAACCATGCGATGGGGGAATATTTAACGATATTTTATTGTCGGAGAACTCGCCATGTGAAAATTCAAATAAGAAGACTTTGAAATTTCCACATGTATTTGTAGTTATTATTATTCTGCTCGTTCCTTAGTTAGTTAGCATGACCATTATGCCTTGCCAACACATAAAAAAATAATGGAATATTCTGCCTAACACCTACACACACAATCACTCCGCACACGCGCGCGCGCGCGCACACACACACACACACACACACACAAGGTGTATCAAAAATACTTTTACAAACTTCAGAGGCAGGTTCCTCACACCAAAACAAGGAGAAGAGTCCATATAAACATATGTCCGCAAATCTTGGATCGTCTGCGACAACCTGTAGAATGTGTTGTTCGTCTTTAGGCGTATGTGTTCAATCTCAGTCTCCCTCAGTCCATAGTTTGTGGTGCCACGAATCCTGTCTCATATCTGATAAAGCCGTGATGCCTCGCGTCCATTACCATTCGCCATATGAATATGCTGCCATTTTCAAAAGGAACACTTCTCACTTTACTCACTGCTACGCACGTTAAACGTTGAAGACAGACTAGCCACAAATGTACACGAATGACAAATGTAACCTAGTCTACATAGCAACACAGTGCCATCTACCATAAATTGAATAACACAAAAATGAAGGATTTGTGGCCATATACCTATATGGATTTTTGTCCTTGTTTTGGGGTGAGGAACCCGACTCCCAAGTTTGTAAAAGTATTTTTGATACACCCTGTATAGATGGAGATATATTTTTAAAGCATTTCACCCCAAGGAAATCAGGAGTGCCACCAGTACGCAAGGAGTTACGAAAGTAAGAAAAAATACTGGGTATAGCGGAGGGACTGAGGAAGGCATAAAATGAAGAACAAGGATCAAGGCATAAGATGTCGATTGACATTACATTTAAATTTTTGATTATAGTTATCATGGAAGTAAGTAAGAGAAAGAGAGCTCCCCTGTTGGAAAGTGCGAGAGAAGACATTAAAGTAGATGAGGCTGTTACATTTAACTATTTCAATAGTAAAAGGGAGCGACGAAGATTTCACCCTAGTAGCACGCTTAAATTCATGCAGTCGGGGTACCAGTTAAAATAGCCCCTCAGAGCAGATGCCTTGAAAATATTTGTAGAAAAGACAGAGGGAAGTCGCATCACGTCTGTGAGAAAGTGACTGCTGTCGAGATGCCAAGAATAAAAACCAGTGACGACAGAGAATGACTTCCAACAGGCTAGAAAGCAAGAATCAGTGTGGCAATAGTTTGGAGAGAAATGGTGCCAGCTCAGGAGAATATTTCTTTCGGACTATAGTTGGTATGTCCCGTCATCAGCACTTGCTTTATGAGAGTCTAATTTAGAAATGATGTCCAATACCATCGACGGGGTTATGCACATCTCACTCAGTAGAGCCTCAGTTCTAGGGGAAAATCAGGTATGTGTACTCAGGATGTGACGGGTGTTGAGTTGGATGAGAATTTCCGAGCAAAGCATTCAGCCTTATCAGCTGAGGATGTTACGACTTCGAATTGATTGACTAGAGGAGGGACTGAGGATTTGCCGTTGTTCAGCACACACTTGCAGAGTCGCCAATAATCTTTAGGCCCGAACTTAATAGATGCAATACGTTGTTTCATTCTATCAGCAAATTGTAACGTTGCTTCAATGAGGACACGCCTGCACTCGTGGCGAGCAGAGACAAAAAATACATCTGTTGCAATCAAACATGTCGTTCCGGTGCAGACGGAAGAAGTGATTCCTATGGACTATAGCGGTTGAGCAAGCAGCTGAGAACCATTTACACGATTTAACTTGGTATTTTTTTGCTGGGATGATAGCCACGATGCCGGCTTTTATCCAGGAGGAGACGCATATTTTTGAACGGGATAATTAAAAATCACATTCGAAGGGATGTCGCGAAGGAAATCACGGAACGAGTCCCATTCTGCGCGTTGATAACAGAAAGATATTCTGTTAGTAGGAGGTTCATGGCTATGGAATGAGATATTAACAGACACTACCGCGTGATCAGAGTCGCTAAGAGGTCAGAGATGTGTAGCGCGACAGGAGTCAGGGGTGGAGG
This sequence comes from Acanthosepion esculentum, assembly GCA_964036315.1. Taxonomy (NCBI): domain Eukaryota; kingdom Metazoa; phylum Mollusca; class Cephalopoda; order Sepiida; family Sepiidae; genus Acanthosepion; species Acanthosepion esculentum. The sequence goes on along the minus strand of OZ038509.1, from coordinate 2,970,447 downwards.
TAAAACAGAGATCGAGAAAGGATTGGGGAAAGGCGTACGAAAGGCAAACACTTGCGTGAGGGACTGACTCATTGAAAAGTTAAGCATTTGGAAGCCAGCGAGGTCAGTTACATAGTGTTTAAGCCACATGGTATGATGGGCGTTAAAGTCACTGAAAACGAATGTGTTTGCAAACGCATGTAGAGAGATGGCCTTGTCTATATTATCGGAAATCCTATCGAGTACACAACTGCCTTCAGAGGAAGGGGAACGGTAGAGAAAGAAGAGATAGCTTATTGAATTGAGGAGAGATAGATGGAGACACATATATGAATTGTCTGGTGATTCCAAAGAGAGTTCCCTAGGCAGCGGGAGATGATTGCGGACATAAACTCCCAGGCCATGCATTTGGATTTTAGAGTCTTTCTAAGGAAAGGAAAGTATCCAGGAATCGAGAAATCAGAGGAGGGTATTGACGAATTAAGGTTAGTCTCGCAGAGAGCTAGTATATCAGGAAACCTTTCGAAGAGGAACGATTCCACACTGCAGAAGTTGGTATGAATACCACGGATATTGGAGAAGGGAATGTTAAAGGACTTAGGGGATTTTTTGAGCTGATTTAGGTTTATATTTTTGATTGTTTATGGTCATGTTTAGTTATGTTGGTAAGGAAAAGGCCTAATGTAATAGATGCAGACGGTTATCATATGTGACATGGGCAGAAAGGAACTGGCACAGACTGCAACATAATGTGGCCTCAGGGTTGCCCACCGGAGGTACGTACAGGGACACCCTTCCATACGCGACGTGGCACTGAAAGAATCCCGATATTATGGAACTGTTGATCAGAGCAGCTTCTCAAGTCGCTACGCAAGAGTTCGGTCTCCTAACTACCAGTCGGGGATAGAAACCAGAAAACTGCAAACCCGGTAAGCTCAGTATGAGGAGACGTTGTCATAAACCGCACACATCACAAGAAATTCACGACAGCACTAATACTAAGAACAGAGAAAAGGAAAGGATCCGGGAAGCCCTTCCTAAAAAGGAAACAAGGGATGAGCCTCTACTCCTGTTCAATAGAAGAGGGAGAGGTATTGATCGAGTGGCAGGAAAGCCTATCAACTCCTATTAAAAAAAACAAAAAAACAATCAACAACGGGCTTGACATCCAGAGAAATGATTATTACAGAGAATAAGTTTCATCCGAAAACTCAACTGGAGAGCCAAGCTGGATAGCCAGGGACGCCACAGTGTGTGTTATGCTCGATCGTGAGATACAAGGCTAAAAGACACATTGAAAGGAGCGGATAACGGGGATGCTTGTGCATTCACTACACACGCCTATATATATATATATATATATATATATATATATATATATATATATATATATATATATTCCTATACGTTTTGACGGCATGTGACGTCGATTTCACAGAAAAATAAACAAAAAACTGTGACGACTTGAAAATTATTCACGGTAGTAAACTGTTAAGGGGTCTCGGCTTTTCACACAAATGGACTTAACCAAGGTATACATATACTACTACCAGTGAATACCCGAAGAGTGAAGGAGTCGAGACGGAACGACAGAAGAGTAGTAGAGTTCAGTAGTAGTAGAGTAAGTCACACACAGAGACGGCGGCAAGCGTCACAGTTAGCGAGCACGTAGACTCAGTAAGGAGTCATACCGCGATACTTCAATACCAAGACTGTATATATATTAGTGCTACTAACCCGCATTCCTGGATCTACTAACCCGTATTACCAGTTTGTATTATTACGTTAATACATTTATTTTCCTTATCCATTCCTGGCGTTTGTTATTCATTGATATCGGATTTCATCCCGGAATCCACAACATAAACAAAGCTGAATCATTAAAAAAAATTGTTTACTATCACGCAATCTTTTGATGATGGTTGGGAGTCATCTGGAAAATTCTGGGCAATTCTCTTGGCCCTTCATTTTTTTATTTAATTTTTTTTAAAGTGAGGTTCAACTTATACAAGGCCCGATGGCCACTCGAGGTAGATGGTTACAGAGCAAGATTCTGTTTATGCGGATAGAAAGGAAAGATAATGGTTAACGCTAGACTTGAACAGATTAAGATTGTAGTGATCTGGAAATAATCTCTTGGGAGTCAGTTCCACAGAGCAGGGGTTCGCTTCTCACCATTGGAACACGGAGAGAATGTGGGTGGTATCCTACTATGAAAGTGGTATGGCGGATCTTGGCTGTGAAAGCTCTAACTGACGCAAGCAAGAAATGCAGCTCGTCCCAGCACTTTCCGTGGCAGTAGCGATAGAGCAGTGAGAATCTTGCCACATCCCGTCTGTGGAAGAAAGGTTGAAGAGTGGAAAGTAATTTATCATCCACAAGGATGAATAAGCAGCAAGTATATCTTAAAGAAAATGGCAACAGCAAAAAAAAAAACACTTATAATCAGAATCATGAAGAGACAGCTGCAATTCCTTATACGCATAATGAGGAAGGAAGGCTTGGAAAACTTAACCCTCACAGGGAATATTGAGAGCAAGAGAGATAGGAGAAAGCAGCGAGCCACTTACCTAACGAGAATGGATGAGGGAACGGTGGGGCGAGGTCATTAGCAAATGTAGAAAAACTTCTAAGAGACACAAGAGATTGAAAGTTGTGGAGAGCCATGATCGCCTATATCCTTAAAGGACGCGTCTCATAGAAGATTGCTAATGTTAACTGCTCTTCTAACTACCTATTCACGAAAAGAATCGGGATGAATAGAGATTAAATATGAACAGCCTGGGATAGATAGATAGATAGATAGATAGATAGATAGATAGGGTGAAAATTATTGATATAATGAGACGTAGAATTATGAAATTTAAATCTTTAATTGGAACTGAAAAGGTTATAAAATAAAAGTGGAATATAAGTATTATTTTTTACGGGTATTTTATTCCCCTTTATTTCAGATTTTCAATACTATTGACTGTAAAATATGGCCAGATTAGTTGCGATGAGAAGCTGCTAAAACAAAAATGGAATACATACTACATTATAATTAATAATGCCTGGGAATATTTCATCTAAAGTAAGTTAATATTTTTCTCCATAGGAGTATACAGGTTCACCTATCGCCAGATTCACACTCCTCTCCGGACTTTTGAACAGGAGTAGAGGTTAATCCCTTGTTTAGCATTGGGGTCCCGGTTCCTTCTAAAGTCTTTTCATTCTCTTTCACTCGAAGTAGTCCCTTATGTCTTATTGGCTTTATCGCCTAGTTTGTGGTGAATTGATTAAAAAAGTAAAATATTCTTTTCTTTTATAAATAGTAAATTATTAAGAAGATTTTAAAAAATTATATTTGGCGCTACAAAAAGCATATGATGATATGTGGATCATTTATTGTAAAAGGAACATTCTTAATTATATTTAAATGAACTTTTTTATCACAAAAAGTGAAGCTCAACCCCCAAATATTTTCACCCAATTGACTAATGGGTATGAGATTTTTTTTTTGTCGGTCAACTCGGTGGCCATCTTGTTGTTGTCGTCTGCTTTCTCCTCTGAGGTTTCTTTCATAAATTTATGCAGTTTTCACCATCGTGGGAATTCTTGTCCCGCTGAATTAATCAACTGCTTCATTTTGTGAGACGTGTTTCCAATTCTGGCAGCATTAGAAATAATCTGTTCTATGATTAAGATATTTTTCTTTCTTTTTCTTAACACAGATTTTAGATGCCAAACGCAAATGTAAGAAGCTAATTTTAAGGCGAATTGGCTGCGAACCCAATGCATCTTTTTGTTTTTACGTCAGAGTCCATCAAGCAGGAAATGTAAACATATAGGTAGTATTTTAACATAAGACACAAAATTTGATGCCGAAATCAGAACGCGCGTTAGAAGAGTGAAAGTTTTCTTCCAAAAGCTAAGCAAAGTATTACGAGCAGGAAAATTTTGTTAAAAACAAAGAAAAGGCGGTGAATTATAATGCAATTTCGGTCCTCCAATATAGCAGTGATTGTTGGACAATCTTCACCAAGATGAATACACTTGAGGCAATAGAAATGTGGCTCTACAGAAGGATACTGAAAATGCGACAAATTTTTAAGGAATATGGAAACAAATGGTGGATTTCTTCTTAAAATTAGAAAGAAACAATTTAACTTTTTAGGAGAATTTGACACTCACAGGATATATTGAAGGCAAGAGGGAAAGCAACCTACCAAATGATTTTGTTTACAGACATAGGAGGTATATCAAAATGTCAAAACTTATTCAGAGCTAAAAAGACAGGAAGATATGGAGGGGCATGATCACCCATGGACATGTCACTACGAAGAAGTCACATTTTTTTCAATATGAAATCGTACAATTTAAAGAAATAATCCTTATTTTTTTCTGAAATTCTGGAATAGGGCGTTATCGTTATTTACATTAGTTACACTCATCTTTGTTGCTATTATTACAAAGTTTCATCCGTTTTACCCTCTACCCTTCATTCAATGCTTATCGATTTGGGTAACTTCCATGGAATTTCTAAGGGAACCGTTTATTTTAACTGCAGGTGCAGCCTATAAAAAATTGTCATAGGAAAAAAACATTGAACGTAGAAAAGTCGTGAGAGAAATTTACTTGTCAAAAAGATATGAAAAGAAAGGAAACAAAGATTTTTTTTTTAAATGTGCAAAACGAATTTATCAAAATGATATACTAATGAATCAAGACTGAATTTATGATCATTCTTTTTGGCTTTAATTACATTGCAATCTATGTATTGGCAGGTGTCATTGCCAGGTACTTTTTAATACAATTTAGTATCGAATAAATGTGGAAATATATCCTCACTGCTTGATAAAGATGTCCATAAATCAAAATAAATTAATATGTCCACATCAACTTGATTATTTGCAAACACAGTGAGATATAATATGTTACGATGATATAATTTCGTATAGTTTCTCGGGTCCCACTTTCAGTTTTTTCAGTGTCTGAGTTCAGATGAAAACTCGTACGTGCCCGAGAGCTATTCCTATATATATATATATATATATATATATATATATATATATATATATATATATATATCCTGCAGCTGATGTGCCAAGACCAGTAACAGTCGTGGAAAACTATTCAAATACACTACGGTGCAAAAGTCTTAGGCTTTTTTTAAACCATTGTAAATTTCTAATAATTGGCATCTTATAAGTGGATGTTTTTATTGTGCCATCTTTCAGATGAAACCTGACCATATTAGAATCATTTTCCTACAGAATTATCATATGTAGCAAGCGGTCTTAATGAGGGAAAAATATTCGAGACGATACCCAAAATTAGATGTGTAAAATGTTTTGGCTACCTAACCATTGTGTTTTCTCTTTTATAATAGTTTAAAATGGCCGAAGACTGTATCGTTGCCCGCTAAACTATGAACAGCACACACGCATACACACACGCACGCACACACACGCACGCACGCACGCGCGCAAACACACACACACACACGGTGGTATATTTTCGTCTAGTTTATCGTGCCTCATTTTCTGTTTCTCACTGTCTTAGTTCACCAGAAAACTCGTGCTGGCCCGAGGGCTATTCCTACTTGTAACCTGCAGCTGATGTGGCAGAACTTGTAGCTATGCGAGCACAGTATTGTGCAAAAATCATAGGTCCTTTTAAACAACTTTCTAATAATTACCATCTTATAAATAAAGCTTTTTTATTGTGCTGTCTACAGAGGAAACTTTGTCCATATTTCCCTTCCCAGAGATAAACTCGTCTTCTTATGTAATACTGTTCAGTTATTGTTGGCACTACTTTCGCTAAGTCCTGGAACAATAGTCCAGTTGATTAAAATGTTGGTTCGTGAATTCGTTGGCACAGTAATTGTGAGTTCAATCTTTTATCCAGGTAGGATATACTTAGAAGCAGAGGCAATAGGCATTTATATTCTGAAATATACTCAAACATATCTATTAGGTTGGTGCAAAAATAATGTCGTTTTTTGACGTTCTAACATATGTGAGAAAACGACATTATTTTTGCACCAACCTAATATAAGTCTACATATCTATAAGTCCGTTCTTAGAATATTGCTGCCTCATATGATAAAATCCAAAGAAGAATCAGCAATATTATTGGTCCTGATCTGGCGGCTCGGCTTTAGTAACTTTCCCAACGCCATAAGGTTGCCTCTGCCTTTTTCTATAAACACATTCATGGTAACTGTCCGAATGAGCTCAAATCCCCTCAATCTCCATGCTTTCCAGCCAACTCTTTTAAATCAAATGTCAATTGCTATCTCCTGTACTCGTTCCTCTTCCAGACCATTATTAATTTTTCTATTTCTAATGAGGATTGTAGTGATCTGGAAATATAAGCATCTGTTTCTCGCTTGGGGTAATACCGATTAAAAATCAAAAATCAAAGAAATATAAATCCGTAAGATTTACTCAAGAATACCATTAATCAATCAGATTAAATGTTGAAGGTAGTGGGGTAAATCAGGAGGTGTAGGTTGAGTACGTGTATGCGAGAAAGGGAATCTGTGACAGTTTGTGTTCAGTTTATATACTTCTCCTATGTGCCGGATCCGTTTAGGACGTAGGCGAACATGGCTCTCCACATTTTTTTCTCCTTTGTAGTTCTTAATAAATTGTGTTTTTTTTGTTATTTCTCCTAAACTTTGTTCTGTCATCTATTTACGCAAGCTTGTTAGGTTATCAACTGATTTTCTTTATCCCGCCAACATGAACTGTGAGTATCAAATTTTCCAAGTCCTCTTTCCTCGTTATGTTCGCTAGTCATTTCAACTAACTTTTTCTCATGCAAAATATAAGTTCCGTTTTCTATAAACTTCGTCGTTGCTCTGATGTTCAGTTCTTGGCATTCTCAGCATCCTTCTGTAGAGCCACATTTCTATTACTTCAAATGTGCTTTTCATCTGTGAGGAGATTGTCCAGCATTTACTGAAGACTGGTATTGCGTAACACTCTCGTACCCTTTTCTTTGTTTCTAAATAAATTTTCATGTTTCTTAATATTTTGCTTACATTTTGGTAAATTTCTTTCGCTATCTCAATGCGCCTTTAGAGTTCGGGGACACGCTTTTCGTCCTCTGTTAAAAAATTCCCAGATATTTAAATTGTTCTACTGGCGGGATTTTAATTTCTCCAATTTTTTATTTACATGTTGGGCCGTTCCTTTTACTAACAACCATGCATTCTGTCTTCTTGCAATTGATGCCTAAACCCTTGTACTCGCTTTTCTTCACTACTGTCTATAGGAGTTCTTGTAGTTCCATTTGTGTACCGTTGCCAAAGCATAAATTCCTCTGTACATTTTTGGTGGATAACAGAGAAGACTGCTTTTCCCACCGAAGTTGTCAACCAGTCTAGGAAAAGGAAAAACCATTAGTTCAAAGGAAATTGACGGGAAATATTCACGGATTTTTTCTGTTAATTCACCCCAAATAATGTAAAGTTACTTATCGTAAATATTAATTCACCCTACGAAATTATAAATTTTAAATCAAAGTTGGTTTTTTTTTATTAAATTTGTTTAGCTTGCATCGCAACAACTGCAACTTTCAGAATGAAAAATTACCAAAAATCACGGAGTTATTCACACCATGTAAGTGCGGATTATTTACAAGGAATTTTTTGCAATTTAAAAAAAAAAGTTTTTGGCTTGTTTATCGAGGTGAGCGCGAATGTGGACCCCCATACATAGAAATAACGCACCTGAATCGCCCACATTTGTGGCGATCGCGAAGATCAACCCAACCGGAGTGCAATGGAAGGGCTTCGATCTGGGAGAATTTGGTGTGAATTTTAGTAAAATTAAATATAAATTCTTTTTATTTTGGGGTGAATAAATATTTTGGGATGAATTAACAAATAAAGATCAAAATTCTACTCTATAGCAATTCAGAAAAAATGTCGCGTAGAATAATCGTCAATGTCCTGAAGGACATGACACTTAAGGAAAAGGAGAGCTCCCTAGCTACGGAGTTCTTTTTATCACTACTAGCGTTTGTTTTCATATTATACGACATTTTAGTAAATGGCATGAGTTTGTTTTTTTTTGTTTTTTTATCATTCGCCACGGGCAAGGTCATGATGCTACTAGGACGCAGGGACTTACAGGGATCGAAATAAATTGGATTGATTTAATTGATTCGTTTTTTACGGGTTATCAACCATTTGCAGGTTATTTAAAGCCAGGGATATTTTTAGATTGTAAGACATTTTTTGAAGATAATAATGATAGGAATACACGTTTTACTAATTAACCCATACTTGGTGGGAGAAGAGGTGGGTTCATACCTTTCTCTGCAGTAGTTGCGCGCAAGTGAATACTACAAACCCAACAGAAATTTGAACTCGGCTCTCCGATCAAAAATTCAGAGCCATTGTTTATTATACAATGCGCACTTGCAAGCTTACAGCACCTACTGTTCAGTACCTGGTCAGTATATAGTTGAGTGATTAAGCGGTCACCCAACTAAGTACTGACCAGGCTCGACAATGCTTAACTTCTGTGAAATGTTATCAGCCTGCTATCAGAGTGAAAGGGAATGAGAAGACTTTAGTGAGAAGTAGTAAGGAAAAGGACAATAACGGGACAGGATTCAGGATGACAGATGACGATTGGCGTTGCATTTAATTTTTTGAAGATTGTATGTGGCAGGAAAGCAAAACATTGGAACAGAGAATAGAACTGACGGTTACATCTAGTTAGGTGCGGTGATACCTAGTTGCCAGTCTAAGAGCACGCTTAAATTGAATCAGTTGGGTCACTAAGGAGAACAGCTCATCAGAACAATTGCTATGAAAATATTTGTAAAAAAAAGACAGAGGGAAGCCACGTCACGCCAGGGAGTGAGTGAGTGATGTTGAGATGCCAGCTCAGGACTGAGTGTTGAAAACAAATACCTATAAATCAACCATTCGCCCTTGCATGGAGTATTGCTGCCATATATGGTCTGGAGCCCCTGCTGTTTGCCTCAAGATTCTTGATAAGATCCAGAGACGGATATGCAATGTAATTGGCCCTGATCTGTCATCTCGTCTGCAGTCGCTCTCTCATAGACGCGATGTTGCCTCGCTCTGTCTTTTTTACAAATACTTTCACGGTAATTGCTCCGATGAGCTGCTTTCGCTGGTTCCTAGGCCTCATGAATTTAAACGTCCCACAAGGCTGGCATCCCGTTCCCACCCCTACACCGTTGAAACTGTTAGATGTAGACGTCTCTTCTACTCCAATAGCTTCATGTCTCGCACATCTCGCCTGTGGAACTCCCTTCCTTATTCCTGTTTCCCTGACAAATACAATCTCCAACTATTTAAGCGTAACGTCACTCGACATCTCGAGTTACCTTGATCTATCCACTTCCCTTCTCCACATCCTTTCACCTTTCATTCCTATCTGCTCTCGCTCCAAATCTTCTGTAACCCCCTTGCCTTGATCGATCCACTATCTTTCTCCACATCTTCTCCTTTACCACTCCTATCTGCTCTTCCTCCAGACCTTCTGTAACCCCTTGTGTGCTAGTGGCTTCCAGCCTTGCTTGGGGTGATAAGCTTAAAAAAAATTTTAAAAAAAGTTCTAGCAGGTTTCACATTACTGTCTCTTAAACATAAACGCTTGTACCGGGACAACGGCTTGTTAGTCAGGCTAGAAACGTTAACCGGCAGACGTCAATGAAAATTAGGTATATACACGTTCTTATTTACTCGGTTTTATTTCCACTCCATATTGTTTGTTTACACCTAGTAGCAGACGTAACAGTTTAATTTGTCCGAACTGTAGTGAAAGAGATAATCAACTACCTCGAAAAAGAGTTCGTGTTTTGTATGCGATCTGCAGAAGAAAAATTTCCAAAAAATAGTTAGCAAAAATCTATCTTAAGGTCCAGAATCTATGCTAATGCTCTTCCCTCCCCTGAATAGCGGGACCAATCAGAAAGATCTCCCGGTGAAGAAAAGTCGTTGTTTTTCGCTTATGTCGCAAATTTGGATTTTCTGAGCGTGTTTAACGAACACGTGTTTTTGCTGGTGAGAAGTGAATGTTGGATGTGTGACCCCATTTTGTCGTTTTCTACGTTGCCTGTTGGATTGTTACGACGGACTATCGTTTGAACTGTGATTTGGCTACAAGTGTTGCGATCGAGAGACAGAAGAAATCTATTGCAGACGTTTATTGCTACTATAAGCTGACAGTCGTTTTGTTTCTTTTCTTTACAACCACACGAACTTCTTTGAAGTATTTTTTAGTGTTGTTAATCATTACCTGTTTTTTTCTTATAACCTTTGCTGTGTTTAATCCAACAGTTAGATCGTTTTTTAGATTGTACGACTGTTTATCAAGGCAAAGTGGATCAGAAAAAAAAACTTCCAAAGAAATTTAAACTCGTATCCCTCACCCCTCAGCGCTTAAACTGCAAATGTTTACCAGTCATTTAGTTATACAGTGTAACCCGGATAAAAGAGAGTTGTCGGGACCGGAGAAGTATCTTATATCCGGGTCTCTTATATCCGGGTTACACTGTATAACTATTGTATTCCTTTCTGAATATACTTCTAATACTTGCTAAAGTATTAGTAGGAGGAGGTGTACTATTAGTAGTAGCTGCTGAAGTTATAGGCGAACTAGTAGTAGTAGTAGTACTTACTGCAGTAATAGTAGGAGTACTAACGTGGTAGTACTTACTGAAACAGTAATAGTAGGAGTTGCTGAAGTAGTAGGCGGAGTATTGTAGTCATAGTTACTAATTTATTATTATTAATAGTAGTAATAGTAGTAGTAGTAGTAGTAGCAGGCTTACTAGTAGCACTAGTTGCTAATTACTCGTTGCTGATGTATTAGTAGTAGGAGTACTAATAGTAGTAGTTGCTGAAGTAGTATCGGTTAAGAATCCTTTATTCGAAATCCTTGGGACAAGAAGTGCTTCGGTTTTCAGATTTTTTCGTAATACAGGCTATTTACTTTGTATATAGCATCTCTAAAATGGGGCAACTTCGGAATGGGACCCAAGCATAAACACGATATCCCTTTACATTTTTTATAACACTGCTTATATATATATATATATATATATATATATATATATATATATATATATATATATATATATATATATATATACCCTGAAGGTAGTTTTATATTAAATTTGATATATATTTTGTGCATAATGATGCTAGTCATGTAATGCTCACACGGATTTTTAAGGGTGAAATTAAGATTTAACGTAAAAATAATGTTTTATACTTTCTGTACTGTGACATGCCCCCGAGGAAAAAAATAATAAAGACAACTTTAACATGCACACGCTTAACCTGGAGTCAAATCATTTTCAGTTCACTCTCTCTCTCTCCCTCTCTCTCTCTCCCTCTCTCTCTCTCTCTCTGTAACCCCATTCTCTCACTGAGCGTACACCCTCTCCTCTATCTTTCTCCAACTCCACTTTCCCATACGCTCGCCTGTCAATCTCCCCGTTGACCCCTCACACTATAAAGTCTAGACAGATAAAGCAGCCGAAAAAATCAATAACAGAGGAAGACGATATGCCCAAATAAGGAAGTTGCACGAGCGAGCGGAATGATCGCCCAAATCGAGGCCCACGTGACCAACCCAGGCTGCACACGCGGGAAAATTAACAGTAGCGTGTTTTGAAATCGACTCGCTAAGCGACGGCACCTTAAACAAAATATTTCCTAAAGATGAGATTTAGCCATCTTTAATCTAACCCGAAACTGAGTGAAATGAATGCTAGAATTGAACATTTCAACTCTTGATAAAGCTTCAATTGATCCGAACGCAACAGAAGGAATTTCTACGAGACACCAATCCTCTGAGGAGATGATTATTCCGACACGAAGTCGAGAAAGAATCTTAATTCACCTGTTGTGGAGACAACGATATACGAAAGAAAGAAAAGGCGCTGCAGCTATTTGATTCATAAATCGGCGAGAGAAAGGAAATTTATAAAATGATGATAGTTCATGAAAAGAAATATGAAGAGATTTGTGAAAAAGGAGACAATAAGAAAAGAAGGGGTGACGTAAAGAGACGGAGAGAGAGAGAGCGAGGGAGGGAGAGAGAGAGAGAAAAAATTCCATTTTTCTTTTATTTCCGCTGACGACATAATTCCGCATACGCTTTCTACAAAACTCATTTCAACTTTATTCTATCGTTCATTTCTTGTGTAAATAAACTGTTTTTGTTCTAAAGCCTCGTGTCTGTTGTCTGTCTCCATCTTATCGCCACATATGTAGATATTCTGACCCTGAGAAAGGATATTATTTCTTTGTGGACTACGTTCGATTACTTTCTTGACCCCATTTATAATACGTTGGATTCGGGGTATAATAAATACGTATACATGCAGGCTATTCGTAACAGTATGTTTACAAAAAAAAACATGATCAATATTTGCAAAATATATATATATATATATATATATATATATATATATATATATGCAACACCAAACACTATTTCTACATCAGGTGTAGGATGCAGGAGGGAGAGGGTAAATCATCAATGACGTCACTGTGTGAGAAAGAGAATTCGGTAAGCTATCTGCCTCTACCATTGATGATGTGTTTTGATTTAAATGTTACAATACGTACAGGTACAGTATTTGTATAATAATAAACCATGGATTCTGATTAGTCAAATGTAATTAAAACTGAAAAAAGGTTAACAATTTATTTGTAACGCTGCAACACAAAATTCATGCTACCGGTAGCCATGTTGCTTTCTGAAATTTTCAATTCATGTCAAGCCACGTCAGCACCTGAAAAAAAAAAATCGGATTTTGGAGGTTTTCGGCTTTGGGAATTTCGAATAAAGGATACCAAACCTGTAATAGTAGAAATACTATTAGTGTTAGTAGAAAACGAGATGAGAGGATTAAAGATCAACTGAAAGAAGACAGATGAGTCCAAAGTGCGAATTTCAAATCGGAAGTACCAAAATCAAACAAGTACGGAAATTTAAATATCTGGAAAGTGCTTTAACAAGGGACAAAAAGTGTGACATTGAAATCTGAAGGCGTATTGGGATAGCCAAGATGCATTCTAAAAGCTAAGCAAAGTACTAAGAAATAGGAAAATTTCGCTTAGAAACAAAAAAAAAAAAATGAGTATAAATTGCTATGTGATATCTGTCCTCTTGTATGGCAATGAGTGCTGGACGATCTCCACAAAGATGAAGAAGAGATTGAGGCAACATTTCTACAGGAAGATGCTGAAGATACCGTAAACTGAACATGTGAGCAACGACGAGGTTTTGGAGAAAATGGAAACAAAAAGGAATTTAATACATAACATCAGGAAGTGAGATTTCTTGGGCACATACTGTAGAAAGAAGGCTTGGAAAATCAAATGTTCTCAGGGCAGACAGAAATCAAGAGGGCTAGAGGAAAACAACGTATGGCATGCTTAATGAGCTTGAGTAAATGGATGGAAGAAGAGCGTTTAGGAGAAATAACAGAAAGACAAAGATTATTAAGAGCTACAAGGGATGGGAAATTGTGGAGAGCCATGATCGCCTACGCCATGGGGAGACAAGGCACACAAAGAGGAAAGGTAGTAGTATTAGTAGTAGTAACAAGTTGACAAAAGCAAGAAAAACATTGGCATGAGGAAATTGATAAATATTGCGTGAACAATAACAACGCCCTCCAATCAAATTTGAAAATAAACATTCCTTTTTGTAGTCTTTATTAATATTTAACAGCCATGTAATCCGGGAACACGTGAACTGACAAGTATTTTCAGCATAACATAAGATGCTTATATATATATATATATATATATATATATATATATATATATATATATATATATATATATATATATATTCTCCAAGAGGATTCTCATCTGCAAAAGTGTCACATTTGAGTCACATCTGTTTCTCGGGTGAAAAAAGAATGGCCGCGTTTTAAACCGATTTTTGATATATTGTGTTTGAGCTTGAGTTACTTGAACCAGAAATCCACTTATTGCCATTTCAGCTGGCAATGTGGATATGGAAAGGCGACAGAACGAAAGATATGAAGGGAATAAGATATACAACACATATACAACACACACACACACACACACACATGCACGCACGTTCGTGCGCATATATATATATAAATATATATATAGAAAGAGAGAGAAAGAGAGATTGCGACAACACGACAGATAGATAAATGGAATGAGAGGGAGAGAGAGGTTATTGATTGTGATAGATAGATAGATAGATAGATAGATAGATAGATAGATAGATAGATAGATAGATAGATAGATTAGGAAACTGCGATAGACAGATTTGAACAGACTTTGATAGATATATAGAGAGAGAAAGAGGGAGAGAGGGAGGGATATTAACTGAGATAGATAGATAGATAGATAGATAGATAGATACAGAGAGAGAAATGAAAAGACTGAAACGGACATAGGGATAGATAGCGAAAGAAAGATTAAGAGATTACGATAGATAGATAGATAGATAGATAGATAGATATTGTGTATCTACCTTTTTAAATAATGTATTGTGAATGAACGACTCCCAAATTTCGTCATGTTTCTTGTAAGATATTCGGCTTGCAATATAAAAGAAAGCCGTTACCAATGCATGTGCTTTGCTTTGAAGTATGTCATAAGCTCAAAGTGATATTAACACGTCGCAAATACGATCGACAGATGTGAGTCTATAAACAGTTTTAATTATTTCTTTCCTTTTCAGTCATGGGTATCTTCGACATTTTCGTGGTTTACTTTTTTTGTCCACGAAACTAAAAATTGACACGACAATTCATTATAAAGATAAAAAAAGGGGAAAATCAGGATATTGTTTTCTTCCTTTGATCTTGCCGACGTCATACTGTATATTTTTTGCTTGACGACTGTAAAAATGGAATTTTCTTTCTTTCTTCGAAAGACGACATTTAAATAAGAATGCTCTGAATTGATCACCAAATGGTCCTGTTGCGTAGCCATTGTATTTCTTTATGTTGAGTGAGTGCAGAAAGAAACAAATAAATATAACACAAAGAAAAATCGTTTCTTTTCTTGTAAGAAATGAAAAAGAAATCCTGAAAAGATAATAAAAATATTTTTTAAAAATAAGAAAGAATAAGAAAAAAGAATATGGCGCAGATATGAAAGGGAAATTGAAGGCAAGATGGAATGAAAATAAAAAATTAATATAGGAAGTAATACATGTGTGTTTGTGTGTGTGATAAGCTTGGCGTATTTTTCTACAAAGACATATATATGGGTCACTCACTCCAACTCGCTCTCTTGTTTTAATTGGTCGCATGTCCAACCTGCTAAGCACACGAGTCATTCTATATATTTACTAAACTCTTCTTAGACTGGCATGAGTCCATTTACATCATAGTAGTGTCACTATAGAACTCTTGACACTGGTGGAATAGTTTGTAGTACTATCCGTTTATTCTGGGGTAAGGCTTCAATTAAAAATTCCCGAAATCGGATCAAATTAGATTCCAGATAATCATTTCAGTGAGCTACTGTATTCGCAAATAATCAAGCTAAATACACATTATTTATTTTTACGGAATTGCTTGGCGCTGTCCAGTTACCCACAGTTTTATTTACCCTCATACGCCATAAACTGTGCGACGGCTCTGTTATTCCTGTAGTTTTCATCACCAAATTAAAGTTAAACGTGTGGTTGTAAAGAATTGCTTTATATTCAGGCAACATCGCTATTCAGTAGATTTCATTTTCCTAATGGCTTTATATTATCAATCCGTTTTGTTAGTGTAAATTTATACGTGGTCATTTAACAAATCTATTCAATATCAAATTATTAATTTTATTTAGCAAGTTTTGTAAAGAATTGTAAAACTATTCTTGAGTTTTCTTGTGGAAATATCCATTCTATGCATCTAAATGCAAACATAGGCACATGCAGACGCAAAAGTTTGATTTATTGTCTCAATAATGGAAGCAAAATTATACTTGACGCTACTATTGTCGAGTTTGATTGCAGAAGCAGTGCGGACAACGCCGAGTAAGCTTGATATCATTCAAATATTTACAACTGAAAACATTTTTAAAAAACGGTTTCTGCAGGCGAACCGATGTCACGAATTCTACAGAATCATGACAAGAGAAAATTATAAAAATGTCTTATACGAGATGAAAGTACAAAGCGAATTTGCGATTCCAATTTGTCTTCATTAAATGCTGCTTGTTCAGAAGAAATTCTTTTTTCTGAAATTTACGTTCCAATCTTTGCCAAAGATCTTTATCGACCATTCTCTTGGCATAAAACGTTCGTTTGTATAATTTTGTGAATCGGGATACAGAAGTGCGCCTTTTATTAATAGAAAAATAAATGCATCTGTGCACGTCGGTAAGATCATGCTGCTCCAGATTGATGGTTAAACAGAACAAATACAATTTTTGTTAAGAGTTTTGTAAAGGTTTAAACACGTACTCGCCACAGTCGCAGCCATCCATATATGCATCTTATGCCAGATTATTCTACGAGTTATACTGGTACAATATAACCCACTTCTACCTGCTGCATGGTTGAAACATCTGTGACGAAACTGGTTCTAGTGGGATGAGTGGCGAGACACTTATCAGGATTAAAAACAAGAGCAGTTGTAGGGTGGATGAACTTTATTTTTAGGGTCAACGCTATCTAGACCAATGAGGCAACCTGAACTCCATAGATATGTTCGTAACCAGGCGTGATGATACAGTATCGGTGATACCCTGTCATCGTAAACTAAAGTCAACGGTCAGGAACGCGGGTTCCTCTAATGGAATCAATGACTACGTGTCCGTGATTAAGGCGAACCTTCATGTTAGAGGATATTGACTGTAGCCTAACATGCAGAAGGATGGTCTCCTTCAGGTTGGCATGCCCAAGAATCGCTACGCATGAAGAAAAACCTTTCCGACTAAGATCTGTTTTAGAGTCTGTCTATATTTCTGAGATGAGATTTGTTTTAATTTAATTCAATATCTTTGTGCTGATTCTGTTGCAATCTATCTGAATTCCAAAATCACTTTTTTTTTCACGATGATTTCTAATTTGAATTGAGTAAATTGTTTGAATCACAGAGTCCCAGAGAATTCTGTGTGTTTCAATCAGATAATGCATACACAACCAGACAGATTCTGCTTTGTGTATGCATGATTGGATTGTATGGCTGAATTGTAACTGTAAGCACAGTTCCTAGGGGATCACCATTCCTACCCAGGCATACCTGTTTTATACTCTTTCTCTGCTAATTTGCTGCTTTCATCTTGTTGATTGTTTCATCACACGCTCCTCATCGGCTAATATATACTTGGGTCTTGGCTTCGTTCTTCTGACG
>OZ038509.1:2888128-2948128 GCA_964036315.1 Acanthosepion esculentum | reverse complement strand
TGGCCCTACTATACTCTGCAGTCGACTAAATCAAAACCAAACAACCAGCATGCCGAAATTAAGAATATAAAATGGCGGCAATTTACCCATAGTGCCCTGTATATATATATATATATATATATATATATATATATTATAATATGTTTTTAAAAAATATGATTCCTTCGCTACATAAGAGTTCTTATGTTTCAAAAGCGAGAGCCGAGACCCTCAATATAATTATTGAAATTAAGTTGAATTAAGGTATCTGGTCTCGTTTCATCGTCAAGCGAAAATTTAGGAATAAGCTATCTTGTGGTTTGCGCGTGTTTATAAGTATGCTCTCTTGCAACATTAGTTACTATGGTAACGGCTGGGGGCGGCCATATTGGTTAGGTGAGTTAAGAGTTAATTTTTATCTACAGACCAGTCTCCTTCGGAAAGTTTATGTTAGGTTATGTTGGGGTCCCTATTTCAAATCTGATAGTAGCGGTCGCCGTCTAGTTAGTCTAAAGCGAAAGGTATTTTATGGCATTGCGGCAGGTCGCTAAGTGTCGAGAGGATTCTGTTTCATTATTATCTATCTATTAATCTCTTTATTTATTTGTTTATTCAAATGGCTATCTGCCTGTTCAATTTCTTATTGTTTTTGTTATTGCACATTAGTAAATTTCGATCTTCATCAAAATTACGGATAAATTGTATTCTTTATTTTTATGTCGTTTCTTATTTTTCGTCATTATCAAAAAGTACATTTTGTCAGTTTAGTACACGAGAGTTTTGTCAGCTACATTTTAATATTTTTGAACATTTCATTTCAAATATACATTTATCGTAAAAGTGAGGCAAACTTTTTAAAATTCTGTCCTTTATATTGACCTACATTTGGCATAAGAATCGGTGCAAGTACTATATAGTATCTTAGTATTTTCCAATAGTACTTGTCTAATATAAATAGTCATATTGTCGTGGTCGTGTGATGTTTTGATAAATGTGAGTACAAAACAAGTTTTTAGCATACTAACCTACAAAAGAATGTAGTGTTCTCAAATGACACGGATATTCACAAACAACATTGTTTTTAGACCAGGGAGATGTTTTTGGTTCATTGTTATTAATGATCTTCAAATTAGATGTTTCTATTTTTTTAAGTCTTAGGCATATATTACAATCATGAGATGACATGTGCCTACAGATTATATTGTTCACGGCTTTTATGTTTATTGCTTGGATATATCTGGTTACAACATAATAATTCATGATAAACGAGTTTTTCGATATATCAGAATTGTTGTAATTTAGCAAACTATTGGTTGTATTTGTTTGTTTTACGTTATTTAGTTCTTTAAAAAATGTGTTTAAACAAGAAATTAGTTTCGAGTTGATTTAGTTCTTTATAGGCGCTGTTTGACATCTGCGTAGACATTCACTTTGATTCCATACATATATATATATATATATATATATATATATATATATATATATATATATATATATATGTATTTTGAACGATAAAAATGATTAAAAAAATTAATAAAAATCCTCAGACATACTGGGTTGTAGATTAATATTCTTATGTTTTTATTATTATTATTTCATTTAGATTCATCGACTAGTTTCGGCCAACATGGCCATCATCGGGAGAAAAAAAAATGTTTCTGCTTGCTGGTAGCAGTAAACTACAGAAATATATATATATATATATATATATATATATATATATATATATATATATATATATATATATATATTATACTAATAGTAGCAATCGGTTGGTAAAAATCCTCGGATAGCACAACTTGCAAGTATATCAAAACAATTTGGTTCCCGAGGAAAAATATGAAGAAAAGAAAACGAGAAACATCCGAAGAGGGCGAAACAAATCGTCCAGTGCCTTAAGTTTTTAGTCCAAAGAAAAAAGCCAAGCGAGTAATAAAGCTAAAACGTAGAGTGTTCAATACGCTAAGTAGAACTGTAATAAATAAAATAAATATGGCTCTTTAGGATTTATTTTATATATATATATATATATATATATATATATATATATATATATATATATATATATGGCCTTGAATAAGTTCTCGCCGATTTTTCATGAAAAGTAATGTTTTATTTACAAAAATTAGTAAGAAACACGTCACTGAAAGTATTGTCAATCGCTAGCTACTAATTTTTCCCATCTTTCTGGCAGCATTTGAATTCCACGTCAGAAAAACGACACGTCTCTTCAGGCTAACCACGAGTCAACCCATTTTTGGCATCTTCATGAGAATGAAAGTGCTGCTTAGCCAGGCCATGTGCCATCGATCGGAACAAGTGATAATCGAACGGGGAAATGTTTGGTGAATACGGCGGGTGGGGTAGGACTTCCCATTTAAGCGTTTCCAAGTAGGTTTTTACCCGTTTTGCAACATGTGGCCGAGAGTTATCATCTTGCAAAATTACGTTGCCATGTCTCTGCTCATATAGCAGCCATATTTTCTTCAATACTCGACTCAAACACATCAATTATAGTCGATAGCGATCTCCCGTGATGGTTTCAGTCGGTTTGAGCAGCTCATAATAAACTTCATCTAGCTGATCCCGCCAAATGCTGATCAGAAGCTTCGAACCATAGATATTCGACTTTGCCGCCGATGTTAATGCATAGCCGGGCTTAACCCACAATCTTCTACGCTTAGAGTTATCGTAGTGTGTCCACTTTTCAATGCCGGTCAAGATACGATGCAAAAAACCTTTCCTTTTCTGCCGTTGAAGCATCTGATAACACGTTGTATGATCAACTCCAAATGATTCTGCAAGTTTAGCTTGCGCCTGACATGAGTTTTCATGAAGTAATGCTTCCAATTCTTTTCAATGCACCAAAGCGTTCTTTATCTTCAACATCAAAATCATTATTTTTGAAGCGTCTAAACAAATCTCTGCATATTGTTTCCGACAGAGCATGGTCGCCGTAAGTCTCAACAAGAATTTTGTGTGATTCAGCTGCAGATTTCTTTTGAATAAAGTAGTGCAGTAAAATTCCCCGCAAATACACTTTTTGCACCAAATCCGACATGTTTAACGCTATGAAAAACAAAGTTGTTTACACTTTGGCGAAATGACATACACCGAATTTCAAGTTAGACTGGTTGCTAACCAAGGCTAAAGAACCCAATCTGTCTTGCTATTTAACCCATATGGATGGATTCATACCTTTCCCAAGGGTATTTGTGCGTAAGTGAATCCAGCGAGCTCGACTGGAATTTCAGTTAATTCATTTTAGTAACTCAAATTCGAACTCGGCTCTCCGAGTTCTCACACCAAGCCGAAATCTATTACACCACAATGCATATCCAATTAGAGTAGGAATTTTAAATCAAAATTACAGTCAGACTCATTACGATGAGCAACTAATCTACTGAGTGTGTTGTTGTTTCGTCAAGTGTCCCTTTTTTGTTTGCATAATCTTTTATTTAAATTTCTTAAATCATTATATATATATATATATATATATATATATATATATATTGTTTTTCCATCTTAACATCTTAAATTAATATACACTTATTTACCCTATTTACATTCTTCGGACTATTTGTCTCATCTTTATTGTCATATTCATGACGTTTCAATCGTTGTAGGTTCCAGCCTTCTACAGGTTATGTACTTTGGAATATCGAGCCGAACAATTTAATCCACAGGGGTAGACACTTGGCCCAATGGATAAAAGCGTTGGTTGAAGTAATCAAAAAAGTGACTTGACCCAAAGAGTTGTGAGTTCAATACCAGGTCACAGCAGAGGTGAACAAAAACTTGGAGATTTGTGTTACTAAAAGGAATTAACTGAAATTGAGATATCCAGAAAAGGCATGGCACGTAGAATTAGAACAATCTCCCTCCGTGGACTAAATAAAGGGTTATATCACCTGAAGAAGGCCGAAGCATACAATTCATCATGAATATGACAATAAAGATGAGGACAACAGTCCGAATAATGCAGATAGTGTAAATACATACACCTCATCTCAGAAATATAGACATAGCATAAACATTTGCTATTTATTCTTCATCCTATCAAACACCCCCCACATACACACACATATATATATATATATATTTCTGAATTCATTGCTTTGCAAAATGTTTACGTGTAGGGTTATAGCAATAGGTATGTAAGTCTTCTTTTGCTAAATGCCCAATTGCGTCCAATAAATATTTTCGACGCTGATGGCGTCAGAAAATCAGCCATGCTTTTGGTCACGTGTCATGATTACCCGCCACAATTTCCTGCTCCATTTTTCCCCAGTGTATAACCTCTTTTGCATCTTTTTCCTTTATTCTTTATTCAGCAAGTGCTGGTTTTTCTCAACTTCAATTACTATTCACCCATCTCATATACACAATATCACCTCTTTCAATCTCTCTCTTTCTTTTTCTTTCTCTCGCTCTCACTAGCTATCTATTTTTCTGTCTGTCTGCCTGTCTGTTTCTCTCTATATTCTTATATTTGTTCGACTTTCTCTCTCGCTCTTTATCTATCTATCTATCTATCTATCTATCTATCTATCTATCTATCTATCTATCTATCTATCTATCTATCTATCTGTCTGTCTGTTTCAACGTTTTCAAGCAATCTGATGCTTAAACATATCCTCCCTCCCGACACTTCCTATCTATATCTATATATATCAGTCTATCTATCTATCTATCTATCTATCTATCTATCTATCTATATATATATATATATATATATATATATATATATATATATATATATATGTGTGTGTGTGTGTGTGTGTATGTGTGCACGGTACGATGGATAAGTTGGCATTTTAATTACACACTGACATTTCATTTTAACGGACATAGTTACCAAAATTATGCAAAAATATCGTGAAATATTCAATAAAATTGCCATTGGCTTCAACCACGGCTTCCAGACGACTTCGGAATTTCTTGCATCACTTCTGGACGATCTCTTTGTTTAAGTTGGTAAACGCTGTCATAATCCTTGCCTTCAGTCCATGTTTGGTGTTACAAGGAGTTTTTTAGTTCTCTCGTTCAACTGCACCCCACACATAATAATCAAGGCGGTTGCATTCTGGGGTGTTAGGTGGCCAGGTGTAAGGGATGATGTGGTCGCAGAAATTATCTGAGAGCCATGATTGGGTTTTCTTGCTTTATGGCATGGTGCAGAGACCTGTTGCTAGACATAGGGTTTTCCAGCAGCCACCCTCTTGACACAGGACAGCACTACCTACTCAAGGCACTTAATGTAGACCTCCGTGTTGAGTCTGAAGCCCTCACCAAAAAATTCGTGAGTTCTTTTCTTATCAGAACGATCAGAATTATTTTTCCGAGTTGCCGTGCCTTCGTAATCACCATTAGACTCATGCAGCTCATTCCGAATTCTCTGCACTCTCCTCAGATTGACACTCAAACACTCTGAAATGTTCGTATTGGAGCTTCCGGCGTGAATGCCAAGGAATACAGCATTCCATTTCCAAATTTCTGGCGCAGTGAATTGCGTCATGGTGCTCTTTTTTACACAGACGGTGCCCAACTGACTCTACTATACTGTGAAATCGACAAAATCGAGAACAAACTACGCGCATGCGCGAAATTTAAAATATAAAATGGCGACAATTTACTCATCGTCTCTTGTATCAGTCTACATATCTATGTATTTGCCTGACATTCTCTCTCCCTTTCTCTCCCGCGCTCCCTCTCTATTTCTCTCTGTCTCTTTCTCTCTCCCTCTATCTATCTATCTATCTATCTATCTATCTATCTATCTATCTATCTATCTATTTAGCTGTTTATTTACATAAAACTTAATCAATACGTAGTGATACTGAAGTTCTCAGCCCAGACAAGGTGTTCTTTCAAAATACATTCTGCTTTTTTTCTCATTCGCTCAGATGTTGATTACTGATCTGGCCGAGAATTTTTCACCACTCCATCGTAATTAACAATATAAAATATAATACCAAGAACAATGAAAAAAAAGTTTGCACGTTTCCTCTGACCTAATTAGTATTATTTGTTATGTTAGGCAATGGTGGCCATTTTTCATGTCATATCCTCAGTATATCATTGCCACTTCATTGTCCTTGTCTTCCACTTCTTTCGCTCTCATTTCTGCAACGTCTTCTCTCTATTTTCTTTGATGTCTTTCTTTTTTTTTCTTTTAACTTTGACGTCTTGTTCTTCCTTCTCTTCGACATATTCTAATTTCCCAGTTGTCCCTTTTGCTCGAAATCTACGTGTTTTATCTTTCATTTCCTGACGCTGGGATGTTCTTCCTTTCCGCTGAGTAATTTCCGTCTCCCCCTATGCCGGTGCTTTTTTTGATTTGCTATTAAGCAAATATTAAACGATATTCCTCCTCTACAGAATCACCAGAATCATCGACATCGTCACCACAACCACCACCATCATCATCATCATCATCATCATTATCATCGTCATTATCTACACCAGCATCAACATCATCATCAACACCGCCACCACCATAACACCACCATCGTCATCGTTGTCATCGTGACCACCATCAACACCACCAACACCATCATCATCATCATCACCGTCATAATCATCATCATTGTCGCCATCATCATCAACACCACCACCAGCATCATCATTATCAACACTACCAACACCAACAACCACTATCATCATCGTCATTATCGTCGTCATCAACACTGTCACATCATTATTATCATCGTCATCATCATCAACATCAACAGCACCAACATCAACATTATCCTCAGCACCACCACCACCACCATCATCATCACCACCACCACCACCACTATTATCATTATTATTATCAATATCATCATTTTAATATTCTATGCTGCTGTAACAATATTTATTTTGAGTTCTTATTTGATTTTATTTCAGACTTAATTCTTCAAATTCTTCCAGACATACGGTTTTCCATCAGATGAAACGCATATATCAATGAAAACGCAAGTTTTCTTTTTCTTATCCTTGATAAATACATCTGGCGGGACAATAGGGAGTCCGAGTAAAAATAAGAAAAAAAAGGACGGGATGTAAAAGACAACAATTAAATGTATGAATCCAAGCAAAGAAATGACATTACTGTGGACATCATTGAAATGACACTAATATGTACACAATTAAAATCGGAGGAAAAGTTGTTAAAAACTTAGCTGTTAAGAACGTGCTTGTTTATGTGTGTGATATAAGCGTGTTTGATACATACGTGTGTATATTCGTGTGTGTAAGACTTCACTCATCAATGGACAAATGCAATGAATGTGCACCACGGGGTGGGTACATCTTACTTACTTACTACTACATCTTGGAGCAAAAGGAACAAGAGAGAGAGAGAGAGAGAGAGAGAGAGAGAGAGAGAGAGAGAGAGAGAGAGAGAGAAAGAAAGATACCGAAGTAAATGTTTGTCTTTATATAGACTTAAAAAGCGCCTTTTTTTTACAGTGAGGTTCACCCTGTACAAAGACCTGGGGGCCACTCAAGGTAGAGCTTTACTGAATAAAAGTCACAGTTTATGCAGATATGTGGGGAAGATATCGGTTAAACCTAGACTTGAACAGGTTAAGATCGTAGTGATCGGGGAAGCATCCTCTTGGGAGTCGGTTCCATAGTGATCCGAGCGAAGAGGCTGCTCGAGTGGAAATTAATCTAACCAGTTGAATACGGAAGGAATGATGGTGTTTCGCTACAATGGGCGTAGAATAGCGGGTCTTAGCCGTGAAGGTTTGAACGGGAAGAACTAAGGAATGTAGCTCGTCTGAGCACTTTCCGTAGACATAGCGATAGAGGCTTGCCACACTCCATGTGTGTGTTAGGGGTTGCAGGTTGGAAAATAATTTGTCATCCACAAGGACAGGGTGACGCTTTTGGACTCTGTCGAGACTGGAAAGTGAGGACATGGAAGCTCCTGTACGACTTTATAGTTTAGATCCTCACTGGGTGCCCCATATATTTTGCCTTGTGTCTCAACTACGTTTAGAAATTCACCATCCAGTAAGAGATAACAGAAGTGAATTCATGATGAACGCATTCTACTATAATCTTCTATCTTGACACTCACTAGCATAATTATTAAAACTGCCGCTAACAGTTTGAACAAGATTACCAAAACAGGTTTTAATATTATTAAACTAATACCATTATTTCTTTTTTGTGTATAGCTTATTGGGTGTTGTAATCTGGTTTCGCACTTGTTAGTTATCATGCTACATTTGACAGCCTTAGGCATCGTCAAGTATTTTCCTTATTGTTCATGCTGTGCCAAGCAAAGTATAAAGTCTCACTGGTAAGTCTAATACTTCGAACTGGTACGCACAAGTCTCTGACACTGTTTCTAATATTCCTATTCCAATAGACAATGTCTCAAGCTTTTGGCAATTCCATATTTTCTTGATTTCGACATTTTAGTATGTACAGTTCAAACTTTTCTATCCTTTTTCAAATCCTCTGACATGAAAATGAAAAGCAACATCAATAAGGTAACAGATTCCAGCTTCTTTGCTGAGAATAACTATATCACGACATGATTGTTCAATGATTTAATCACTTTGAATCGTCATGTCCCTCTCCGACTTAAGATTATACTATTTATCTTAACACTCAAATGTTTGAGAAAGTTTCTCTGAGTGATAAATATTAAAAATCCAACATACCCATTATAAAACCCAGTCTTATGTTAAGCACATGCCTCACAGTCGAATATGCGCCATATGATGCCAGGTATTGGTGAAAGCCGTGTATAAACTTACACTAGCTTAAAAGTCGCGGCGTTTCATCTAGCTCTTGCGGGGAGCTCTTAATTGGACTTTCATCACAACAGGTACGGAGAATTTGATGCGATAGGCAACAATAAACTACAGAAGAACTCAAAACTGATCACTGCATTAATATTTAAGCTTACTTCTGTCACCACATAATTAAAATCAATTTGATGTACGTAGGTCCTTACTTTCCGCACAAACAACAATTTTATTCCATGTGCGACTTTCATTGGATTTCGCAATTAATTTCGATTATTCCGAAATCTATTTCCAAGTTATAAAAATTATTATCGTACAAAAGAAAACTCGTCGCAAAAATAATCACGAAAAAAAATCGCCAAAAACAATTTTGCTGTAATGAAAATTTGGGATATCAAAATTTTAGAATTGTAGGTTAAGATCCGACCCGAATTTTGTTTAATTTTCTCACCAAGTCAGCGTCAATCTAAAATGGTATGATATGCTGGACTACGGTTTCTAGGACTACAGTTGAAAAAGTTTGACACTGTGACTCACTGACATTCGCATTTATTATATAAAAGGCGATTCCAATTAGAAATACATTCAAGTAAGTTTACCCGTGGTTCGTTGTGAGGATATCTAATTAAGAGTATGAGCAAATATCTCGATGTGACTTCAAAATCTCCTTTGACTATCTCATTCTTCAAACATAAAAATTGACCCTCTCGAATCTCTCCATGATGCTCTATCCACTAGCCCCGCCTATAAACAGAGATGTGCTGTACATCATCCCTTAGGGGACATACCCAACTGGTCAAGATCAGGCAACTGGCAATCAAATTTGTATTGCAGAATGGTATACTTATTTTAGACCATCTTAATTCAGCAAGACAAAACGTATATATATATATTAATACTCCCAATCAAATCAGAGCAAAAGCCAGACAAGCCATACTTGGAACAACACGAGGGCAGTTATTATTATTATTATTATTATTATTATTATTATTATTATTATTATATAAGCTCCTAAAAGACATGCTTATGGTTAGCCAACTGATGGGCAAATCTGTGGTAATGTGCGGGATATTTGCTGTAGTTCATCTTAATTTACAAAGACAAAACGCACATGTCAATTAAAATACGAAGCCGCTGGAAACTTTTCTTTTATTATTATTGTTATTATTATTATTATTATTATTTTTATTTCCTTGTTATCTGGCGTTTACACATTTCTTTCCTGGGTCCCGCCCAGGGACCTAAGGTTAGAAATGGCATCATGACACTTTCCACTGCAAAAAAAGTAAAATAAAATAAAATTAAAAAAATAATTACATAGATAGTCCTTCGTAAAGTGTGGGCTGTACTTGTCAGAACAATTTTTTGTATCTCTTTGAGGCATGGACTTCCAGGGATCCCTTCAATCAGCCTACTGGAATCTTTTCCAACCAGTCCAAGGGCTCCAACTACAACAGGGATTGTTGATGTTCCCATGTGCCACATTTTTGAGATTTCTATTTCAAGGTCCTTGTATTTTGACAGTTTTTCGAATATTATTATTATTATTATTATTATTAATATTATTATTAATATTATTATTATTATTAATATTATTATTATTAATATTATTATTATTATTATTATTATTATTATTATTATCATATTTCGATTTCTGCTCTGGTCACACTACCTATCAAATCTGCGGGAAGACCTAAGCCAGAGAGTGGTGTGTTGTCATGGATACATTTCATGATTTGTTTTTTCTAACTTCCATAACATCACTAACGTTACATGGACAAAGTTCTTCTTAGTGTGTCGGCTGTACTTATCAAGATATTTTTTGTATTTCTCTTAAGCTAGGATTTCCGAGGATTTTTTTCAATTTGTTCTTGTGTTCCTTTTTTATCATTTCTAACGCACCTACTATGACTGGTACTATTTTTGTTTTCAGTTTTCACATTTTTTTCTATTTCGATTTCCAGGTCTTTATACTTCAATAGTTTTTAAAATTCTTTGGTTGTTATATTACAGTCCGCTGGTCAAGCCATATCAATTAAAGTTTTTTTTTCTTTTCGGATCTTGACAATTATATCCGACCTATTTGCGTGTCGGTAAAGATGATGTAATCCCATAGAATTGGGACGTCTTCTATTTTCAAAGTTTTTGTTAACATCTTTTCCAAACTGTTCGACCATTTGGACAATATTTCCCTGCTCTATCGTGACGATTTTTTATATTCATTTGGCGAAAGTACAGAACACCCTGAATTTATTATTATTATTATTATTATTATTATTATTATTATTATTATTATTAGGAGGAGGAGGAGGAGGAGGAGGAGAAGGAAGAATATCTTAACGATAAAAGATACTTTAACGATCGGGAAGGTGACATAAAAATGACCACGTGTCTTGTTTTTTCTTCTTTACATCGACAAAACCTGTCACAATTCATACTGTCCCAAGGAGTGTTCTTTTCCTGGGGATTATGAATTCCAGTCACAGTCTAATTATAACCAGACATTTTGAGATTTGGTCTATGATCACAGTTTTAGGGGCGAATGGAGCGAATTCTACCATTCTTAAGCACCCAAAAGTATTTTATTTCATGTTCCAAATATTGATAGTTTCTCCTTTTCTTTTGCTTTCTCAACTACTGTTACAGCCATTTTTTAGGGGTGGGGCGTGCTGCTGAGCACACTAACGATGTCTGACCTGGCTTCAATTACATTATTACCATTGCATCGTGAAATCCCAGGACAGCTTTACACTCTCATTTCCCACTACTACAGGCGCATGCCACTTTCTGCTAACACCAGTTTACGAGAACGAGTGAGATAGAGACAAGGGGATGACGAGCAAATCCTTTTTTCTTTTTCTCGGGAGAGTTAAAAGGGTTAATTATATACAAAGATAGTGAAATATTGGCTAAATAAATTCGTCTTCACAAAACTAGGATCTCTCGCCGAATTTTATTCTTATGAACACAAAAATTGAATATTTTGAAAATCCCTCGGGAACCATATTTGGCAATCAACCGACCCGCATGCACAACTCGCAAGCTGTATTTTGTGCAGGCACGTCTAGTTGAATTGTTGCTATTTTCTCACTTCAGCTTATGGTCACATCACGTTGAAATCTGATACCAACCAGCGTACAATACATGCTATATTGTCATATTAGGAGTGGAGGAGGAAAAGCAGGAGGAGGAGTATTACTTAACGCATATTTTATTAAAGTACTGGCAATAGATGGCTTAAGAAATATATACATTTTTTATCTTAATCATAAGATTGGAAAATTGCACTGACATACTGTTGTTAACATGCGTCCAATGCATTATTGCTTGGATTTCATGGAGGAAAGGTGACCTGGTATTTATTGAGATGTTAACGCGTGCTTTTCTGGTTTACCCACATTACCTTATCAATGAGAGAAACTGTGGGCAAATTTTAATTGCCTCATTTTTTTTAATATTAATTTCAATGTCTTTACATTGACTTAAATCCCTAAACAATTTTACACATACATTTCAGACACGTGAAATGAAAAGGTAGGATTCCTTCCTCAGATCTTTGATAATTATATCATGACTGTTTGTTTTAGTGCTACTGTCAGCAAAGTTCTATGGTAGTGAGACATTTTCCAATTCGGTTACTAGTTCTGGCTCTATCATGATAGAGACTGATCAGACCAGAAATAGAGTATTTCTGCCAGATCTGGGATGGGGCTGTCCGATCATCATTTTCCAGTCTTCACAGAGTTCAAAAGCGTTTGCTCAGCAGTGTATATGATAGATTATCTTCCATTCTACAACACCTTTCCCACAGTGAAAACATCACAGTTCTATCATCTTCATTCTCTTTGCATTCTTTTGGTAAGGAGATGTCACTCAGACAACTTCTCCCTAAGAACTGTTACTTTGTAGAACAGACTCACGAGGGAATGCTTCCCCGATCACAAGAATCTTAACCTCTTCATTTTTAACCTTTAGCATACTGGAGGTGAATTTGCATGCAAAGCAAAAATTTTATTTATTTTTAATGACTCAGATGAATGAATAATAGCGTGTTTGAATTTCGCAGTTGTGCTGTCATATCCTGCTATGGCAACAGATAATGACCATGACTGAAATTAAGTAGTGCAGTAAAGGAGCCCTGAAAATTGATGCAGTGGAAAGGAAATTAGTGAACGCAGACTGTTAAAGGTTAAGGTCAACTGTTATCGTCCATACAAAAAACTTATTCAGTAAACTACCTTCAGTGGCACTTGGGCCTTATGTGAACCTTTATTTATCTCTTTTGTGTGTATTCGGTAGAATTATATAGATATTTATTTATAGATATTATTTCACGCATTTGTTTATTTTCGTTCTTAGTTAAAACAGAGCAACCTGATACAAGATGATCTATTTGTTTCTATATGTAGATCACCAAGGCAGCATTATGGATCAGTACCATTTTTCAAAATAGTCCCCTGGTAATTACGGTTGAATAAGATCTGTTCTTATGCGACCAATATAAATCATTCGGCTTCTGCTCCGAATCCACAACGAGGAAGCCATTGACGAGTGTGTGTGTGTTTGGTCTGTATGCATCGAGCGAAGAGCGGTTGACGATGAAGAGCTTTCGCTTCTCGATTTCTTGTTTATTTCTTGTTTATTGTCTTGTCTCGTTGAATCCTTCCTGTCTTTATATTCCGCACCTTTCAAGTTTATATTCATGCCGACTGCAAATCTGTCACTTTCACTTCAAATTGAATGCATTCTTTAATTTCTGTCTGAATTTCTGGGTGGTTCTCAGATCATTATTTACACTATTGATATTCCGATTATTGTCCTCGTCTTTGTTGTTTGTATACTATCTGACCTTCCTCACCTTTCACCTGCAGGGGATTCTGAACTGAATCTTTTATTAAATCTACTGGGGTCTCGATCCACTGCTTATGTCTCGTCTAGTTCTACTTTTTTATTTTTATTTTATTTAGTACTGCTCAGTTATTGCTCACCAATTTATACTGAGTGCAAATACACACTACCCGACCCAGGGACTGAACTCACAATCAATATGTCACAAAATTCACAAAAAAAAAAGAAAAAACGCTTTAACCCACTAGGCCATTGCCTCGCAGTGCAATTTCCAGTGGTGACAATATTTTGCGACACATTTAAGAGGATCGCGCGGCACACCGGTTTCGTTCTAATTATCTTCATGATTTAAGTTAAAAAAAGACATTGCAAATGTATTTACGACAGTTACTTTATTTTGTGAATTAAGTACTGTTTTCAGTATTTGTTCACACTCTTCTAAAACCTTCTTTTTCTTTTATGAACCGTGTCCATTCAGGATATGGATGCTCATGGTCCTCCACAATTTCCTTCAAAGCTCTAAGTAATAGTTATCTTTTTTTCTACGCCAATTCCCAGACCCTCTTCTGTTATCCATTCAAACCCTTTTGGTAAATAATTCTCTGGTTCGCTATAATCCTCTTCTCAAGTAAAATGTATATTTTTTTTTAAATGTTTCCTTCCTATTTTGCAAGCTGTATTCCATTTCCTTCATTGTATGCTTCTTGGTCCAGATCTTTTATCATGGTTCCTATATCCAGCTGCATAGGCTTAGCTCTCAACGACCGGCCTGTTTTGAACTGTGGCTTCCACGAACTTATGCAAGCCAAATCGCACGTCTATGTCGTCACTAAAGCTTTTAATCACCCTTCCAGTTCGCCATCATCCTTAGCGTATAATTTAAAGTTATCCACGCAAAAAAAGGTTTGGGTGATGATATTATTCCTGCTCTGTATCTGTATCCAGGTTTCTTCTGTTCAGTGAGAAATCTGCGAAATACAAAAAAAGAAAAAAAAAGTAGAAGTGAGGAAAGAATCATGTCTGAATATAACACAATTTGACAAGTTGACATTTTTCGATGCTTTAATATGATTTGAATGCGAAAGCGAAAAGTCTGACTTGCACGATGACAATGACAATAGCATGTCTCAAAAGGGGGGGGGGGTAATATGATAAGAGATTATAAAAACTACAACTGCTTTTGTTACCTTTTTTTAATCAGTTCACCCTAAGCAGGGCAATAAAGCCATTGAGATGCAGGGAGCTGTTGATTGTAGGAGAATGAAAGGAAATCAAAATACTTTTAAGGAGTAAGAACAGAAATTAAAAAAAATAAAATAATGATTGACATTGCATTTACATTTTTGAAGATCAAATTTGACTGGAAAGCAAGAAGCCGGAAGAGAGTTCCACAAGTTCGAGAGAAGAAACTGTTAGCATAGAACTTACGGTTCCATTGGGCCAATTCAACTGTAAACTGATGAGACTTTGCCGGCAATCTAATTAATTAAATTAATAAAGAACATAGAGGGAATTTCATCAAAACAATTACCATGAAAGTATTTATAGAAAAGACACAGCGAAACTACATTATAGCGGTGGGAAAGTGACTGAAGCCGAGATGCCAGGTCAGGACCAATAACATTGCAGATTTTTCTTTGGATTTATCTAGCTTCTCTAAATATATAGCAGAAGCATCAGACCATATGTGGCAGCAATATCCAAAGCATGGACGAATGGTAGATTTATAAACATGTAAGATAGATTCGGACAAGAAAAAGTTCTAGCACGACACAGTGAAACAACTTTCCGTTTTACTTTTTTTTACAGTAAGGTTCACTCTGTACAAGGCGAGTTTACGTTAAGGGGTAGTTTATACGGATGGGAGAGTAAGATAACGGTTAACCCTAGAATTTAACAGGTTAAGATTGTAGTGATCGAGGAAGCATCCTCTTGAGCCACTCAAGGTAGAGAGTTACAGAGTAAGAGGCGCAGTTTATGGGGATATGTGGCGAAGATAACGGTTAACCCTAGACTTGAACAGGTTAAGTTTGTAGTGATCGGGGAAACATCCTCTTGGGAGTCTGTTCCAAAGATCTAATTACTAATGCTTCTGTTTCTAATTCCTCCACAGCCTGTAACTCCTTGCGTCTTATTCGTTTTACGGCCTTGCTTGTGGTGATACCGATTAAAAGAAAAGAAAATCCTTCTCATTCGAGATTATCAGCCAAACTTTCTTCAGTTCATCTGTCAGCACTTTTCCTTTGCTGTTTTCGTTATTCTCAATGGATAACTTCTTTATTTTCTGAAATATTTTGTTCGGAGAATTTTGTTTTGTTTTCATATCTAGCTGTTCTTTGAGATTTCAACTATACTTTTTCTTGCAATATTTCCTAATAGACGATATGTCTTTATAGATTTGCTTTCAGTTTGTACTTTTTTACTTTCGCAACTCTTAGCATTTTTACACTCTCAAAGCTCATCCAGAACTGATATTTCTTTTAAAAACACAATTTCTTTATCAATTTTCATTTTCTATTCTGACTTTTAATGCAAAATTGACTTTATTTGTTATTTGCCATGAATTCAATTTGATTCTGTTAGTTTTGCTGAAGCATATATAATTTCATTATGCCAGGTCATGTGACATTTCATTAAGAATATATTTTCTGGCAATATTTCCTATTTGTATTTTATTTGCTTTCAGTGTTGCTAAGTACATTACTTGTCGCTTCTTAAGCTTTGACTTTGCAAATCCATTCAATATTTTCTCCTTTATTTAATTTATCACATCCTGATAACCTTTCTGTTTAATCTTCTTAGAGCTTACGGCCGTATTACATTGAAACATCGGTTCTCGAAGTTAAGTAACGTCGAATCTGGCCAGTACCTAGATGGGGGTCTGCATGAGAATACCAAGTGCTATAAGCATGAATGTTCCGTGGTGTACTGGATAACGGCTCTGAATTGGCAATCAGAGAGCCGAGTTCCAATTCAGGTCGGGTTTGTTATATTTACTTACTCGCAAATACCCTTGGGAAATATATGAATCCACATCTCGTCGCAAGCTATGGTTTAATTAGTATGAGTCGTACAAGCAAATCCTGATTATCTCCCCACCCGCACATTCTTAGAATCTAAACATATTTTCCGACTTTAAATAACCTGCAAAAGGTTGATAAGTCGTAAAAAAACAAATCAATCAATTTAATCTTCCTTCTCGTGGTCGTTATTAAACCCTTCATTTCAGCTGATATATACATTTTCTGACGATTGTCCATTATTCGGCGCTTCGCTTGCTGATCAGATGCGAACTGCCATTTGTATCTTTGCTTTTACCCCACGAGATTCGTTTCAGTTTATTATCATTTGGTCTGTGTTTATTCTACTCAGGTCTGCTTCATCTTTCTGTCTTATTTCATTTATTGCTATATCTATTCATTTTTCCTCTCACATAATGTTGCTTTAGATATTTACAAGTTTGTTTTCGTCAAGGTTTCAAGTTCTTCTTACCATATTTAAACCGTATTGGTGGCATCGTCTATGTTCATTGGTATATTAAATAAATAACTGAATACGTACTTCACCTCTTTATTATTCTCGCTTGCCCAAGTTTTCAATTTTTATTTTTTATTTTATGGTTGATGGCGATGTTATTGAATTTAGCGGGGCTCCAATTAGGATTCAAGTGACCATCCAAATACTTGAGATGTTTGTTCCAATATAAAATTTGTCGATCTAAAACTGTTTTCCTCGTTGAGCGACAGACTAAATTTTATTCTTACCTCCAACGGCTATTTTTACCGAGACCCGACCTCCAAACAAATTGCCACCAAAGTCTAAAGACAAACTTCTCTATTAATATTGAAATAGACCCTGCTACGTTTCTTGCCATACGACTACATCGACTATAATATTTCATTCATATTTACATTTCATCCATTATTATTATTATCATTATCATTATTATTATCATTATTATTATTATTATTATTATTATTTATTCAACGGAATGTGACACAAGGTGGGAATTTAATGTGTGCATTCGGGAAAACGCACAAAAATTACCCAAGCCCCCTCGGCACTTTCCTACTTGGGGACGCCTCAGGTGGCCGGGTAATGATTCCCGCACCCTTCCGAGGGAGAAGCATTGTCTGGAGGGATAAAGGGAGCGTAAGTTGATTTTATTTACAACTATCCCGGTAAAAAATGAAGTTAAATAAATTGATAAGCTTTAAGAAATATACCGACGTGCGGACTAAAAGTGGCCGAATGTTGGATGTTCAAGCGATTATGGCTTCAGTTATCATTATGAGAGCGTTGAGGCCTATGTCACCGAACATTAAGAAAATCAGAATAAAGCCGAGCGTCCCATCGCTTTAGAAGTCTTCGTGGCTCCCCGTTGCAAATATTCTTCGAGTGATTTTATGTCTGACGGTGTACGACTTTATGGAGAATAAACATAATGCAAGATTTCCGGTTGAAAACGAAAATCTGTGCGGGTGAAGAGAAGACAACAATGAATGCAATTAGGATTACATCTTCTGTATTCTGATAAAGTCCAGATATTTTCCCGTAGTTCACTATTATTATTATTATTATTATTATTATTATTATTATTATTATTATTACAGTTCTTGTTGCCGTTGATATTTTATTTATTTTATTTTTTGGGGGAGGGGACCTTCGCACACATAAGGATAACAAAATAAATGCGTCGAAAATGAAGTACCGCTGACTGCCTAACCCCATGCCACTGCTGAAAATATCCAAGGTGTTGAATTAAGGAACTGGATTTGTTCAGGCAACAATAAAATATCGCTGGGAAAGTGAAGGACAGAAGGAATGAATACATTCAGTGAAGGAAATAAAACATGTATGTAAATGTTATGGGACCTTACCTATAACGACAGAGTGAACTCTTCCTGACACTATGAATACTGCGCCTCCCAAGAGAGAGGGACGGGACGGAATCGAGTCGAGCCAATAGTAGTTCACTCCAAACCAGACTGACAGTCATACTAACACCTTCCACATATTGTATTATTATTCCGTATAATATATCTTCGTTATTTCTACTCTTGTGTTCGTGTTCTTCTTCCTTGGTCCTAACCTTGGACCAGAACAGTAAACAAGAATGAAATCCATGCAAGCGTTGAAGAATACAAGCTGATATTTTATGTCTTCTTTACTTTTACAAATCCTTCACAATTAGTCTATTTATTGTATTATGTATATGCATCTAACTCCCTATCTATCTATCTATCTATCTATCTATCTATCTATCTATCTATCTATCTATCTATCTAATTTCATACCTACTTATTTCTCTGTCCATCTCTGTTCATATCTATCTATCTATCTATCAAATTTCATACCTACTTATTTCTCTATCCATCTTTGTTCATATCTATCTATCTATCTATCTATCTATTTTCATACATACTTATTTCTCTGTCCATCTCTGTTCATATCTATCTATCTATCTATCTATCTATCTATCTATCTATCTATCTATCTATTTTCATACATACTTATTTCTCTGTCCATCTCTGTTCATATCTATCTATCTATCTATCTATCTATCTAATTTCATACCTACTTATTTCTCTGTCCATCTCTGTTCATATCTATCTATCTATCTATCAAATTTCATACCTACATATTTCTCTATCCATCTTTGTTCATATCTATCTATCTATCTATCTATCTATTTTCATACATACTTATTTCTCTGTCCATCTCTGTTCATATCTATCTATCTATCTATCTATCTTTCTATCTATCTATTTTCATACATACTTATTTCTCTGTCCATCTCTGTTCATATCTATCTATCTATCTATCTATTTTCATACCTACTTATTTCTCTGTCCATCTCTGTTCATATCTATCTATCTATCTATCTATTTTCATACCTACTTATTTCTCTGTCCATCTCTGTTCATATCTATCTATCTATCTATCTATTTTCATACATACTTATTTCTCTGTCCATCTCTGTTCATATCTATCTATCTATCTATCTATCTATTTTCATCTATTTTCATACATACTTATTTCTCTGTCCATCTCTGTTCATATCTATCTATCTATCTATCTATCTATCTATCTATCTATCTATCTATCTATCTATCTATTTTCATACATACTTATTTCTCTGTCCATCTCTGTTCATATCTATCTATCTATCTATTTTCATACCTACTTATTTCTCTGTCCATCTCTGTTCATATCTATCTATCTATCTATCTATTTTCATACCTACTTATTTCTCTGTCCATCTCTGTTCATATCTATCTATCTATCTATCTATTTTCATACATACTTATTTCTCTGTCCATCTCTGTTCATATCTATCTATCTATCTATCTATCTATTTTCATCTATTTTCATACATACTTATTTCTCTGTCCATCTCTGTTCATATCTATCTATCTATCTATCTATCTATCTATCTATCTATCTATCTATCTATCTATCTATCTATCTATCTATCTATCCAGCTGGCTGGCTGGCTGGCTGGCTGGCTGGCTCGTCTGTCACTCGATTACACAATCTGAACATGTGAAAGACTATAGCCAGCTATAAAATACTCTGTCCCTTCAGGTATCCGTGTGTGTAATTTCGTTCTCTTCAGATGTCTCCTTTGTGCTTCGTATAATCAAGAGCGAATGCGATGACATAGAAGATCTTTCTTCTTCATAGATAACCTCTTTTCTACTACTCAACCGTAAATATACTTTCACAGACCCAGATTCGCGCGCCCTACCCCATAAGCTGGGATAGTGGGGGGGGGGTTCCAAAACAACGTCAGAAGATTGGTCATTTCTTCAGATTTTGTGAAGTGGGTCGGCCCGAGAAGTCTGTAAGAACTGTTCACATATATATGTGTGTGTGTGTGTCTGTGTGTTTTGTATGAGTGCGCATATGTGTGAACAATTAAGCACACACGCATACAATTATCCTTTCAAAAAAAGGTTTGAAAATCAAAGAAGTAGTCTCACAGTCTCGTCCTTGTTTTGTTTTCTATTGTTGACAACTCACTCATGTCATAATTATTGTTTACCTAACATCAAACATGGCCACTTCATTTTCCACCGTTTTTCCCCGGGTCTCTGATTAAAGGTCTTAGAATAGATTAAGAGTTCCGAGTTCTTTTTATATTTATATATTAAAAAATTGTGAAGTGTTCGCTCCATTTTGGTGGGAAAATATTGCTTGTGTCGTCGTCTTCTGTCTTTTGTTCTCAAAACATATTCAATAGCGGTGTTTTCATTGATGGAAACCTGTGGAAAACACACACACGCGCGTGCGTGCGCGCGCACACACGCACACACACACACACACACACACACACACACACACACACACACACACACATATATATATATATATATTCTTGCAACTAACGCTTCTTCAGAAGGTTTCATTGGTGTAATTGGGACGATATTTACAAGAACTAAATAGTAGATAAGTTCTGGAATTTAATTTCGGAACACAACAATATGTGAATATCGCCTTGTGTCTCTTCCAAATTACACCGACGAATCCTTCTGAAGAAGTGATGGTCGCAAGAATTGTTAAGGAAAAATGTTGACTGTTCTTTACAAGTCAGTAAATTTATTCTACGCTGTCAAATTATTATTCACACACACACACACATACATACATACATACATACATATATATATATATATATATATATATATATATTAATCCTCTCGATTTGAACGCGTTCCGTTATGTTAGGAATATGTAACATATTGCCTTTCATGCGCAATTACAAAAAATTCACAAATATCATTGGAAATGTTGGATGAGATTGAAAGTACTTGGGAAAATAAAAGAAATAATCAAAACTACGGCTTCTTTCTTAATCAATATTGTAACAACACTAAGAAAGTGATCCGTGAATTTGAGAGGATTAAAATAAAATAGACATAATATGTTGAGATTATTCAACCAAACATGCTTGAATGAAGATATGCTTCTTATATATATATATATATATATATATATATATATATATATATATATATATATATATATATAAGGCTCAAACACTAATATTCCATGGTTATAATTTATTACATTGGAATCGTAATCACGATCCAATTCATCAGACCTACAAATTCCCACATATATATATATATATATATATGTCTGTATATATATATATATATATATATATATATATACAGACACATATACATATGTGTATATATAGCATCGCAAATACTTGGGGAGTAATCATTCATTTAAACAAGTGCCATTAAACAGAGCGGACATGGAATGGCTGTTAAAACGTTTGGTATGTTACTTCTGGTAGGAATAACTTGTTTGATGTCAGATGTGAACTCGGAACAGAACTTTCCAAAATTGTTACGTTCAGGGTACTTTCAACTACATAGCAGTAATTTGCCACCCAACAGAAAAAAAAAATCGAAAAATATCCGTGAAGCCCTTTAAATAAAACTACCGAATGCCACTATCAAAAAAACTTCTTTCAACCGGATTTATTTTAGATGTTGTTAATTTCTCTTCATGTTTTGACTATTTTAGATGCATTTTCGTTTTGCGTTGTTTTGAACACTAGTAGGGTAGTTTATTCCAAGCCTTCGCATGTTGATTCGGCTGGATTAAAATTGAATTGGAATTGAAAATGGCTAAAGTGGCCGAAAGCGCTTGGGACAATATGGAAAATTTTTGCATTTCCTTACTCCCACCAAACGGAAAAATTTAAGAACGCTGGAAAGACTAAATAAATATTCATTGTTTGGCATATTTAACGAAATGTTTAAAAGAAAGATAGCTGTCTAAATGTACATTAATAGCTTTGAGACGAAAAGGAAAGACCAAAAAGCGTCAGCAAATATTCCTGTGGGTGTCTCGATATTCTCGCTGTTCCACAATATGTGGATCTCTATGCAAGTAACTCGCGGGGCCGGAGTGTCCAATACGGAGCAGACATAAAAACTGAATGAGGTTGCCGGATCCTCGAAATCGGCAAGAGTGTTCACCGAGCCTTGTGGGTGATATTGGGAAGACATAACACTTGGGGTCGTCGATAGCTGTGCTAGCACGAAGTCACAAGTCATCATGACCGAGGGTTTGAGTGTGCTGGCGGTGTTCGTATTGTTGATCATGCTAGATAATACGTTATCTCCCAGAAACTGTAACTAAAGTCTGCTCAACATAGCTGCAGTATAAACCACAGATTGCTTCTGTGTGTATTGAACAAATACAAACGTGCCTGAGCGAGCGTCTGCAATAGGGATTGGCTAGCCACTCTAGTAGTCGGGTATCCTCAAATACGAGTGGCCAGCTATTATATATATATATATATATATATATATATATATATATATATATATATATATATATATATATATATATCATTGTAGTAGCATCATGATCACCCACCTGATGAAATGTTAAAACAAATTTGTTAACATTGAAACAAAATGTACAGTTTTGTAGTTGGTATATGCATGCTCTAATGTAAAACTGCATAATATATATATATATATATATATATATATATATATATATATATTTAGTTTAGGAAAAACTAGGTAATCCGTATGGGTAGACCCAATGAGGATAGAATCCAGAGAGCTCAATGTAAATCAGAGCTAATAATTTAAATAAAAACAGACCACTTTAAGGTTCCATACAATAAATTATTTCACCACAGCCCTTCCAAAGGACAGTGGATCATCATTATTTTGGAAATAAATCTGATGATCCACTGTCCTTTGGAAGGGCTGTGGTGAAATAATTTATTATATGGAACCTTAAAGTAGTCTGTTTTTATTTAAATTATATATATATATATATATATATATATATATATATATATATATATATATATATATATATTCAACTGGCAGCTTTTCCCCAAGAACCATTACTTTGTGAAACAGACTCCTGCGTGGATGCTTCCCAACAATCTTAACCTCTTCAAGTCAAGAGTCAATCATTATCTAGCCTTATCTTCATGAGCTTCACTTCTTACAACTTTCTCTTTCATTACCTGCACACACCTCATTCATCATAACGATTTTAACAGTAGCCTTCCCCCATTCAGTGGTCCTCGAGACTTGCATATGTGTGCGATGATACACGCGTCCGTTCGGATCTATGCAAAATATATATTTCCATAATTATTTACAAACTAAGGCTGGTTCTGCATCCGCCATAGAACGCTGATAGCTGAACTGGAGGATTGCGTTATGCACACTCACAGGGTTGTAGAGGGGTATCGTCTATTAATTAAATCATTTGGTTACCTACCCAAATAAAATAACACCGCACAAAGATGAATCAAATATGATGAATCTGAAGTTCAAATCTCGACTTAAATCTGTCTGAGGTCATTTTTATGCGCCTAGAATATTTAAGCTCAAGTTTTACACAGTAATGGAGTGTTATCCAGTGATTCTCAGCCGTCGTCTTGCTCGCGTTCCTCTTAAGCGTGCCGCGAAATATGTCTCGGCAAAGTAGCAATGGTGCAGCGTTAGTATTTGAATAAATGAATAAGCGT
This sequence comes from Acanthosepion esculentum, assembly GCA_964036315.1. Lineage (NCBI taxonomy): Eukaryota > Metazoa > Mollusca > Cephalopoda > Sepiida > Sepiidae > Acanthosepion > Acanthosepion esculentum. The sequence goes on along the minus strand of OZ038509.1, from coordinate 2,924,023 downwards.
TAAACTTGTTTTTCAAATAATTCTTTTCGCTATTCTTCGATGCGTACTAATGGCATTAAAGAAAGAATCCCTATTATGGTGACCCATTTGAAATTATTTTCTGTCATTAAGCACATAAAAGAATGATTGAATTCGAAATCCCTTCATAAATATTCCTTCTAATATTGGACTTCTTTTATGGGGAGGAGGAGAAGAAGAAGAAGAAGAAGAGTTGTTGTTGTCATTTTTATTATCATCATCATCACCATCATCATCATTATTATTATTATTATTATTAGCCAACATTTCTAGTGATGGTGAGCTCAAAATAAAACATTCCATGGTACCCATTGATACATTTTGGATTTCAAAATGTACAAATTTACAAAAGGAATATCCCATATTAGCTAAATAGTTTTATCAGTTTTATTGCAATTTTCTACTTCTTATTTATGTGAATTACGCTTCACAACCGTAAATAACATCAAAAATAAGAAGCAAGAAAAACTACGTTCAACTGAAGAAGAAATGAGGGTCTGCTTATTGCATATTCGACCAAAGATTGGAGAAATCGCGAAAAAACACCAATCACAGATTTTCCACAAAATAAGCAGCACAAATAGTTGAACAGAAACATTTCATTTTTGTGTGTATTTTTTTTTTTAAATCTATGGATTTTATTTCATAATATTTAAATGTATACCCTTTAAAAAGTGTGCCGTGATATTTTCATTTGTTTATAGATGTGCCGTTGCTTAAAAACGTTGAGAAATACTGGTGTAATCGTTCTGACAGTCAAACCCGAGTTTCGAACCTCGCCATTATCTATTTGTCAAGAAGGCGACCTCTTGGTGATATCAGACCCCCGTGGAGGCGACCTCTTGGTGGATATCAGACCCCCGTGGAGGCGATACCAGCATGCGACGAGTTGATCAGACTTGTGAGAGAAATTTGATTAGACGGAAATTTTTGGAAGTTGTCTATGGTTAGTGCGAAGTTACATGCCATCGTGACTAAGCCTCACTGGCCTTGTCCAACTAATGATCCCGCCAAATTATGCTCTCTCTCTCTCTTCCAGAAACTGAAGAACCCCTCAGCTGTGTAAACCACATTTTTGTTATAGAATACCTACTGACAATAATGGGTATGTCTCGATTCCCATAAATGCAGTAGTGAATATTGTATGTGTTGGTCGGCCAGTCTGCAGTTTCATGCAGAGATTTGTTTTCAGCTGGGCTGGTCTCGCCTAGGGAAACAGCCACCGAGCCCGTTTTATACAAACATTTTTGGCTGAGCCTACGGGCTCGAGAACCCTATATTAAATTCGGCCTTGCGCCACATTTGACTGCGTGGGGGAAGTTGGTAGATATCGTCTGCTGTCTGCAGTTGGAGATTCATTGTGGAATTCATTTGACTCACTTCTAGCAGTTGGCTACTTCTTCTAAGCGCCGCCGGCGAATCTTATGTGTGTTGTTCTTATTCTAAGTATTATCGTTCATTACCAAACTTCGTTTGATTATTCTATTCTTCCCTAGATTACAACAATTGTTTTTCTGCTGGTGTTGAAGAAATAATAATGTGCCTGAAAACACGATGGAGTAATGGATAGCGGCACAGATTGAAAAATCGGAGAGCCGAGTTCGATTTCCAGTCGAATCTATAATATTCACTTACGTACTAATACCCTTGAGAAAGGTATTAATCTTTTCTCCTCCCCCAGCTATGGGTAAATAGTAGGACAGACCGGGTTCTGTAGCCTTGGATGGCAACTGGTCTACCGCAGAAAGAAATGCAAACCTACTGCGGAAAAAAATATGCCTCGTCAGTCATGTATCGAAAGATATATGATCGCCTAAGCGTGTATCACGCATGGCACACTAGAAAGAGCGACGTGAACAGGAAAAGTCTATTTTCCAGAAAAACTCTTTTAATAGAAATATTTTATAAATTTCAACCGACAGTAACGCTAACTATTCGATCGAATGTTTCCTGAATGGAAACAGTTGTTCTCGCTATTAACATTCCAATTATTATTTATATCCGCCTGACGCGATGGCATGGAGTTCATTCTTATGAGTTGTAGAAAAAGTTCTTGAATCTCACACAGCTAAATGCTATCCTGAATTAATAAGCAGGCAAATAGCGTATGAAGGAATGGGACAGCAGATGTCTTGTAAAATGTACTTCTTGCATTCCCATTTTAATCATGTTCAATATGAATCTTACGAGGGCGGGACTGAAACGTTCATAGTCTGTCTATGAAGGAGGGATTCTAGAGCTGTGAAATCTTGCATACATTAATTTCAGCTCTTCTTATAAATAACTGCATTGTTACTTTCGAGGTAAACTAAGATCTGACTATTCAAAAAAGACTTCAAAGTAATTAGTAGCGACTTCTCTTGCGCATGGACTAAATTTCTCATCGTGAAGTTATCAAGTACATGCAGAAAAAGGGTTTAGCACCCAAGGACCTTCATGCTGACATGGTGACATTCATGCTGACGTGGTGACATTCATGCTGACATGGTGACATTCATGCTCATATGGTTGCTATATGGGTGAACAGTGTAAAAGGAGGCCGCTGAATTTACGAGAGTATGGGGGAGTCTTGAAAATGACTCAAGGTCGAAATGTACTGCAAGTGCAACCGAGGAAAACAGTGATTGTGTTCACCACATGCTGATGGATAACAGGTGATTGACTATAAATCAAATACCTATGCTATTAGCATATCCCGTGAAAGAGTACAGAATAGTCTGCAAAAGGAACTTGGCATTGTTCCTGCTAACGTCTTCTGATATCTGATCAAATCACAACCTGTAAAATCTGACATTGTTTGATACTGATCCATCTGCCTTTTCTTGAAATTTTCTTAACCCCGGATGAGGGTTGAGTTCATCACTTTAACCCAGGGGCAAAGACACAATCCCCGCAGTGCAGATACTTCTCCTCTCCTGCTTCCAAAAAGGCCAAGGTCGTTTCATTTGCAGGAAAGGTGATTGCCTTCTATTTTTATTTTTGTTTTTTTTTGTCGGGGATGCGAAAGGCATTGGATTTGTTGACTATCTTCAAAAGCACCACATCATAAATGGAGAGTACGATGCCAACTTGCTGAGGCAGTTACGAAAGGCTATCAAGAACAAAGACCCAGAAAAACTTACAAAAGGTGTCGTTTCCTCAGAACAATTCTCCAGCAATCAAGTCCTTTGGTTCAATGGTTGAGGTGTGCGACTGTGGCTTTGAAATGATTAATCACACTACCAATTCTCCTATTTGGCCACATCTGACTATCATCTGTTCCCCAACATTAAAAAATACTTGGCTGTGAACCAGTATGGTAATGATAATGATATCATATCTGCTGTTGAAGACTTTTTGGCCAACAAGATGAAAGCTTCTTCACCAATAGAATCCATGCACTGCAACACCGATACAAGAATTGTGTGGGTTGCAAAAAAGGAGAGGCTATGTTGAAAAATAAACCTCATTTGCTTATATTCCATGAGAGTATCTTGGTTCGCCTATGAAGTGTTCAGTCTATGAACGACATAGTGAGAGGATCCATTGGGCCATGAATGATATGAAATCTCAGTACCAAGGATCATTTTAGGTGCCTGACTGCTGCTGCTGCTGCTGCTGCTTCCTTGTTTGATTTATGTTTCATGGCTGATCAACTTAACAGTTATTATCTTATTCGTACGTACAGGTGTATAAAGTTCCTTTCAAAGACTGTGAGACTTCCAATTGAAAAGAGTTCTTATTTCTTCTAATTGTTCACCAATATAAAACTCAAGAACCCTTCAAGGTAGAGGATTAGAGAATTAAGTTATAGTATGAACGTATGACGAGGAGTTACAAATGCAGATTATGAGGATACGTAGGATAGATAACGGTTGACCCTAGGTTAAGAGGTTAAAATTGTAGTGATCGAGGAAGCAGGTATTTAGGCGTATGTTCCACAAAATAACGATGCTTGTAGTTGGTTGATTGATTTGTTTTTACTGCTTATCAACCCTTTTTGGGTTATTTAAAGTGAAACATAAATTTGGATTGTAAGAATGTTATTTTTTTGTGAGTGAATATTGCATTAACATTTTTTAAGAACGATAATGATATTCCAGATCCAAATCTTACTATTTAACCCATATGGGGGAGATGGATTCTTTTAATAGCAGATCATACGAGAACCGGTGTTTCTACAACGGAAAACGAATTCAACAGAAACCAGAGGAATGCATCTCAAATATTTCCGAAGATACCAGAAATAAACTTGGTCATTTCTCATCGACATTTAAAATTCCTTTGAATATAATGCATTTTTCGTGAACATGAATATGCATTATAGAATTTTCATCTTCTTTAGGACGTGTCCGATCATGGCTCTCTACGATATCCTCTCCTTTGTAGTTCTTAGCATTCTCTCTTAATCGCTGTTCTACCAACCATTTACACAAGCCCGTCCTATTTACCTTCAATACATCATGATAGTGTTAATTTCTCCTAGCCGTCTTTTCTCATTATTTGCCCGAAAAGTTTCAACTGTCTCTTTCACATCTGTGACGAGATTGTCCAACATTCACGGCCATGAGGAGAACTTACATAGCAGTTCAGTATTCTTTTCTTTGTTTCTAACGAAATTTTCATGTTTCTTGATAATTTACATAGCTTTTTGAAGCTGACTTTAGTTATTTTAATGTGCTTTTGGATTTCGGTGTCGTACTTTCCGTCCTCAGTTAAAACACTTTCCAGATATCTGTATCTTCTGTGTCATCTGCATATCTAATTTTGTTAAGATTATTGCCGCCAATAATGAATCCTGGTGAAACTTCAGGATCGCCTGACTGTAAAGGTTGAATAAGTCCGGCGGGAAGATACACCCTTGTCTTATACCCCTTTCTATTATGTGTATATACTGAATTCATTTTCTCTCCGTATGCAAGCGGTTTGCTCCCAATATAGATTCTGGATTATTCTAATATATTTCCCAAATAAATCAAGCTTACCTAGTAGTTCAAACAGCTCTTTGCGACGTACTTTAACAAACACTTTTGCCTAATCTACTCCATAGAATATACATTTATATTATAATAGAATAGCTTATTCTCTGTCCGTCACACACTGCTAAACGTATGACTTTGCATATGTGTGTATAATGTGTATGCGTATGTTTGTGTTATGACTTACTTATACATGTACCACCTAATGTCCATACAGGCACACACAGGCGCATACGCAATTTAAGTTTGAAATAAGATATCGGAAGAATAAATTCCCTTCCTACTCAGCCTGGACGACCTCTATCTTTTACTGACCAATAAAATCATGAATTTAGGCATACAGAAAAGGAAAACTCAGATAATTATAAGATTTTATTAAAATTTTAGAATAAAATTCGGTAATAAATAGAATTATTTCGGAATACTTTTTGTTTATTTTGTAGAAATACTGTTAGGTTTGCCATTGAATTAACTTATACAAGCGCACACGTAAACGTAATGACACAGACAATTTGAATTAGATTAAAAGGAACATCTGTGTCGTAAGGACTGATTTGCCATCCTATCTGACAACAAACCCTGGGTAACAGGAAGAGTACAAACCAGATATTTAAAGTCATTATTTTGCTTCCTTCTATGTTTAAAATAAATACATTTTCTAATAAATGTATTTATTTTAAATGAAAAAGAATTTAGATTAAAAATTTGGTCATCTTGACGTTAGTGAAGCGACAGTTACCGGACTTGTATACTGTTAATATAATATTTACCTTGAATATAAATATGTACTGCAGATATCTCAAACATAGATAGATAGATAGATAGATAGATAGATAGATAGATAGATAGATAGATAGATAGATAGATATGAAGAAAAGAAGAAAGCGATATCTATTTATATATTTATCTATATCACTTTTTCCTTTCTTCATATCTATCTATCGGTCTATCTGCTTATTTCCTATCTATCTATCTATCTATCTATCTATCTATCTATCTATCTATCTATCTATCTATCTATCTATCGCTTTCTTCTTTCCTCCATATCTGTCTATAGATAGATAGATAAATAGATAGATAGATAGATAGATAGATAGATAGATAGATAGATAGATAGATAGATAGGTATTTTTTGGTAGGCTGCAGTTTTCATCCGAACAAGTATAAAATGACATGTTGCTGAATGTTGTTAAGTCGAAATCAAGTTAGACACGTGTGCTCCAGAGAGGTTAACTGATGTCAACATTTGAAGTAAATCAATTTACATTAATATAAGTTTCTTTTTCTCGTATATTAATGTGAATTGCTTCACTTCAATGGACCACCGACAGATTTTGCATCTTTATTCTCGTGTCTCCATATCTACCAAATTACCTCTACCTATCAACGGAGGGTCTCTTTTGTGATTAGAATAAATGCAATGATTAATTGATTCATTTTTGGACTTCTCATGATTCAGGCCTTTACATTTTCCAAATATTCTACTATTTTCTTTCTTTCTTTTATTTTTCAGTCTTTCAGTAATTACTTCTGCCTCTCGTCTGTCATCTGTGTCTCTATGTTTGTACCTTTCTGTCTGTCTGTCTGTCTGTCTGTCTCTCTCACTCTCTCTCTGTATATACACACAAATATATATATATATATATATATATATATATATATATATATATATATATATATATATATATATATATATATATATTCACATTCTGTCTATAATTCGTGTTAGTTTTGGGGATTCTCTTTATCTATCTACACCCCCCCCCACACACACACACACATAGATAGATAGACAGATATGAAGAGAGTGGTATATGTGTGTGTGTGTATGTGTGTGTGTGTATCTATCTATCTATCTATATATATATATATATATATATATATATATATATATATATATAGATAGATAGATAGATAGATAGATAGATAGATAGATCGCTTTTCGTCTGCGAGTTGTTCTGTGTTTCTCTGTCTCTTCTCTATCTTTCTCTAACTATCTACACACACACACACACACACACACACACACACACAGACACATACACACACATAATATATATATACATTTTTCGTCTGATGTTTATGTGTGTGTAACCGGAAAACCTCTTATTTCATCTTTTGCGCTTAACCTCAGTGCTATCTTTTTTTTGTTTTGTTTTTGTTTTTTGTTTTGTTGTTGTTGTTGTTTAGTTGTTTTTTTTTTTTCAGTTTCTACTTTCCTGCGTGTCCGCATGCGTGGATTCGCTTCTGCCTAATTTCCTTCTCTCTTTTCTCCACACTGTAAAACTTCCAAAAAAACAACAACAAAAAAAAAACTCCCAATCTTAGCAACAGAACTGCTACCTCAAGCTCCGCCACCGCCACCGTCAACGCCACCGACACTCCTTTTAACAAACTACCAGCCACCACCACCACCACCACCCCGCCTGCCCGCCCTCCGCTTTCATTCCTCCTCCCTTCAAACCCTGCCAATCTGTCTGTGAGCGACTGATAGAGACTGGGCACGTGCTCACCCCGTCTCGGCCCTTTTTATCTTGAAATGGAAGCTGGACGAATAGGTTTCTCACGCTTTGCTTCCATTTTTTTTTTTGGGGGGGGGGACTCCTCGCCTTTATTTATTTACTTTTTTTTTCTTTTGCATTCTTGCTTCATTTTTTTTCTTTTCCTTCCATGATTACAGCGTTATTAAATTTTCGTTTCTGCTTCAGACCTCACCTTACTATTCTCATTTTGTAAAAAGTCCCGTGCGCATGCGTACACGTTCACCTACAAATACGAACACACACGTACAAAAAAATATACAAAAACAAAAAACAGATGCAACCGCGCGCACACACATACACATATACATGTATCCACACATAGATAAGAACATGCAACTCCGCACACGTATACACTTACAAACACGCATGCGAGGCTCCAGTTTTGCCTATGAGTAAGATATTTATTTCTAAGATTATTCCTAATTTAAAATATCGTGGATTGACTAAACTGATGTAGGGCTGGGGTAAGAGATGACATAGTTGCCAAAGATTTTGAAGCCATAAAGAAACCCCAGCATCCACACCCCGCAGGGAACAGCTCATGAAAATTAAGAAACAGTTAAAGAGGTTGTTTTTTTTTTTCTTTTCTTTTCATTCAAGTAAAATGTTTTAAAAATAAATTAAAATACGGAGTTTTTTGAAATAGTCGAAGAAAAAAATGTCAAAATTACTTTTGTTTTGATTTATTGAAAATAAAATCAAAAAATATAAAAATCCCAAAGAAGAAGTAAAAAGGGGGACTGGATCCATATTTAAAGCAACTTAAAAATTTCCTGAAATTAAAAAAAAAAGAAGCAAGATGAAATTAAATGAATTCAGTTATAAGTTGATGCAAAGTGTAGTCGGGAAAGAGGCTGCTCGACCCGGGGGCTGGGATCAAAATGTAGTATCTGTTCTCAGATCGCTCGCTTAATGATCGCCTTTTGGCTGAGATTCGATCACTGATACATGCCTGGCACAGGGATTCGTCCCTGCGCTGGTAGTATCGCGGCAACGTCTAGCTATGACCAGCTTTGACCAGCTCTGACTAGCTTGGACAAGCTAGAACTGGCTAAGACCAGCCAAGACCAACTATGACTAGCTCTGACCAGCTCTGACCAGCTTGGACAAGCTAAGACCAGCAAAGTCCAGCGGCCCGGGTGGAAACACTCAGGTTACCCCCTCCCTCCCCACGTTAAAAACCGACCTTGTGTCACAACCTGACTCAGTGGGGGGTCAAATAGATTATAAGTGTAGTATCTGTTCGCAGATCGCTCGCTTGGTCGGCCTTCTGGCTGAGAGCTTCACTCAATACTTACCTGGTGTAGGGATTCGTCCCTGCGCTGGTGGTATCATGGCGACGTCTAGCTATGACCAGCCAAGACCAGCTATGACCAGATTGGACAGGCTATGATCAGCTAAGACCAGCTATGAGCAGCTCTGACCAGCTTGGACAAGCTAAGGCCAGCTAAGACCAGCGGCCCGGGTGAAAACACTCGGGTCCTCACGTAAATACCAAGTGTAGTCGGGTAAAAAATGAAAATTTTGATCTACTGAGTAAGAGTCGTACTCATTATACAACATTGAACGGTCTGATAAACCAGCTCGTTAACCATTTACCAGCGTGAGAAAGTTGTACTGGGTCAATAATATATATATATACTATATTTTTTGCAACACGCTGACGCGTATTGAAATCTTCAGAGTATTTAGATTTGTTGAAATTATCGCTAACATTTTTGTCGAGATTTAAAAACCCTACGTTTCGTTCAATTTCGTGAACCAATCTATGAAATTTGAATAAGCTGATTAGTTTGGAAAAATATTTTGACAAAAACCCTAATTCGCGATTTTTACGCACCCTAGTAAAGCCAACTGTACTTTGTACCCACTTATCTGTTTATACTTCTCTCCAAAATTCGGTTTCGATCGGTCAATGTTTGGCTATTTTAGTGGATGTGACGGACGAACGGACGAACGGAAGCCACAGAATTTTATATATAGATAAAAGTGTGAGTCAGTAAGGCTGTGTCATTTGCACATCATTTTTAATTGAATTGTGTTCTGATATTTTCTGTTTAAATTTTAATCAATGTGATTAAATTCGCTATTGAATCGGCTAAAGAATGAAAATATCATGAGAAAAATACATTTCTGGCATAAAATATTTTTTGTTTGTTTTTCTTCATCATTAGACTCCGTACTTATTGATGTGACCCCGTATAATATCCACTTCCAAGTTTATTTTGTAACGACATGGTACAAACTAATAAGGTTTTTTATTGATTTTAAGAGATAAATTTCAGAATCACCCGAGTTAAGAATTGTCTATCTATCTATTATTTTTATTATTCAGTCGACATGGCTCGGACACTCATGAGTCTATCACGCGAACCATCACGGTCCTACATCAACGTCGTAAGGTCATCAGGACAGCATTCCGTGTCAATGTAGGTGGTTGTTGGGAGACCAATTCGTCTTGCTCCATGACTAGGCGTGCAGAACTGTAGATCACTCAATCAGAGATTCTTTCGAGCAACTGTAGAAGGGGTGTTAAAGTATAGTGCCACGGCCTGGACATTGACTAAAAACCTAGTTTGTAAGCTTGATGGAGCCTGCACTCGGATACCGAGAGCCGTACTTCACATCTGTTGGAGACAACACCCAACTAAATCACAGCTCTATGGACCCATCCCTGATATATCTACGAACATAGAATGCGCTTTGCAGGACACTGGTGGCGAGCAAAACAAGAACTCGCGAGTGATCTATCCACACACACACACACACGTGCGCGCGCGCACACACACACGCACACATACACACACGCACACACACACACACACACACACACACACACACACACATATATATATATATATATATATATATATATGATTATGCTGGATACTGACAAGTTCTCGGGCTCCTTCAAAACGTAATTTAATAAATGTGTCATTTGCGATACCTCTTTGTCTCTCGCTGTGTATTTTCACTCACACTATCCTTCCACTCACGCATATACATATACAAGTATAGTGCACACACACACACACACACACACACACACACACATATATATATATATATATATATATATATATATATATATATATATATATATATAATAAAAAGAAAACAAAAAAAACGCATCTATGAACACGAAAGGGCCCTCATAAATAACAATTTGACAGATGTGCTGGTCGTACATAGAAATAAATTCAACCACAATTTTGATTTAAAAAATGCTACACCTATAAAAAACAATGATTCACTCAGAAAGAAAATCCTCGAGAGTGCTGCCATTGAATATTATCCAAATATTAATCTACATACCGGTTTTTTCTCAAAGTCACCTTTCCTAATAGAATCACTTCCCTCCCAAGTCAACATACACAAAAAATATATCAAGAAACCAAAAGAAAATAGTTGACTCTATCAACACAACAATACAAACAATATTTCTACATATGAAAGATTCCCTTCAAACATAAAAAGTAAATGACGTAATTTTTCAGTTGAACCAATGAATATATATTGAGCGTTTCAAAATTCTTCTAGTTAGTAACATTTTGTTTTGTTTTTTGTTTATAGATACTTTGTTCAAATGAATTAATTTCTTTTGCTTTGAAAATGTCCACAGTGGATGAAATATCTTGGCTGAAACTACATAGATTTCTTATTGTTTTTTTTCTTTATACACACAATCATATATATATATATATATATATATATATATATATATATATATATATATATATATATATATATATATATATTGTGTATTTCTGCAGCAATCCCTCTTTTATGCAAATTTCGCTGAAAACGACTGACAAGGTGTGGTGGTTGATTTTCTTTATAAATTTCTCGTGTGTTCATATACTTTTTTTCTATTCCGAACATAAATTCTATAAAAATTGTCCCCCTGTTTTACAAGCGCTTTTGGTTATACTTTTAGTCATAATCAAGGATAATCAAGATTTTATTTTACTTTTAACTGAATATGTGGATTGTTTTATGTATGCATTTAGAGTTATAGGAATGTTTAATTTTCCAAACACGGTCAGCGCAATATGGCTATGTTCATGGTTGATATTACTGAGTGTTGGCTTTTTTTTTTCACTTATTAATAATGGATCCATTATTTTTAGCCTTTTTCGCACGTGGAGGGTGCTATTATATTTGTATTATGAACGAGTATGTTACGGATAGAGCTTGGTAGGTCTCCATGGGTATTTAAATGAGACCTAATTGAGCTGTGGTCAGAAAGCTGATGTACACATACACTCGTTCATACACGCTTATTAAGATAGATACGTACATACATCCACATACATTCAGTACATATGAGAAATGACAAAGTTCTAGAGAAAATGGAAACAAAAAGGACACTTATACTTAACAAGGAAGAGAGAGTTGAAATTTCTAGGGGAAAAGAGCTTGGAAAATTTGACACTCACAGAATATATTGAATACAACGCGTAACATATCTAACGCGTTTGTGTGAATGGTTAGAGAATAAGAATTATGAGAGATAGCAAAAAGAGAATCTTTATGAAGAGCTACAACGGACGGGAAAGTATGGAGAGCCACATGCATGAAGAAGAACAACAAGAACAAGAACAACAACAACTTGTAATGTACTATCGAGTCTTGAATAAAAGGCGGGGGTTGCAATAAGCTGGGGTTGATTTTTTTTCTCCAAAATCTAATAAGCGTAGGTTGGGAATAAGCGGGTGATTTAGAATCAGCGAGTGTTTGATTTTTAAAATCTGATAAGCAGTAGAGGTTGGAATAAGCGGGGGTGTTGAAAAAATTGGGGGATGGGAAAACATTAGTTGAGAATTTAGTTTTTTCAATGAAGGAATGGTATATTAAAACAATTTTCTTCTGCATTATTATGCTGTATAATTATTTCTTTACGAGGAAAGACGGCGTCTTATACAACCAGTATTATTCGTGACCCGAATTAATTTCTAAAAGTGAAATAATCACAAAGTGAATAATGTTTTATAATACGCATAAAATCACTTCCGCATTTCTAAATTGTAACGTTCTTAAAATTGAATTTATTTCTAGAGTGTTTCTACGAAAATAAATAAGTGGGAGTTTGGAATAAGCGACAAAAGAGTAACTGTAAGTATTAGCAAAAATACCTTTTAGAAACTAAGCAACGTATTAAGGGATAAGAAACAAAGAAAATGCGCTGAACTTCTAACAATAAAAGGAAACTAATACTTAACACCAGGAAGAGACAGCTGATGTTTCTGTGGCACATAATGAGGAAAGAGGGCTTGGAAAATCTAACACTCACTGGACAGATTGTGAGGCAAGAGGAACAGTGGAAAACAACGCATAACAGTGAGTTTGAGTAAATGGAAGGCGAAGCAGGGTTTAGGAGAAATAACAGAAAGACAGTTTATTAAAAGCTACAATGGACAGGAAGTTGTGGAGAGCTATGATTGCCTACATCATGGGGGACATGGCACATTAAAAAAAGTAGTACTAGTATTAGTAGTAGTAGTAACAATTTGACAAAAGCAGAAAAGGCAAAAGCAAGAAAAACATTGGCATGAGAGAATTGATAAATATTGCGTGAGATTTGAAAATAAACATACTCATTTGTGGCCTTTGGGAGGCCCGGTGAAATAATGGATACAGGCTCGGATTGAGGAATCGGAGAGCCGAGTTCGAATTCCAGTCGAGTCCATTACATTCACTAACGTTCTAATACTTCTCCCCACCAGCAATAGGTAAATAGCAGGATAGACCGGGTTCTATAGCCTTGGATGGCAACTGGTCTACCGAAGAAAGAAATGGCAACCTATTGCGGAAAAAAAATCTGCTTCGTCAGTCATGTATCGAAAGATACATGATCGCCTAAACGTGTATCACGCATGGCACATAACTGACTGACAATGATACTGATAGCGTCACGCAAACCTACGTCGGAAGATGAGTATTAAATAACAAATTGATAACAATCGGATCTCCTTGGGAAGAAGACGGTTAAACGTTGAGCGGGGTATATCTTGGCGGGATTATGTATTTCGAGTTGAACAGGAAAATTAATTATACAACATGACGTCACTTAGTGGATTTGCGATAATGAGGAAAGTAGCAGAAAATGAGTCGCAGAAATGCTAGGATTAATGGAAGAAGTGGAATCGGATATTTTGCTCGATGACTTTAGTAATTAATGCGATCTTGTTTATCAATTTCAGTCCCTATTTACAAGGCCCAGTTATATCTATAAATACCAACTGAACAATCCAACGCCTATTAAGCTTTATGTCGCCCCTTCACTTAGGCATACGAGACATATAGGTATTAATGGATTTCTATTTATTAACACGACAGATTTTTATAACTTTAAACGTCATTTTTAGTGGATGCATGTATTTGAGTAGACAGTTCGCTTATTTTAAATAGTATTTTATTTCCTCTATTTGCCTGAACTTTCGATAAAGGGCGTATTTCACTTTAACAAGATTTCTCGAATGTTCAGGCCGGTTAACGAAATAAAATTCTGTTTAAAATAAATTGAGCATTTTCTCGAATATGGGTATCCACTAAAAATAACGTTTAAGGATATATATATATATATATATATATATATATATATATATATATATATATATATATATACATTTCATTAAAAACGACTGACAAGGTGATTTTATTTAGTTTTTTATGAAATTTCTCGTGCGATCTAATAAAGTTTTTTTTTTCAGATGATAAATTATATAAAAACTGTCCGAATGTTCTTTTTATCCGAGCGCTTTCGGCTAAAAAACTAAATAAAAGCAACTTGTCAGTCGTTTTTAATGATATGTGCATGAAATAAGGATTGCCGCCTAAATACACAAATATATATATATATATATATATATATATATATATATATATATGATTAATGTGAGTAATGATTTCACCTAGCTAATTGATATTACCTTCAACATCCCGACTCCAGAGTTTTGTAGACGGATATATCCGTCCACTCTTCAGGGGGTATCAGCAATTTACTGCTTATATTTTTTTCCTTTTATGCATATTTAACACTGGTGTAAGTTTTCTTCAGTATTCTTTGTGTACGTGTTTGCGATTGTGTGGCTATGCGCGCGTCTCTGCGCATATAATTTCGCACGCGTGTACCGTTTGCGCTGATGCGCGTACGTGTAGGAAGTTGTGATCATTTTACCCTTTTCTTTGTTTATTTTTTTCTTTTGTTTTTTTTTTCATTTTTTACTCGCACTTTTAGGCTTCTTTCTTTTGTCCGTTTTTTTTTTCCTTTTCCGATTCTTGCTTCCCAAATGATTTCCCTCACTTCTTTAGTTATTTTGAAGGGAGCTTTGTTTTAGTGTTGTTAGTTTCTTTTCGCGTTTAGACTGTGTGAGTTATATTTTTGTGTGGTTTCCAATAATGGTAAGGACGTTTATTCCAAGGCTTCGTATGTTGAGCGCAGCTAGAATTCGAATAAAACGCTCCCACTTACCATGATTTGGGACGTATTTCTGGAAAGTATATGCGGGGGGTATTTCTGACGCAGCCAGTAGATAGATAGATAGATACATAGATAGATAAAGATATGCAGGGTGTATATATATATGTGTGTGTGTGTTAAAGAGAGTGAGACAGAATATCTAGGCATTAAATATTCATTTAAACAAAAGTTTTATTAAATCTAACCGTCAAAACTGCTTAAATCCCTTAAGTATTTTCCATAAGATTTTGTACATTCAAATGAATATTGTGTGTGTGTATATATATATATATATATATATATATATATATATATATATATATATATATATATATATATAAGAGAGAGAGGGAGAGAGAGATAGGGATTAGAGACACACATTATGGGGAGATGTGGGGAACATAATGGTTGTCCCTAGACTTGAAGAGGTTAAAATCGGTTCCACATAAATTGTTCATGTATGGTTCTTGACTTTTTAATTAATTTCTTCAGTATATATATATATATATATATATATATATATATATATATATATATATATATATAATGTATGGTCTATATAATATATATTTATATAAAGAGTTCTGAAAATCATTCGGCTTAAATTCATTTGTCACCATATTATTCCCATGTTTTGACATGTTGCCCGTTGGTTCTATCTATTTTAAAATTAAATAATTCATCGAGTCTAGAAGAACCCCCCCCCCTCAACAAAATGCAGTAACCGTTTCGTCCTATTTTTGGGACTCATCAGCAGTGCGCATCCACTACCGAGAATTGAAACTCGAAGAGTTTCGTTATCAGCGCAAACGTCATACCAACTGTACAAACGGGCCTCGGTGACAAAGATATAGCTTCGCTCGATCACATATTCCGTGGTGGAATTCATCTTTATTACTATCATTGGATATCATCGGACTAAATTTATTATGTTGATGCGGCTACACATGTGCATGAACGAGGGATGGTGGAAATTTTTAATTTATATCTATCCGATTTCATTTAGACGGTTTTCCTTTTTTATTCCATCACTTTTGTTATTAGATATTACACACTGGAATCTGCCAGGAATCGTGAAATGTTGCAAGATCCAGGGCGCAATACCGTGGAAAAAAAAACAAAATAAAAATTTTTAAATTCCTAAATTCCCAGCATCCCTCGTTCTATGCGCATCTGTAGTCGCACCAACAAAACAAATTTAGTCCGATAAAGTCTTAATGGACGAAACGCGTCACAAGAAAACTTTTCCCACTTTGTCATAGTTTTCCCCCCCAATTTTGTTGTTGACATAAAAACATATATCGTTATCTCATATATATATATATATATATATATATATATATATATATATATACTAGCAGTAGAGCCCGGCGTTGCCCGGGGATGTAACAGTAAGAGTTTGGGACGGCTGTTGCTTTGAAAGATGTGCTTTGTAAGTTGACAGGAACTAAGTTTCTACAAAACGTTGAAACGCAATGCACACAAAGTTTAAGCAGACATCATGCAGGCCCAAGTATTCGAAGGTATCGAAGGAAGTAACGGAAAGCCCTTGTAGCATCAGTCATTTGCCATTACTAAGACATCTGTGAGTAAAAGCTGGCAGCAGTTACTGCTTTAACCAATTGGACCGTTAAGCATTACTGGAAGCACTTGTGGTAAGTAGTCAAGAAACCACGATTCAGTTGCAACATACATAGGGATTGAAGGGAAAACGTGCCGTGAGGAAGCCATAGACATAAAGTATGTGCCGTGTGCAATCACAAACAAACTGCTTGTCTAACTAAAAGACGCGTCTTATGCCCAAAAGACGGCACTGCCACGACCACAAAGCAGAACCCTAAAACCGAGAGAAGAGCGAGGTGTCATGGTAAGAGGTGTCATGGTAAGAAAATTTCTGTGATATAACTTCCTTTATTCTGATCTGTCACTATCTACATCACGGCTGAGAGCCCTTAAAACCGCAACGGGGGTAGCCGTAAGGCCGATCATCGTAATTGCAATGGAGAAGTGCCATCTCTTCAGTCACGCTGAGAGTTCATGGAACCGGACCGGGGTCGCCGTACGACCGAGCGCCTCAATTGCAATGGAGAAGTGCCTTCTCTTCAGTCGCAGTCAACATCACGGCTGAGAGCTTATGAAAACCGACCGGGGTCGCCGTACTTGGCGTGTGTTTCTAGTTTTTTTTTACACGACTACAAACAAAGAAATAGAGCCGTATGACTGACATGTTTCACCCATGGCAGCCGTAAAGTGTATATGGAAGCAGAAGCCTGAATTTCGTAGATGCGCTCGACTTTTGAGACAATTAATCGAACTCCGAAGCTTCTCAAATGTGAATGTGCTTGTATGCACTGGTACGAATTGCAGGTGCTCCGATCAACTGTTAATGAAACCGGAACATTAGTGGAGCAATCATGTCTAATGCCGGTGTTCATGTGTCTAGCAGCTTGTGTTGCAACTGAATACGGTGAGGTTATCATAGTGTACAAACAAACGCGATGATGGAGGGTGAAGGCATGAAAGTCAGAAGGCAGCAAAAGAGCTGGGTAACCTTTACAATGATGTCTTAGTAATGACAGGTGGAGACTACGACGACCTAACGTTAAAACCAATATGACAAACAAAAAAATTGCCATGCAATCGGACTGCATATGTGTGCATGGCGCTTAAACGCTACCGGGCGGGTTGTCTACAGGACCTCCGTGTAGGTTATGTTTCTAGCACAGTTGTTGGGAGAGTAAATGAAAACCCTGTCCTTAGACCCAACTCGTGAGCACCCAACGTAAAGTTGGCCGTGAGAGAAACACTACTCACGTAAATGCAGACCTGCGATGCTAAGCGTCTGTACTTGTGATTTGTTAATGGACATAGCAAAGCAAAGCTTCACGGGAAATTGTGAGCGACGAAAGTTGATTGGTATGCGTGCGTCTGACGGAAGAAGATGCATCTTGGGAATCAGAACTACTTCCCCCTTGCCGCAGCCATTTACAATGGTCGCCTCAGTCGTCGGAGCTGATTAGCATAATCGGAGCACCAACTTTGAGCCGAAGAATATGAGGTGGGAGTCCGGACGGCTGAAGGGTGTTCAAAACTTCTATGGGATACTCAGCTAATTCAGATGGATCGGAAGTTCTGTCGATGGACTTATAAACATGACATTGCCCGGGAATGCAATCCAACAGTTTAAGGTTGATGGAATCAACTGTACAGTTCTTCGGTGCCAATATGGCCCTCCCAGCAAGCCAATCGGCATCGGCAAAATTAGTGGATAGGTTAGAGCGGTGTGAGTACTGCTGACCTGGAAAAAATTAGCGTGTGATTTAAACCCATTTCGGATTGCACGTGAACGTGATGAACAAATCAGGCCTCCCGTAATGACGGACATAGGCCATTGTGTCTTGTGTCCTTTCATGCATGTATTAAGGGCCACCAGTGTAAGAGGAAGGCAAAATGCACGGTTTGCCGAGATTCCGTGTGTCACCATCAGAACGCAGACCATCACGAAGGTGAATATAGGAGTCGGTTCTAAGTTTGGATTGATTTAACTTGATGAATCCTAACCTCTCCGACTCCATTTTTGCAGCCCTGTCAACAGCGAATTGAAGAAATAGTTGACGGCACCTGTGCAAGTGGTTAAATTCACCCTCCCTAACCATAAACATGTAGGCGTAGTAAGCCCTACAGAAGACCGTCTTTGGGGTCGACATGGAATCGCTGCTTGCCTGGTATATTGGGATTTTGAAGTGGTACCCATCGCTTCCGTATGGAAAAAGAAGGAGGTACTTCACTGATGCGGCGCAGACCACCGCCCCGGTACCTTATGACAATGTCACGGCTTTATGCTCCTCGCCGTGGATGACTGCGGCGACTTCATTACATGCAGGAGCATTGAAGCGACGCTCATGCTCACCGTGAGGCCGTCTGTCTGCCTCGATGACAACGCTGAAAGAGGGCGAAGAGTTGCTTTGCAACGCAAACTTTAAGCTTCGGATGTAACTGTTAGTTTCGTAAAGCATATCTTTTAGACGGAACATAATGTCTCTACGGGGACCGACGGAAATATCGCTAGTCAGAATGCCGAGACGCGCATCAACCTGCTCGTTGTAGTCAGCGAGAAAGTAAATTTGTAGGAACTGTGGTGGCTCTCCCTGATCAGCCAAAAGTGATCCCATTAAGTGGTAAACCTGGTCTTGCACTTTGAAAGTAGGCATCCATCCCCCCTCACTAATAGCCTTCGCACCAAAAGACGTCATCTGGAAGCAACAGTTGTACTTCCGTATTGCTTCAAGAAAATGCGTCGACTCCGAGGTTGTACCCAGAAGGAGGTCACTAAACGACTGGGGAGGTTCGTCTAAAGAAGGAAGTTTGATTTTGCCTCCAGAGCAACAAAGCCCAAGTTGCTCACCCGCCCACTTTTTTGCGTTGAAAAATTGCAAACTTTATCCATGGTCCCTATTTGTACGTCTCTCCTAGCGAAATAGTTGCCAGTGCAGTCATAAATGTATGCAGCATTTGACCAAAATGACGCAGACGGCGAAGTTACGTCATTCAAAGAAGGTCGAAGTTGGCTAAAGTTTTCGAGACGTTTTCTGCAGCCCTGGCAGACGCAGTAGAGCGGGCATTTCTAACGCGACGAACAGTGGTCTGTGCAGGGCTTTCTAAGTCTCTGGCAGACGCGCTGGATAGGGCATTTCTAAAGCGACGATGAGCGGTTTCTTGGGGTTGTTCCGAAGCTCTAGAGGCAGCTGTAGCCGTAGTATTCATAAGTCGACGTGAAGTTGTTTGTTCGGGGCTTTCTAAACCCCTGGAGCAAGCTTTGGCGGTGGCATCCCGCAAACGACGAAGGGTTTTCTGTGTTGGGGACTGTGAACACCTCAACCTAGCCAAGCGGACTGTGTCCTGTGAATTCTGAAGTGAACGTTCTTCAGCTGAAAGCCTGGCGCGGCGTGCGGACATGGTTGCGCCGTTCCAAAGGTTTCCCCCTTTCAGGTGGCATCCAAACAGTAAAAACGTCAAAGAGGGTAAAGCTTAAAAAGAAATTTCGACAAATCCAAAACGAAAAAACGTGCACTGCTAACATAGACACAAAAAGGGGAACACACAGTAAAATGAGTTCAGATGTTACTAAAGGGGAACTCGAAACTAAAAAAGTGGAAATTTAAAACGGTAAACCAAGGGTAAATCCAAAAGGAAATGAGTTTTTAGTACAATTGGCTAACGTGTGTGCGATTGGGTTGGAACTATAAAACAAAAAAGCAGCTAGAACACGTAATCAACAACTTGCGGTGTCCGAAGTAGGCGAATAAAGTAAGCCAAGTGCGTGCACCCGGGCAATAATAAACGCAAAAGTGTGAAAGCACGCCCGAGTCACGCAATAGTGGTTGACCTTGTGCGCACTTACACATAAGCTGACGCGCGATCACGCGGGCGCTATAACGTGTGAGAAATCCTGCGCGATGATTGGACAGATCCCAAGGTCAAGCTCTGTGAAAGTGACCAATGGGCTTGCAGCAGTCTCGGTATCGACACGCGGACTCGGTTGTACGCAGCTGTGTGTGTAAAAAAGTTACAAAAAAGATTGATCCGCGTGCAGCTACGGTTATTTTTGCTGAAAAACTCTGAAATTTGACACACATAAAGGCGATAGTAAGCCGCAAGTGTGTCGTAAATTTCATCTGAATCAAACCAAAACTGTACATACTGTGCCAGTGAATGTGTGTTCAGAGGGCTAAATCCTGACCCTTAGTACTCCCATTTATGGTTCCCTGGTCAAGCGGCTTTGACAGTCTTGCAAACAATTTGGTACTTGTTAGATAGCCAAGCGTCAGTGCTATCAGAAACTGGACCATTTGCTTTGTTTTGGTGGTTCGGTAACAAATCATCGTCCAAAGACTGCGAAAAATCTGCATAAATGGCCCTTACCCGTGCATCCAAATTGATTTCGTGCAAAAACAATTGGCACTGTCAGAACCACCGCCGGGTAATTTTACGTAGTCCTGTGAAGTTGTGTTGAAATCGGTTGAAAAATGTAGGAAATCCGATCCCATATATAAACGAACACACACACACACACACACACACACACACACACAGACACACACACACACACACACACAACCTGGATTTTATAATAAGTATCATATATATATATATATATATATATATATATATATATATATATATGACTAGCCCTTTTTTATCTATATCAATAGCCAAATGTTTCTGTATTGACAAGTCCATTTTGTTATTCCTTTGCATCTTTCCACCTATTTCTTCTAGCTCTTCATCTTGTTCTATTTATTCACTTCTATCTGTCCATGTCCTCGCCGATATGATCCATAATTAAAAAAAATATCTTTGTATCTAACCGACTGACTCTTCTGACTTATTCAAGCGTTTTTTTTCTCGCCTGTTAAAAATTCTCGAAGTAGAATCTTTTCATATTCTGTCTATAACGTATGTTGTTAAGTGCCCCACAAATGACGCAAGTTGAAAAAAAAAGTATGGATATTGCAAAAATAAAACCAAATAAACAGACAAAAGAAATATATAAAGGAAAACGATTTACAAATGGAAACAAAAAAAAACACGTGATCACTTTGTGTGACATGGAGATAAGCGAAACTATTTTACGGAGATGGACAAGATGAAGAGATGGAAAAAATCAGCGTGAAGTTGGCAAGGCAGAAACGAACTTCATTAGATATCAAGTGACTCTTCATAGCGAGATAATTCTGTTTCAGCACAAATCTACATTGACTGACACTCGTACAGGTGACAGTGGAGTGATGTTTTGTTGAACAGCATAAATTTAGACCAGAGCAAATAAAAGGTTGAGAAAGATATTTGACTCATGTCTAAAGAAAATGATATTCTTTTTTTTTTCTGTTTTTTTTTAAGCATTTCCCCCCAAGCAAGGCGGGAAGCCACTAGCACGCAAGTGGTTACAGAGGATTTGGAGCGAGAACATATAGGAGTGATAGAGGAAAGGATGAGGAGAAGGATAGTGGCAACTCAAGGCAACTGGAGATGTCGATTGACATTATATTTGAATAGTTGGAGATTATAGCTATTAGGGAATCAGGAAAAGGGAAGGCAGTTCCACAGGCGAGCGGTTCGAGATATGAAGCTATTGGAGTAGAAGAGACGGCTACATTTAACAGTTTCAACAGTGAAAGGGTGAGAGCGGGATGCCAGCCTCGTAGGACGCTTGAATTCATGAAGTCTGGGAACTAGCGCAAGCAGCTCATTAAAGCAATTACCATGAAAGTATTTGTAAAAAAGACAGAGAGAGGCGACGGCACGTCTGTGAGAGAGCGACTGCAGACGAGATGCCAGGTCAGGGCCAATTACATTGCATATCCGTCTCTGGATCTTATCAAGAACCCCGAGGCAAACAGAAGGGGCTCCTGACCATATATGGCAGCAATACTCCATGCAAGGGCGAATGGTTGATTTGTAGATTTGAAGGATCGATTCCGAGGAGAAAAATTTACTGGCACGGCACAGGGAACCAACTTTCCTTGCGGTAGACGTAGTAATTGTCTCGATATATTTGTTCCATCTCAGGTCAGCACACAACGTGAGACCGAGCAGCCGCAGAGAGGTTCTCTCGAGAAGTTGAGCGTCAGACATTCTAAGGTGGGGGGGTAGGGAAGGATCTCTGTGGCGATTAATAGAGAGCAGTTTTGTTTTTGAGGCGTTAAAGTAAACCAGCCAATTCCTGACCCAGTTCACACCGATTGGAGGTCCTTTTCGAGACGAACGGCCAGGTTAGTTTTGTCGGCGACACTAGATTTGTTTTTGAGGCAGGAGTAAATTGTAGTGTCGTCCGCGTAGATGCCTACTTGGGAATCTATGGCGTCAGAAAGATCGTTGATGAAGATAAGGAACAGAGTAGGGCCAAGGATGGACCATTGAGGAACACCTGCGGTCGTGGGATAGGAGCTGGAGGAGAATCCGTTGATAACGACCTTCATTTCAGGGTTTATTATATTAGGTCAAACAATCGACCTGTAATACCATAACCCTGGAGCTTGCGAAGAAGGCCGGCATGCCAATCCCTATCAAACGCTTTGGAGATGTTTAGGACTACGGCACGAGCTTCTCCATTATTTTGAAGAGTTTGGTAGACAATTTCAGTGATGGCCGTAAGCACATCAGCTGTACATCGGGCAAATCGGAAACCATTTTACTTGTCTGAGAGCAGATCATGGGATGTAAGGTGGTTAACCACTTCGGCGTTGATTAAGGCTTCGAAGACTTTGCCGAAGAGGGGTAGGAGACTGATAGGACGGTAATTAGAAGGGTCAGAGGGGTCGCCAGAGTTATAAAGACAGGAACTATCGATGAGGACTTCCATCAGTCTGGAAAACAAGATTCCTTGAGGCAGTAATTGTATAGTTTGGAGAGGGCGGGTGCCAGTTCAGGCGCGCATTTCTTCAAGACAATGGCTGGTATCCCATCTCCACCATTAGCCTTGTGGGGTCTAAATTAGAGATAATGCCCAGTACCAATGACGGGGTTATGTGCAACCCGCTCAATAGGGCCTCAGTTCTAAGAGGGAAATCGGGTATGGGTACACCAGAAGAGTCGAGCGTTCAATTGAATGAAAATTTCAGTCGGCAGTGGAGGTCAGGACCTTAAACTGGTTGAACAAAGGAGGTATAGAGGGTTTGCTATTGTTAAGTACGCCAATAATCCTTGGAGCCGAATTTGCGAGATGCAATACGTTCCTTCATTAGAGCAGCAAATAGTGCCTTAGCTTCGTTGAGGACACGCTTACACTCGTTACGGGCGGAGGCAAAGAGACGTCTATTGCAGTCGGACATGTCGCTACGGAATAGGTGGAAGAAGTGGCTCCTATGTGCAATGGCGGCTGAGCAAGCAGCGGAGAACCAAGGGGAGGAGCGCGATTTGACCTTAAATTTCCTTGAGGGGATGAAAGCGTCGATTTCAACTTTAACCTAGGAGGAGACCTCAGTAGCACATTCTTGAACGGGGAGCGTAAAGACAATATCCCAGGGGTCATCGCGGAGGAAATCACGAAACGAGTCCCAGTCAGCTCGTTGATAGCAGAACGAGGTTCTAGTAGAAGGAGGTTCTTTGCAGGGGGCGGAGTTGAAGATGTTGACAGACACTACAGCATGATCGGAGTAATCAAAAGGGCAGAGCTGCGTGGAGCTACAAGACTCGGGGATGGAGTTCAAACACAGATCGAGAAGAGTGGCCTTACCGTCCCGGTTGTAGGCAAAACACGTGAGGAAGTCAACTACCTGCGTGAGGGATTGAGAAACTGAAAAGATTAAGTGTAGTAGTCAGTAGTAGCATTCTTAAGCCGCTTGGTATGATGGCCGTTAAAATCGCCAAACACTAATATGTGAGCAAACGGATGGAGAGAGAGGGGGGGAGAGAGAGCCTTGTCTATGCTGTCAGAAATGCTATCGATTATTCCACAGTCTTGAGAGGATAGAGAGCGAAAAAGAAAAAAAGAGGTAGCTTATAGCATTGAGAAGAGATAGCCGGAGACACATGTACGAATGGTCTGGCGATTCGAGAAATAACTCTCTAGCCAGTGGGAGATGGTCCTTGACGTAAACACCAAGGCCGTGCGTGTGGTTTTGAGAGTCTTTTCTGAGGAGAGGAAGGTAGCCGGGGATCGAGAGATCAGAGGAGGGGAAAGACGGATCTAGTTTGGTCTCACACAGAGCCAGTATATCCGGGCAGTTTGCAGTGAGGAAAGATTCCACACGGCAGAAATTGGATCTAATGCCACGGATGTTGGAGAATGAAATGTTGAAGGGTTTAGGTGATTTTTGAAGGGCTGGTTTAGGTTTACTTTTTCGATCTTTGTTAGTCATTATGTGGAATTATGGTTGGACGATGAGAAAGCCTGAAGTAAAAGAACCAGACGGATATTGACTGTGACGTGGGAAACTGATATATATATATATATATATATATATATATATATATATGAAGAAATATAGTCTTAAAGTGTGGTATATTTATGGGATAAAGTGCTCAATATCAGAGATAGAGCGTGTGTAAATATAAAAGTGGACATGGAAGTCAGCACTTAGAGGCGACAGTCTGTTTCATGCTAGTGCAATCGTCAGTCAGTATATGTCGCCTGACGATTGCACTAGCATGAAACAGACTGTCGCCTCTAAGTGCTGACTTCCATGTCCACTTTTATATATATATATATATATATATATATATATATATATATATATGTACCTCCACTAACTTTCTAAAAAAGAGTATAGTATGATGAAAAACTTCAAAATTTTATGTTATTATTAAGAAGAAAGACCAAAGTAATCTTTTTCTTTTTTTTTTTTTTTTACATCAGCGGTGACGTCCAAAGTTTAGTTTAAGAAATTTTAGCGTCTTTTTTTGGCGGCGAAAAGCACATTGTTTTGGAAATTCCTGTAAAAATTAAATAATTATCGAATTTTAATGATACTTTCAGGACTTATTCACAAGTAAATATAATTATTTTAGAATTTTTTTACATCCACCCGGCTTCTTAATATTATGAAATTTCGAGAAATTAAAATTTTCACCCCTTATTTATATTAGTTAAAAGCAGAACTCCTTGGAGAATTGAAATCATCAAACAGAAACACCAGTTACCGAAGATCTACTCTGAATTTTATAATTGAGATATACTAAGAACACTACTGTCTTAAGAATTCAATTTTTAAAAAATAAATAATGAATTTTTACAAGACTTATTTTCATTTATTTTTTATTTTAATTAGAATAATTTATAAAGTTTCAAATCATTTAAATTTTTGCATTACGTTGAGCCCGTTAGGTGATTAAGTAAAAACTATATTTACAAATCATAATTGGAAAACCTTAGTACAAATCATCAAATATCTTTAAAAGAATTTTCAAGTTTTTTTTGTATGTATATAATCGTGCCTATTTTTGTAAATATAGACGTTCATACACGACATTACCAGAAAATAAGACGGATGATGATTTAAATTTAAAGTCGGAAAGTATCTAAAATTCAATAAAACATTAGATTGTGGAGAATAATTTTCTAAATTTTTAAGATTACTGTGGACATAAAAATTCTATAAAAAAATCGTTGATGTTATATTATTCACTCATTTTTTACAGATATAGCCACCGGAGAAGAACAGTAGATAAAAGTCCATCTGTCATCAACTCGTCAACACCTTAAAGGAACAACTACAGCAGTGTTAAAACATGCACTTCTGCGATACTTTAAACTTAAAGTAAGTGATATATGTTTCAAATCAGATTAATTTTACTTTAAATCAGCTAAGACTTTTTAATAAAGAGAATTGCATTGCCATGAATGAAGGTTAAAATTGAGTTGAAATTAGTATAAGTATTTTGCTTATTGGAAATATTAAATTTATTCTATTAGCTTAGAATAAAAACTAAACTAAAGGCTTCGAGAAAAAAATTTCATTTTTTAAAAATCTAATTTAACCTTTACGTATCGCAAATATGTGGAGTTACACACACACACACACACACACACACACACACACATATACATATATATATGTGTGTGTGTGTGTGTGTAAAAAACAAATTTATGCCTATGCTAGAACTTAGCATTCTCCATATTTTTCTTGATTTTCAGTTAGCCTTAAGTATATTGATGAACGTTCTTAAAATTTTAAATTTCTCAAAAACTAACGACATTATTTCTTCTGTGTATGAATATTTGTTTCAAAATTAAATTCCCATCAGAGGATGAAATAGGTCGGATAAGATAAATTTTCTTTTTATCTTCATATATATATATATATATATATGTGTGTGTGTGTGTGTGTGTGTGCGTGTGTGTGTGTGTGTGTGTGTGTGTGTGTGCCAGCTGTAGAAACAGGTTTATTTTTTCTCGGCCAGTGATGAACTGCTTCATTCTCGTACATCAATTTCAATTTACCCGTGCCCTTCAAATGTTTTTGCCACACGAAACAACACACGATCCTTAACCGTCCTTGCAGCCTCATCTTCGAAATTCCCTTCCCACACCGCATCATACGGTTATGTATGGTGCCGTTTACACCCCTCCCAGATTTTCGTAATTATTTATGAACACCCACACCCGCACTCGCACCCATACTCACATATATGTAAAAATAGTACTTGGGTAGAGAGGGACGGTAGGATTATTTTAGGGGTTATTTTGCCTTTATACATACAAATATACCTACACACACGCGCGCACGTACACACACACACACACATATGTATATATATATATATATATATATATATATATATATATACATATATATATATGTATATATGTATATATATATATGCGTTTGAGTATATATATATATATATATATATATATATATATATATATATATATATATTTAATGTACCCACATCAGTATATACACACGGAGAGACACACACACACATATACACCAACACCCATATACGCGCGCAACCACTCACCCACTCATATATATGAGATAACGATATATATTTTTATATATCAAGAACAGTATTGGCAAAATAAGTGGAAAAAGTTAACTTGTGATGCGTTTTGTCTTTTAGGACTTCATCCGAAGAAATTAGTTATTATATTAGTAGGATCACACATTCGCACGATAGATGGGTGCTGGGAATTTTTTTTTTTTTTAATCTCGCCGAATTTATTTAGAGTTGTTTTTTTGTTTTTTTTCTTTCCATCACTTTTGTAAGCAGGTATCCCACCAAGTGATAATAGACGATCTGCCAGGAATGGTGAAATATTGTAAGAGTCAAGGCGCAAATGTTCAGTAGATGACCTTGCCATTAAGGCACTCTCGAGACATTGACATCGTAGTGAATTATTTTCTCCTTTGAACAGAATTGCAATTTTTTGTACACTTGTGATCAGTCTGGTTACGCTGGGCAACCAACGCATTATTTTGTAAAATGTTCCTTTTGTGTTCATTTAATCTTTTATTTGGCTTCCTTGCGTTTTTCTTCTATGTATTTTTGTGACAAATATTGCAGGTGATGGAGTAAACTCCTTTCCTTCTTTTTAGCTTATTGTTTTGTTCATTTAATAATATTTTAAAGGATCAAAAACTTTCGGATAAATGAAAGTCCGCTACTTTCTCATTAAAATGTTTAAAATTACAGTCTTAGATAACTCCCTGCTGCAGCTGCCAGTTTAACGATCATTCAGTGAAAATATTAAATAATTATATATATATATATATATATATATATATATATATATATATATATATATATATATATCTAGGAACTGACAGCCGAACACCAGCACTTATGATTTGATTATAGTGGTGAAGGTTTTGTGCACAAGGGACGAATACAGAGACTACGTGCCACAAGGTCCCCAAACAACCCTCAGCAGGTTTTGAATTCAGAGTTGTCCTTCTCTTAGACCAGTAGCCCCCCAAGAACCCAGTCTGTCCTACTGTTTACCCATAGCTGGAGGAAGAACAAGAGGATTACTACCTTCCCCTGCGTTATTAGCCCGTAAGTGAATGTAATGGGTTCGAGACTGGTATTCGACTCGTCGATTCCTAAATCCGAGCCGCTATCCACTACTCCACTGTGTATATATAAGGTTGAGTACTTCAACATGGTATAATGGTTAGCAAGCTAGATGAGTAGTGAGTTTGATCCTCACGATGCTCCATACTTGCGGCCTTGTAACCACATCTAACCTAAGCTTAGTAAATCACTATATATGAGGTTTTTCTAACAAAAACGAGAATACATAGGACGTCTCGATCTCTAAACCGGTTGACGATAATATCACTGTTTAAAATAACTGGGATATGTACTTAAAATCATCTACCCGCTAAATATAACGTTTGTGATGATGATGATGATGATGATGATGATGATAATAATAATAATAATAATAATAATAATAATAATAATAATAATAATGTTCTGACAAGTACAGCCCACACTTTACGAAGGGCTTTATCTATGTAATTATTTTTTATTTTATTTTATTTTATTTTTATTTTTTATTTTTTGCAGTGGAAAGTGTCATGATGCCATTTCTAACCTTAGGTCCCTGGGCGGGACCCGGAAAGAAATGTGTAAACGCCAGATATCAAAGAAAATAATAATAATAATAATAATAATAATAATAATAATAATAATAATAATAATAATAATAATAATAGGCAGTAACAAATAAAATTGAATTTTCAACTGTCTCTGCTCGGTGTTTTCCAGATATATATATAAATTCGCCAGCTGGCTCGATAGTAACATATTGTTGTGATGGAATGTTACTATGGAAACACCCCGATGAAACACCGGGTAGGGACAGTTAAAATGAACATTTAATTTTCGTTTTTTCTCTTAATTCTCTTGATAATGAGCACTTCAATGCTACATCCTGATTGCCTGAAAAACTTCACCATCCAGAAATACTCGGGTCGATCGTTATTTTAGGCGAAACACAATCTTATGTAGATATTTATCTTCACGCTCACTCAAACTGAATGTGACACAAGGCCAAGTTGAAAGGGCGATTGTTACGCGTACATAGGAACCGGACCAAAAATGGATCAAGCACCAATCGGCATTTCCTCTTTGGGGAACACTGCTAAGTTCAGAGATCAACTTTTGTTATTTACACTGAATTTTGTAAGTTCCAAACATTTCAATTATGTTTGCCAGCGTTTAAAACGTTGACTGCCAACTCAGAATCCTTAGGATCACATATGGCGCTAATATTTTTTTCATATTTTCTAATAGAAATAAAGTTTGTCGGTGTTAATACTTTTTAAGAAAATAGCCACCAAATTGTTTTTTTTAACTTCAGAAGACTTGTCACTAAAAATAGTATTGACAACATTCATAACTGCAAATAACGGCAAATATTCATAACTGTTCTTTTTCGAATTTTCCAAATGATATATAAGAATAAATTATTATGTTCTATAAATATGATTTATATTTATTTTATAACTAGCTTAAAATCGGGCAGCATTTAAGCTAGCTACTACTGAGGGCTTTTGATTGGGCCTCATCACAATAGAGGAGTAGATGTGATAAGCAACAATAAACTACAACTCAAAATTGATCACTGCATTTAAGTGTTGCATTAACATTTAAGCTTATCTTTTAAAATGTCAATGATAATTCTTCTGTCGTCACTTACTTTAAAGAAAATATGATGTACGTAGGTTCTTACTTTTCATATTTGTATTTCATGGGTGACTTTCGCTTGATTTCACAATTTATTTTAATTATTCCCAAATTTATTTCCAAGTTATGAAAATTGTTATCGTAAAAAAAATTCTTCAAGAAAAATCTCCGAATACAATTGCAGTAATGAAAACTTGGGAATCCAAAATTTCAGGATTGCAGGTCCGGATCCTGCCTTAAATGTTTTAATTTGCTCACAGAGTCGGCCTAATTCCAAAATGGTATATATTGGGCTACGGCCTCTTGGAGTAGAGTTGAATACACGGACAATTTTATTTTGAAACACTGTAATTTGAGAACAGCATTTTTTTTTCATTTGTACATGAGGTATTGAAAATTAGAGAGTTGTGTCTCTTTAATTGTTTTTATCAGTATAAGCCAAGATGGTGAAATCCGAAAAGAATCGCAGTAATGAAAACTTGGGAATCCAAAATTTCAGGCTTGCGGTTCCAGATCCAACCCGAAATGATTTTAATTTACTCACTGGGTCGGCTTGATACTAAAGTGGTATGATATGTTGGGCTACGCCTCTAGGAGTAAATCTCAAAAAGTGTGACACAGTGACACACTTACATTCGCATTTATTATATAGATTATATTAGTAACAAAATTAATTCTGCAAATATTACTCATATTGGTGTTGAATGAATATATTTCCTTGAGCTCCCAAAATTGCACAGGAAGCCATGTGCATTGATTTATATAGAAATGAAAAGATAACGTTTTCAAACATTTGGCAAAGCAATTTAGAATGATAATATAACCGTCACCAGTATCTGGAGACGCGACGTAAGATGAAATGGCATGTCACCAATGTATGGTGACATCAGCAGTCAATGTGATAATGTAATCAAATTTAAATGCGATCATTAATCAAATTTATATATTAATAATAAATATAGCTTTTTTTTCCTCACCAATACTATAAATCTGAGTTTTATGCACAATGCAATCATCAGGTGCTAATTGAAAATAGTTTTTGCTACCGGTGAGAAAAAATGTATATTTATGTATTATTTATTATAATACATACGTTTGAAAATACGCATATTTTTCTCACTGAAACCCTTCTTTAAATTTTCTCTCTGTTAAATTTTAATGCCCCCTCCACCTTTGGACCTCCCTGCCCCTCTCTCGTCTGTTACCCCTCTATATAGATGTCATGTCCTCCCATAATCTCATACATATACTCTTACTAATTTTTTCCCAGAGTTATTTTTTCTGTTTTCTTTTTGAATCTGTAGGTCTGATGAATTGGATCGTTCTTACGATTCCAATGGAATAAATTATGACCATGGAATATTAGTGTTTAAGTCTTTTTATTATATCCTTACTCTGTCCTGGACATCGAGTTCTACCTGGATCATATCCTTTTGGAATTATTTTTATACATATATATATGTGTATATATAATTGCATATGTATGTGTATATTTACCACTAATATTGTGTGTGTGTATATATATATATATATATATATATATATATATATATATATATATATATATATATATATATATATATATATATATATATGGTGTGATAGGTAAATTATTGACATTTTATATTTTTTTATTTTACGCATGTGGGTTGTTTGTGTTTTTGTTTTGTTTTTCTTCTGTCGACTGCACAGTATAATATGTTAAGTAGGGCATCGTCTCTGAGAAAATGTGCACTATGATGCAGTTCACTCTAGAAACGGCATGCTGTATTGCTTGGCATTCGCACCGGAAGCTCCAATGCAAATATTTCAGAATGTTTGTGTGTCAATCTGAGGACAGAGCAGAGTATTCGGAAAGAGTTGGATGAGTCCAGAGGTGATGACGAATGTGTTTGGAGTGATCACTAGTTATGGCGATGTTATGCCTCAATTCATCTTCCTACAGGGCCTCACAATTAACACATTGGTCTATATCAAGTGCCTTGAGGAGGTAGTGCTGCCCTGGGTCAAGAGAGTAGCTGCTGACAACAGGACTCTGCACCATGCCACACAAGCAGGAGAATTGGCTCTCAGACAATTTCTGCGACCACATCACCCCTTAAACATGGCCACCTACCTCCCCAGACTGCAACCCCCTTGATTATTACGTTTGGGGCGCAGATGAGTGAGACACCCACCAACAAAACTCCTTGTAACACCAAAGATGAACTGAAGGCTAGGATTATGGAAGCATTCACCAACTTAAACAAGGAGACCGTCCAGAAGAGATGCAGGTGAATTAAAAGTCGTCTGCAGGTTGTGGTTGAATCCAATGCCGGTTTTATTGAATGAATTTCCTCTTTAATATACCAAGATATTTTTGTGTCATTTTGGTAAATATATCTGTTAAAATGAGATGTCAGTTTTATTTTCATTTTTGCGTAATTTAGACGACAATTTATCCATCTCATCCTGAATATGTGTGTGTGTGTGCGCGCGAGTCGGTTACGCGTTTCATTCTTCGAAAGGACTTCTTCAGACGAATTAAAAATTAAATAAAAAGTAATTAAATCTTATACCTAATCCAGAAATTTTAAAAAACGATTGCAAGAAATGTCTCATAAAATACAGTGTTGAAACATCTTGGAATTTAAATAAGAGGTTAGATGAGCAGAAAGTTATTCGCAAAAAAAAATACACTTAATAAATTGGTCGTTCATCGTAACAGATCTGACTATAAGTTCGACTTAAAAAATGCAGCATTTCTTAAAAGAAAAAACTATATTGAATATATATTTATAGTGGAATCTTCCGCGGTAAATTTACATTCAGGATCAGGCAACATTTCTACAATAAAAATACAAAGAGAACTGCTAGGAAGCTGAATGAAGAGAGCGTGGGCATCATTTAAATTTAAAACTAAACGTCCCTAGATCTTTGTATATAGTTAAATGCATATTTTCTCCACATTATATATATATATATATATATATATATATATATATATATATATATATATATATATATATATATATATATATATATATATATATATATATATATAATAGATAGATAGATATAGACAGATAGATAGATAGATATAGATCTATAAGTGAACATAGAAGTCAACATATGTTCACTTTTATATTTACACGCGATCTATCTCTATCTATATTGATCACTTTATCCCATAAATATAGCACACCATAAGACTATATTTCTTCATATATATATATATATATATATATATATATATATATATATATATATATGTATGTTTACGCGAGTGTGTGTGTGTGCGTGTGTGTGTGTGTGCGTATGTGTGTGTGTGTGCAACTAATTACCAGCGTCCCTTATTCGTGCGCATGTATAGTCGAACCAACATAACAAACTTAGTCCGATGAAGTCGAAAAGGAGGAAATGGGTCAGAAGAAAAAATTTCCACAATATATATATATATATATATATATATATATATATATTAATAGATTTAAAATATGGTTTTCCCGCTACACAGTGATAACCATGTTTCAGAAATGTAAGCTAAAGCCCCTGAATTTAATTTTGTTATTAAACCAAAGCCATTAGTTCCATTTCCTCATCAAGCGAATTTTGGAGTAACTTACTTTTTAAAATTTACGGTTGTTAACGGCACTGGAAAGATTCATAATTAAATGCTCTGTAAATTTAAATTTACATTGAGCACTTTTGTGTAAAAATAAAAATATCTATAAGAACACCGGATTTTATATCTTACTGTTCTTTCCTTTTTATTTATATATATATATATATATATATATATATATATATAAATTTCCACAATATATATATATATATATATAACTCCCTTGATAAAAACGCTTTTTAGATTTAAGACGTCCTTTCTAGGGACTCAAGGCCAACTATAAAAGATTATTTTCATTTTATCATTCTATTGCTCACCATTCATATACACAAATATATATATATATATATATATACACAAATATATATATGTGGGGGGTATGCGTGTGTCTGTGTTTGTGTATGTGTGCGTGTGTCTGTGCAAGTATATGTATATTTTGTATGTAAATTCACTCAACGGTAAGGAGATAAGTATACGTGCAATCTTTTGTGCCCCTTGTCCCAACTTCAACCCTTCGTCGCCAGCTTTCATTTCCCATCTCAACATGTTTCAGTTTGGGGTTTACTCATACATAAAGACACACCCGCGCGCGCACACACACGCACACACACACACACACGCACGCGCATGTGTATATATATATATATATATATATATATATATATATATATATATATATATATATGTATATATACGTATTACAGTTGTTTCCTCGCTTAACGCGCTTTGCCATTCGTTGCTACTCCCTTGCCTCTCATCCAATATCTCTGCCTAGACCTTTTCCCTCCTAATAACCCTTACCCCACCTGCAATCCTTTTCCAAGGTTCTTCCTCTTCCGATATATGCCCCCTTCTTTTAATACCTGCCGTTTTCCCCTTCCTGGGTGCGAGAACATTTTTTTTTGTTTTGTTTTGGTTTCCAGTAGAGAAGAGGCACAGTCAAACCCAAGAGTCTTTTGGAGTGGGGCTGAAGACACAACAGAATAGAAAACTAAAAATAAATCTCCTTTTCAGATACGCTTCTATGCCATAGTCTTATAAACACAGCCGAGAAATATAATTTGTTCCTTCTCTTCTTGAGTACACCCGAGTTACTTATAACAGACATCGTAGGCATACAGCCATTTTCTTTCTTTCTTTCTTTCTTTCTTTCTTTCTTTCTTTCTTTCTTTCTTTCTTTCTTTCTTTCTTTCAGTTAATTTCATTTATATACGAAGATGTCTTTAAAAGTTTAGGTATATAAGCTTCTTGATTTTTATCTTTAGAAAACTTCCTTGATATCTCTAAAAGGTGAGTGGATATGTGGATAGTCTATTTCGGCAAACTGAGTTCAAATTCCTAGCTAGGCTATTGCTTCCTCGTTTTCACCACATCCCATTGGAAAATATAAATTCATCTTTCTCCCTCTAACTATGGATAAAATAGTAATGTAGACTGGGTTCTCGCGCAGCCGTCTAGTAGAAGGAAAACTCTGAATTCCAAACTGCTGAGGACGCAAAGAGACATAACTCTATTATCTTTCCTAAGATTGTATGACAATAACCTAAATGATGAAAAGAAATGAATCATGATTTCCTATGTTCTGAAGGGAATGTGTGTGTGTGTGTGTGTTCGTGTGTGTTCGTGTGTATGCAGATATACAAACACTAAATATATATTTATGTATATATACAGGTTGCGGCAAACGTAGCGCCCTTTTTATTTATTCATTTTTATTGAACAAAAATAAATTAAAATCGTTAAAGAAAATGTTATCACATCAAAACAACATGATTTGTTATGGGGATTTTCTCAAAGTAGCTTAGATGTGGCACAAGGCCGGAAGTTGGGAACACTCAGTGAGGATCGAATTCACTAATCAGTAGTAATGGAACTAACGGTATAAGCTTTCTAACCATTATACCACGTCTAATTGGCCAAACAGGATTTGTTATAATTAACAAACTATTTAACAAGTTCAAAATGTTCCCCTTCATGTTCAATACCATGCTGAACCCTATCAGAAACATTTCTACAAACCATTTGACATATATTCAGAAAGAATTATCAGAAATTCCATATTTTAATTCAGTAATTGTTTTACTTTTGAGCCTGTAAAACACTGAACTGAGGTAAGTTATCCTCAGCTCGAAAAAAGTGCTTTACTTTTTCTGCACACTGTATAAGTAA
>OZ038509.1:2875628-2883128 GCA_964036315.1 Acanthosepion esculentum | reverse complement strand
TGTGTGTGTGTACGTGTGTGTATGTGGTTTTGTGCATGTGTATGCGAATAAGCGCGTAAAAGTGTGTCTAGATAGAAAAATATGAGTGCATATGTCCACATTTGGTATTATTTCCTTCCCCCACCAACCTTTGATTGAGATTTCTATGCCCGCCACCACTAAAAATGATCTTCCAGTATGGCTGAATATATATATATATATATATATATATATATATATATATATATATATATATATATATATATATATATATATGTATATATATATATATATATATATGGGGGGGGGCGATCGCGTGTGTCTGTGCGTGTGTTTATCGGGAAGGAGACACGTGGCTTTCTCATACACATACGCACACACATACACACACACGCGCGCAAACACACACACACACACACACACACACATATATATATATATATATATTAGAAATGTGTATTGTGTGTGCTTTTCTCAGTATAAACTATCATCTGGTGCCAGTTGTCCGAGTTTGGATTGATCCAAAATCATCATGGCGAACGTTTAATTTTCAAGGCAGACTTTCCCTGCCCGAGAGATTAGAGCGAAACTCATTCATGAGGATTTCCATCAGCGTATTTTAAATCAATAGACAGATTTGTGGGGACTGGGATTAATATTAACACAGACACAGATACGTAGGTAGGTACGTAGGCTGGTAGGTATATATATATATATATATATATATATATATATATATATATATATATATATATATATATATATATATATATATATATATATATATATGTAGATAGATAGATAGATATTGATAGGAAGGAAGGAGGGAAGGCAGTTAGGAAGGAACAGAGATTTGGATCTGAATAGATTAGACAGATGAGTAGACTGAGATAGAGAGAGAGAGAGAGCTCCGGCTTTCACACAAATATACTTATAAAGTTACAAACCAATCTCACCCAAGAGATAGGGTCTCGTAGCAGAGCAGATTGGGCCATCTAACCTAGGCAGGTAACCAGAATAGAATGACAACTTTGAATTCAAAATCGATCCGGAATGAGACTATGAACTCCACCATAAGCTCCATGGCTGATTCTACAATTTCAACAACGCACACACATACACACACACACACACACACATACATACATATATATATATGAAATGGATTAAATCCGACAAATATTTTAATATATTTTCTGTTTACTCCTTATTTTTAAGAAACAACTTAATGCTCTGTTTTACTTAAACATTATTAATTACATTTATTGACCTAAATATACAAAAAATTTCGTAGAAAATATACGTCCACCGACTGGAATCGAACCTGTATCCCTTATAGAAACCGTCATTTGGCCTGACGCGCTGTTAACCATTCAGCAGTACTTTGACCTTTGCTAAACCGGAAATGCTCTGTGGCTGAATGGCAAACATTTTTCAGATTGGCTAAAATTTATGGTTTATAGCTAAATATAGAAATCCCTACGAATTCTTGGCTCTACAAACAATTCCTGAAAAATTATTGATTCAACACTTTTTTTTGTAATCGGTATTCAAAATCAATATTTCAATGATCAAACATGATCAGTTAAATACTGATTTTCGCAAACGGTTTGTACTTAAATGTTTTCACCATTATGCTTATATATGCACGGAATTCCATGCATTTATAAAATTCAGTTTTTGTCGGATTTAAATTGATCCTATTTTTTCTCCTTAAAAATAGTTAATCTTTGATGTAAAATAATTTGATATAATAGAATATATGACTGAAAATTGAGGTATACGATAAAATGTTGAATCTATTCAGTTATACTAAAATCGTGTATAACATCGACATTGTATTTCAAGCGAAAGCGATTTTTGTGTTTGATTTTTTCATTTGATTAAATTTTAATGTTTAATAATAACCGATCCAAGTTTCTACATAGCCTACCCACCTCTCCTCTTTATCTCTCTCCCTCACTCTTTCTCAGAGTGCGCGCGTTCTGAAGCGACGGATTCATCGCCTAATCGTTATCATGTCACGAACAAATGGGATATGTCTGCACTGTGTCCCGAAATTGGAAGAGTGTCAGAAAATCAGGTAGAAAATCAGGTAGAAAATCAGGTAGAAACACCTGGATAAAAATGACTGCCTGTATTTTTTAAATCATTTCACCCCAAGCAGTGTAATGGAGCCACTAAACTGCAAGGGGTTACTAACTAAATGTGAGAGAAGATGAAAAGAAAAAGACATGATTAAGGAGAGAGAACTATAACAGAAGAGGAATTATGATGACAGACGACGATTGACATTGGATTCAGATTTTTAAAGATCAAAACTGACTGGAATGCAAGAAGCCAGAAGAGTGTTCCACGAGCAAGAAGTGCAAGCGAAGAAACTATTAGCAAAGAACTTACGGTTACATCTAGCGATTTCAACTGTAAAATGATGAGACATCGCCGTCTATCTAGTACTGCGTTTAAATTCATATAATTCAGGTAATAAAGGTATAAAGTCTCGTTACCATGAAAAAATTTTAAGAAAAAACACAGAGAAGCTACATTAGGACAATGGCAAAATGACTATAGTGAAGATGCCAGGCGAGGGCGAATAACATTGCAGATTATACTTTGGATTTTATCTAGAATCTCTAAATAGATAGAATCACCAGACCAGATGCAACAGCAATATTCAATACATGAACGAATCGTAGACTTATAAATGTGTAAGTATCTGGTGGGAAAAACCGTCTAGCACGAGACGGTGAAGCAAGTTTCCTAGCAGTAAACTTAGCAATTGATTCAATATGATCTTTCCAATTCATGTCAGTGGAAAACGTTAACTGGTACTGCGCATAACTTCATAGTCTAGGTACCATCAGAACGATTACCATGAAAGTATTTATAGACAAAGGCACAAGGAAGCTACATGACGGCTGAGTGAAAGTGACTGAAGCCGAGATGCCAGCTCAGGACCAAGAATATTGCGGATTTTTTTTTTTACATCTATAACAAGAGAACTAGACCATATGCGGCAGCAATATTCAAAGCATGGTTGAATGGTAGACTTATAGATCTGTAAGATAGATTCTGATGAGAAAAATTGTCTAGCACGAAACAGTAAGCAGCCTTCATAGCGGCAGACCAAGCAAATGATTCGGTGTCATTTTTCCACTAAAAGGATGCCAATCTTGGATTGATATTGTAAATCAAGAACGAGTGTCAGAAAAGAAAGGTCCAGTACAAAGAATGAAGAACGAAAATTATTTCAGTTTGAATCATGAAGATCGTGTTGCTTTTATGTCAGTCATCTTGACGTTGTTATCATCCCAGTTCATTCAAATCTCACATCATTGAGCGACCTTTCATTTTATGGAATATGACGACCTGAATTATGAACATCGACAGGAAATTTGAGAATAGAAAACGAAATACATGACAAGATTGCATTTTCATTTAGAATCCCCACAGAGTAACGGAAAACCAACAAAGGTACTGCTGAAACGATCGGGGTTAGCATTAATGATGCTTCGGCCCCGGAACCATTTCTGGCCCATGAGGAAGGCTTTGTTGTTGGCACAGATGTTGTTTTAGCGGCAACATATGTAAGAAATTATATATACACTAGAATCCCAAAGGCCAATTTTGAACTGAAAAAGTCGTTAAAATATATAAGCTGATAATATGTTTATATATTTTGAGTATATACTGTATATACAAGACGATAAAAATGTAAACATATATGATAACTAAAAACAGGCATGAACCTCAAGTTACCTGCGCCGTATATAAATTAACAATATATGTAAATCTGTGTCTAACACTGCTTCGTTTTTTCAGAAAAGTTATCGATCTGACCAAGAAAGAATTTCAAAAGGAATTATGATGTTTATTTACATTTTGTCAAGTGCATCCGGTCGAAAATATTGCAGCTGACTTAGTATAAAAATGCACTAGAATGATGTTACAATAAAAATATACCGAAAAAGTCTTTACTATAAAAATGTATTGGAAATTATTTTACTATAAATATTGATTTGGAAGTGATTTTACTACTTAAACCTTATTTTTAGTGGATACTTGTATTTGAGTAGACGCCCCGCTTATTTACTAAACAGTATATTTATTTATTTTCATCTGCCGGCTGGATTCGAACCTATTCAACTATGCGTTCTATCGACGCACTTCGTGGCCGAGAGGTCAAAGCACATCAGATCTAATTGTAGTTTCCGCTAGGGAAACGTAGCTTCGAATCCAGTCAGATTTTCACTAATAAGATTTCTAGAATATTCAGGTCACTAAACGAAAATACATAAATATACGGTTTTAATAAATAAAAGGATCTTCTATTCAAATACTAGTATCCACTATAAAATACTAGTATCCACTATAAAATACTAGTATCCACTATAAAATACTAGTATCCACTATAAAAAAAAACGTTTAAGTAATACATTCTATTGGATTGATAAATAAAAAATCCATCACTTTCTAGCAAAAGTTATTTTAATATAAAACGCATTGGAAATCATTTTAATATGAAAATGCATTGCCAATAATTTTACTATGAAAATGAATAGGAAATTATTTTACTATAACAATACATTGAAAATAATTTTACTATAAAAAGGCATTGCCAATGATTTTACTATGTAAATACATTCGAAATGATTTTGCTATGAAAATGCATTCGAAATGATTTTGCGATGAAAATGAATTCGAAATTATAGTACTATAAAATGCAGTGGAAAGTATTTTACTATAAAAATGCATTGGTAATTATTTTACTATAAAAAGGCATTGCAAATTATTTTGCTATAAAATACATTGGAAATTATTTTACTATAAAATACATTGGAAATTATTTTACTATAAAATACATTGGAAATTATTTTACTATAAAATACATTGGAAATTATTTTACTATAAAATACATTGGAAATTCTTTTACTATAATTTACATTGGAAATTATTTTACTATAAAATACATTGGAAATTATTTTACTATAAAAATACACTGGAAAGATGTTACGATAAAAAATACATTGAAAAAAATTACTACATAAAAATTTTGAACTTGAAATAATGATTCTAAAAATTGCATTGCAAAAGGTTTTACTATAAAAAGTTATTAGAAATGACTTTATTATAAAATGTATTGGAAATGATTTCTCGATACGAATCGATAAGAAATTATTTTGCAATAAAAATACATTTGAAATAATTTTACTTTAAAAATGTATTAGGAATGATTTTACTTGAAGTAGGCCTGTTCAAATATTTTCTACTCGACGAAGATTGGATTCAAAACATATCCTGATGTTTAGACATTTGGTTAGATTTATGGAAGTAGGTCAGCAGCATCTCATAGGAATGTTCATAGATGTTCACATGAACCGTTTTCTTACATTTTTGTTAAGTCCGTGGCTCTGACAGAGAAGCGAAGAAATGAATTCGCTTGTTGTCAAATAATATATTTACTCTCATATGTTTCTTGCATTTGCCACATAATTTCAATTTTATTGAAACTTAATATTTTATTTGTGTTAGTAGTTTTGTTTTCTTTTTCGTCTCTACTTGACAAAGCAAAGTGTGCCTGTAAAACACATTAACGAGTTTAGCAATGAAGACCTCCTGTCCCGTTATTCATCGGGCAACAACTCTTCGGTGCCTAGAGGGGACTACAAACAGTGACCTTCCTCCTGTCTCGGTTGAGCCTCTACTTCTGAGATCGGGCGCTGGCGTCGCTATCTCGGTACTTTTGGATAGACCACCGGCTATTGCCAAGCTAGTAACGTGGCGGGAATCGACTATTTTCAGTGTGTGCTCAAAGAAATAGTAATCTTTGCAACTTTGCACACTTAATGAGTTCACCTTCCATTCCACTCTGTTGGACCAGGACACACTGAGAATTAGTCCGCCACAAAGATCTCTTAGAACTGGTCAGCAACCCTGGCATATTTGGGAAGGACATTCGAATAATCAAGAACTTATACTGACAGCAAACCACCTGCATACTGATAGAAAATGAGTTCAACAGATATACAAAAATTCAAAAGGGATTAAGGCTAGGATGCATCTTCTCACCGGACATATTCCACCTATACAGTGAGGCAATTCTGAGAGAGATGTCCTATCAGGATTCATTATTGGCAGCCACAATCTTAATATAAGATATGCAAATGACACAGTGTTGATAGTAGACACGGAAAGAAAACTACAAAAGTTCCTACAGAAGTTAGTGAAGGAAAGTAAGAGGAACTGTACGAAGACAGAATGCGTGGTTATTTAGAAAAGGCTGAGCACAAAATATAAATTACAAATCGGAGATACCAAAATCAACGAAGCACACAACTTTAAATATCTGGGAAGTGTTCTAACTGAGACGGAAAATGCGATACAGAAATCCGAAAAGGCATTGGGATAGCCAAAGAAGCATCCTAAAAGCTAAGCAGAGTATTAAGAGAGAGAAAAACTTCGTTAGAAACGAAGAAAAGTGTACTGAACTGTTGCGTGATATGGCAGTGAATGCTGAACAATTTTCTCATAGATGAAGAAGAGACTTGAATCCACAGGAATCTGGTTCTACAGAAAGGATAACATGAACCGAACCTGTGAGCAACAACGAAGTTTTAGAGAAAAAGGAAACAAAAAAGAAACTTATACTTAACACCAGGAAAAGACATCTGAAATTTCTAGGGCTCATAATGAAGAGTGGGGTTTGGAAAATCTGTTACTCACAGGACGGATTGAGAGAAAGAGGGACAGAGGAGAATAACGCCTTGTATACTTGACGAATAAATGGATGGTGGAACAGGGTCTAGAAATAATAAAAGGGCCTGCAAGGGATAGGAAATTGTGGAGAGCCATGATCGCATACATCATGAGGGGAAAAGATACAGAAAGAGAGAGAATTTTTGGAAAGTTGACTCTTCTGCATAACGTGTTAATGGTCTTCCATATTTTCCTTCCATACAAAATGGTGGATGCAAGAATTGCAATGCAGATCCTCAACTTGATAGGAAGGCTGATCTATATTTTCTTTTTTCCTAGTTACCTTAATACCCCCGGACCCATCAGCTATTTGAAACTATCCCAAGACAATTAAAAAACGCCAAATTTTTGACGATGCATTAACGAAGCCAGATTTAGCCATAAACAACATCCCCCACACACCCACGCAACTGTAAAGTATAAGAACATGAAATTAAAATTTATTTAATTATCAAAATATCTCTTTTGTGCAATTCCATGTAATTAACTTACTAAACCATGTTCCAGTTCCGTCCGAGGCTGTTTGCATTCGCGTCGCATTAATGCACCTGCAAAAAGGCATGAATACAGGGTGTTTTACAATTGTCGAAACAAAGCAGCTGCCTCTCAGATGGGGAGAACTCGAGGAACGTGAAGACCGTGGTAAGGAGGGACAGTGGTTCCAGCAGGATGCTGCTCACACTGCTATGTTGCCATAGCATGGCTCCGTGAAAAGTCTGGGGAGCGTCCCATCAGTGGAATAGGCATCTCATTCGCTTGACCAGA
>OZ038509.1:2828128-2870628 GCA_964036315.1 Acanthosepion esculentum | reverse complement strand
GAATAAAAGGAAGGAAGGGAGGAATAGGAGATGAAGGAATGAAGAAAATAGCTTGTATCAGAAATTGTTCAAATCGAGATTAAATATAATATTTGAGCGTATGCATTTCTGATAATCTTTCACTCTTATTTTCTACAATATTTCCGATTTTCCATTTTTCTCGATTTTTCCATGGATATTATTATCTCGATCACCTAATATAATCTTGAGATCCACTAATTTTTCCCTTCCAGATAGAGTCATGTGTCAAAATTGACGTGACCACAAATTATACAGTGACCCGCAAAAACTACTCGGCTTGTTATTTAATCTTACGGTTTCGAATTCAACATTTCTAAATGTTTCATTATGCATTTCTTTTTCTTTCCTCATTGATTTGTATTGGTAAAGGCGCGCCTAGGAAGGAACATCGGTCGGAACTTTGCTTGCCTCCAGAAAAGTCACTCTTTAAACCACAATGACTAAAAACGGAAAAAAAAACATGCCGTCTCACAACTTGCCTGAGAATTTTTTAAATGCCATTTTCCTTCAGTACCCTGAACTGTCCACAGATTTCTTTTCTTTCTTATCTATGGCTTACCATATATACTTAAGAAGGATATTGGATTGGTTTCTCTTTGCCTTTTCCACAGTTTTGAATTCAGATTTTTCCTTCTCTTAAACTGGTTACCAACCAAGGCTAGAGAGCTTAGTCTCGCTGTTATTATTATACATGTAACTGGTGTGAAAAGAGACGGGTTCATAACTTTCTCAAATGCATTAGTACGAACGTGAAAGCAATAAACTCACCGGGAATTTAAACTCCA
The DNA here is from genome assembly GCA_964036315.1 of Acanthosepion esculentum. NCBI lineage: Eukaryota > Metazoa > Mollusca > Cephalopoda > Sepiida > Sepiidae > Acanthosepion > Acanthosepion esculentum. Next base: position 2,869,822 of record OZ038509.1, on the reverse strand, counting down.
ATTTTCGTACCGAATCCCCTTACCCTATCGTCCACCCCGATTTGAGATTAGTTACTTTGTAGAAAAAGAATAAGATCCTAATTCTGAATTGATTTATTCTAGTCTTCTTGAACAAATAAATGCAAATATCTTGATTACTGTATTTCTAAATAAATATATACAGTTATGTATGTTTATATGAAAATTACATCTCATAAGCCATATATCAATCTACCAACTGTATATGTTTTAGATCAGTGATTTTCAGCCGGCGTGCCTCTTAACCAAATCAACCAAACTAAGTTACTTGACTAATTCATCTTTTACTTACAACAGTTGAAGTCGTACCGTAGTATCCTCTTCAACAATTATAATAGATATTTACAATACTTAGCTAATTCTGAACAGAAAACTTTCTAGGTACACTAGATTTGGGAATTTATTATGCAAATAAATGATTTCACAATAAAATTATTATTAACCAACCAATGTTTCTAAAACTTCCTTGATATCCTTATATGTATAGGATAAATATACCATGTGACATACTGGCTTTTTATCTGTTTTTATTAAGAATATTTGCAACACATTTGAGTGATATAAGATTTTATCTTCTATTCAAGTGTTGCTCATCATAATGCAAATAAAATGCTATAATAGTATAGTTAATAAAATATACTATATATAAATATTATAATAGTATAATAGAACACTATAATAGTATAGTATAGTATAGTTATATTTATTTCTTTTTTTGTTGCTGCTTGAAAGTTTGTGAACTACCTAACAGAAATTATTATTGTTATTGTGAAAAAAATAAAATAAACCTATACGTAAAGTAGACTTAGCAAATAATGGATACAAAAATATCTATTTTAATGACTTTAATTATTTATTTGATAAAAATGTGCGTTGTGGTGTAATGGATAACGGCTCGGACTGATAAATCGGAGAGTTCGAATACCAGCTGGGCTCGTTACATTCACTTACGCTCTTATCCCCCGACTCCCTGTACCCAGCTTGTATAGCAGGACAGACTGGGCCCTATAGCCTTGTCTGGCAACCAAAAAGGATAACCAAATCGTCTATCAAACATTTCCCCCAAACTGAAAATCTGACATGTGCTAAAGTATATGGAGCCGCCTCTGTATTGGTGAAGTCAAGTAGGTAATAAATTCAACTGAAACACATATCGGTGCTTAATTATTCAATTTAATCTGATCAATCAAATAAAACATCCTTAGAGAGGAGAAACCATATAAGCTCCCGTAATACCAATTTATAGCGTCACGGATGAACAATGCCGAGAGGAAAAGGGGTGTCTGAGGACATCAAGGAAGATTGTACTGACTCTTTCCCAGTCTAGGAAAAACTATAAGACCATATCAAAAATTTGCAGCTTCATATATCCACTTCAAGGCAAACAATTTACAAATGGAGGACATCCAACCTGATCGTAACTCTGCCTAGAAGTTGTCGCCCAACAAAACTATCACTAAAATAATAAATCAGGTAACGGCCAACCCACACATCACACCGAGAAAGTTTCAGACTTCCACCTGGAGTAAATATCTGAAATCAGACATGGCATGCATTGCTAGAAGGAAGCCGCTGCTCGCTACGAAGAACAAAGCTCTTAGTGACATTTTGTCAAAGAAAATTTAACCAACCAGAGGCCTTATGGAAATTCATTCTCTGCGCAGATGAGTCAAAGATAAAATTGTTGGCTTACAATTAAAATTGTCATGTTTGAAGAAAAGCTGAAGCTCTGTACAAAAACAAAGAACCTCATTCCAACAGCGAAGCATGGGATGGGATTTCTGTCTCCGGACTTGAACGACTCCATATTATCCAAGAAAAGAAAGGACTTCCCAGTCCTATAAAAAATAATGGATCAGAATTTCCTGCTATTAGTCAAGGCATTGAAGTTTGATCGAAAATATGAACTGCAACATAATAATGTCCCTAAGCATAGCAGCAAAACAATATCCCTAAGCATAGCAGCAAAACAACTAAAGAATAGCTTAAAAGAAAACAGATTCATACACTAGACTGGCCTAGTCAAAGTGCGGATCTCAATCCAATAGAACTGTTGTGGATAAACCTGAAGCTGGCAATTTATGCCAGATATCCCATCCAACCTTTCTCAACTGGCTCAATTTTTCGAGGAGGAGTAGGCAAAAATCCCTAGCAGCAGATGTGAAGAACTGGTCAGTGTTTACAGAAGACATATGGTTGAAGTAATTGCTGCAAAAAAGGTCCAATAAGTTATTGACTAAAAGAAATCACGTACTATTGCACATGTCAACTTTTCAGTTTTTGTTTGGTTTGGTTTGTTTTAAGGTATTTCAACTGATATTGGTTATTTAATGCCGACAAGATTTTTATTGCTGGTAATATTTTTTTAAATATAATGCTGGTAATATTTTTTCTTGAAACATTCATGCTGGTATTAAAACCTATTTTTACACTTTCATAGTGTTTCGACCCAAATTTTGGTGTCAACAATTTGCCGATAGCTGGGACCCTAGCAGGTGCTACCGCTCCAGGTCTGGGTGGACCTGGGAACACCAGCAATTAAGAGGTGGTTCTACGCTCCTCAAAACCTCCTGAGGCCTTACTGTTGGATGTAGTTTTCAGTTTTGGTGAAATAAATCTATTTTTTTTTTTCACAAATAATTTAAATATTTCCTTTTTATTGGGTGGGGGTCCATTATTTGGAAAGTCAATTTTATGAATTGAGGCTTGGGTGCGTGTTTAATAGGCTTATTTTAAAGTTTCTCACATTAACAGTGCACATGGAGTCAGAAATTTTCAAGGTGTACTATATAGCTCGGGGAGGTACCGTGACTTGAAATACTATTACGCGTCAAACTCGCACCTAGCCTCAAGTGGAACTCATACATACGACCCATTGCTAAGGATGTAGGCAAAATGTTCGGCTACCCGTACCTGCCTCCTTCTGCTATCCTGTTACCTTTACAAGAACCAGATTAGGCTAAAAATGGAATAGTGTTATCATATTTGGTCCCGTCAGTTAAAAACTTTCACGGCATGCCACTTACATAGTAGCAAACCACTAATAGTCCTTCCGTGTTACACTCGAGCAGCTTTTTTCCCGCCAAACACTTCTCTGTGGAACCGACTCCCAAGAGTATGTTTCCCCGATCACCACAATCTTAACATGTTCATGGCTAGGGTTAACCGTCATCTACCACATCAGCACAAATTGCTTCCTAGTGTAGCTCTCTATCTCTAGTGGGCTCCGAGCCTTGTAAAGGGTGAACACTACTGTAAAAAAAAAAAAGAAAATAGAAAAGGTGTGTTAGGGTCCATAAGAATAATATAAAATCATAGAAACAAGACATTGTAAAATTATTGCGTAATGGAAGCTCAATTTTGGATATTGCTAATGGACTGAAGATCAGAGAGCAAATAAATGAAAAACAGAATTTAAAAGTCAATAAGTTAGAAATAATGAAGAAGAAAATCTTGGAGAAACTAGCGTTGCGGATATAAACAGAAAAAAATAATGCAGAATATTCAGCACACTGAATAAATCAACGGGAATATTATCTTTCAGTAAATATTGCAAAACACCTAAATTGAGCGAAGAATTATATGGAAATTTATTACTCAACAGTAAATTTAAAGATGAATGTAGAGCTACATTGGATGGATAGATTTTCTTCTTCGGGCAAATATTCAACCACTAAGACGAGACAAGAACATGAGTAATGTTTTGAGTGGGTGTTTTAATCAGTAAAATAATAGATTTCTTTAAACTTGATAGTATCAAGACTTTTAAGATAGTAAAAAAGTGTCTTACATTCATGAAATGTTAAGTCAAAGTGTATAATCACGCAAGACAATGCTTCCACGCATTTTGCAAAGCTATTTTCTGCTTTGCAAAAAACTTTTCAATGTCAACAAATTAATAGAAAACTTGTCGTCACTAGTTGAAATAGTTGGCGATATAATTGGAAAACAATATTAAAGCAAAGAAAATTTCTGAGAATCAATACATATATTTAAATTGGTATCACTCCATGTAAGACACAAGGGGGAAAAATTGGGAACAGAAGCATTAATAATGAGCGGGAAGAGAAAAGCAAGACAGTAGATTGCAACTGACATTGCATTTAAATTTTGTCAGATTAAAGTTGACTGGAAAACATGGAGCCGGAAGGGAGTTCAGTAAGCGAGAAAGGAAACTGTTAACATAGAATTTACGACTACATCTAGCCAGCTCAGTTGTGAATTGATGAGATCTCGACGCCAGTCTCGTACTGCGCTTAAATTCATACAGTCTAAGTATCATAGCGTAGAGCTCATCCGAACAATTACCATGAAAGTATTTATAGAAAAGGCACAGAGAGGCAACCTTACGGCGGTGGGAAAGTGACTGAAGCCGAGCTGCCAAATGAGGAGCACAAATATTTCTGATTCTTCTTTGGATTTAATCAAGAAGCTCAGATAGATATACATATGTATCTGAGCTTCTTCTGCCATTCGTCCATGGTACTTGTGGTCGCTTATGAAAACACGTGGATATGAGAATGGAAGACGAGATGCAAGCAAATATGATTTCTGGAAAACTATAATTGTAGTCCTTTATTAAAAGTGGAAAATAATATTGAAGCTAAGATCTCAGGGAAACAATAAAAATCTGCTACAAATATTCATTGACGAGAAACCGGTACTACTATCGGTTGAAATCTATAAAAGCTTCCTCTTAAAACAATTTTTAACGAAAAGAGTTTTCTCGTATTAAATTGTCAAGTGAATTAATGGGTAGCGGCTCGGATAGAAGAATCGGAGATCAGAATCCAAATGCCAGTTGAGTTCATTACATTCACTTACATACTAATACCCTTGGTATGAACCCCTCTCTCCTTCCCCAACTATGGGTAAAACCAGGACCAACTTGGTTCTCTAGCCTTGATGACAACTGGTCTAGGAGAAGGACAACACTGAATTTCAAAACCTGACAAAAATAGAGTACACTGAGCTCTATAGCCTTGATTGGAAACCAGTCTAGGAGAAGGAAAACTAAATTCAAACCAGCCTTCAAAGGGTTGGGGACCTTCAGGTTAGTTTGCCCACGAAACACACTTGATGCTGGTGGTGCTGCATATGGTATGCCTCTGCTACCCTAATGGGTTACAGGAGATGTGCATGTATAGTTTTCTAAAGTCCAATAGCTGTTATTGCTCTTTCTTTGTTTATACACGACATTATCAGAAAATAAGAGCGATAAATATCAATTTAAAACTAAATTATCTAAAAGTCAATAAAAACGTTAGATTACGGAGAATATTTTCCCAAATTTTTAAGATTACTGAGTACTTGAAACTTATATAAAAATGACGTTCATGTTCTATTCCTCAGGTAAGTTTTACAGATATGTCCCCTGTAGAAAAATATTTGATAAACTTCCGTCTGTCAACACCTTCATTAAACAGCTGCCGACATATTAAAAATACATTTCTGCAACATTTTAAACTTAAAGTAATGATTTTTTTAAAATTTTATGTGCCATGAGTGATACACGCTTAGCCGATCATATATCTTTCGATACATGACTGACGATGCAGATTTTTTCCTGCAGTAGGTTGCCATTTCTTTCTGCGGTAAACCAGTTGCCATCCAAAACTATAGAACCCGGTCTGTCCTGCTATTTACCCATAGCTGGTGGGGGAAGAGGATTCATACCTTTCCCAAGACTATTAGCATGTAAGTTAATGTAATAAAGTAATATTTGTTTCAAATCAAATTCATTAAATTTTGAATCGCTAATGTTCCTCAAATAAAGTTTCAGAAAAGCATATTCTATTTTTGATATTTTTTTTAATAAAGTGAATTATATTGCAATGACTCATGACTAAAAATGGTACTAAATTAAAACAATAAATCGGCAGTTTCAAAACGAAAATCCCTTCCAATCAATTTAAATTAGTTTTGCAATACAGTAAAGTATTTCGCTTATTGGAAATATTAAATTTAATCCATAAGCCTGAAATTAAAACTAAAATAAAGTTTCAAGATTTTTCATTATCTTAAATTAATTTTAAACCATAGGCACCGCGTTTCTGTGGAAGTACCTTCTGCTATGTGTCCCGTATCTTTTGGGTTTGTGCCTAAATAAAAAGATAATATAAGCTGAAACTCGCAAGTTAATTTGTTCGTATCAATAAGAACATCCTGAAAACTTATGGGTTAATATCAGACTTATTGAGAAAACATTGTTTTGCATAATAAAATCTAACAAATATATATTTCCTAGCAACGGCTTGAAAAACTGGCGTGTCAACTTTAGAGCAAGACAAACAGCTAAGGTGCAGGTATATACGTGTCTTAAGCTGTATTTTCTTTAATCTTTCTCAACGAGTACGGCGTCTGTGACAGCAGTGACCTTGATACCTGCGGTTGTCCCCAACTTTGAAGTCTATATCAAAGTTAAAATTTGGATTGCTAATTTCTAAAGAGCACAGGCTTCGCTCACGGATTCGTGCTATATAAACTTTTTCTTCTCAACAGTCGGCTGCATGAAAATTCCGTGACGTTCACAAGACATAAATATATCGGTCGCTTAATAAGCCAGACGATTAAGTGTAACATAATGATACTTATAAAATATAAATGCCTGCATATAAAGAAACAATTAGAACATCTAAAGAGAAACATTTATTCACACTCAAATGTTTTTCCTGTTACCGAGTCTCGAGGTGATACATCAGTATTGAGCGTGAATTTTGTTAAAATCATTTCACCCCAAGCAAGACAATAACGCCACTACGACGCGAGGGGGGTTACTGAGTGTTAGAGAATATGAGAGAGAGAGAAACACTATTAAGGAGAGAGGACCATAAAAGAACAAGAATTAAGAAGACGGATTATTGATATTTAGATTTGAAATGTTTGAAGATCAAAAGCAAGAAGCTTGAAGAGAGTTCCACAAGCGAGAAGTGCGAAAGAAACTGTTGCATAGAACTTACGGTGACACCCTAGCTGGATAGCTATTTCCCCACACCCGGTGAGTTTAGTTGGTGCGTACTTGTTATGGACGCATCAACTACATCTTAGAATGTGCTGAGAGGTATAAAGTGCCCATTTTCACACAGCGATTACCGACCGCCAGATGAGTGCATGAAAACCTTTGGAACTGTTGCTCGAGGTCGGTCAAATGTCACTGGAAATCTAATTCTAAGTTCTGTCATTGAACTTGCTTTCTACAGTATGTCTTTATAGCAGACTCTCTGAGGAACTGCTTATTTTACGCGCACGCACGCACGCACGCACGCGCACACACACATACATACATTAATAATAAAAGATTTAAACTAAGTTATTAACAAAAACATTCACAACCATTAATTCATTTTTGTCTGAGCATTTCACCCCTGAAGATGATCTTAAATGAGATTGAAAGTACTTGGGAAAATAAAAGAAATAACCAAAAACTACGGCGTCTTTCTTAATCGGTTTTGTAACAACACTAAGAAATTGAGAGAAATTCGAGAGAATTACAATAAAATAAATAGACATAATATGTCTTGATTATTCAACAAACATGAATGAAGATGTGCTGCCTAAAAACGCACACACACACACACACACACACACACACACACACACACACACACACACACATATATATATATATATATATATATATATATATATATATATATATTTATATGTAATCATTTCAATTCAAGCAAGGCAGGAATGTCACTAGTGCGTAGAGGGGGGTTACAGGGAGTGAAAAAGGATGAATGTAATTCAAGAAGACAGAAGATGGCGATAGACGTTGCATTTAAATTTTTGAAGATTGCGGTTATCAGGGAAGCAAGTAAGAAGAAGGGAGTTTCACTGTCGGGAAGTGCGAGAAAAGAAACTGTTGGAGTAGAAGTGGCGGTTGAACTTAGCTATTTCAACTGTAAAATAGTGAGAACTAGATGCCAATGTAGAAGCATGTTTAAATTCATGTCGTCAAAACACCAGGGAAAAAAGGCTCGTCACAGAATCTGCCATGAAAATATTTGTAGAAAGAACAGAGGGAAGCTACAACACGTCGGTGAGAAAGTGAGTGAATTTGAAATAACTTCTCAGGACACACACACACACACACACACACATATATATATATATATATATATATATATATAGACAATATTAGTGGTGAATATACAGATACATATGCAATTATGTATACACATACATATATGGATAAAAATAATTCCAAGAGGATATGATCCAGGTAGAACTCGATGTCCAGGACAGAGTAAGGATATAATAAAAAGACTTAAACACTAATATTCCATGGTCATAATTTATTCCATTGGAATCATAAAAACTTCAAACAGAAAACAGAAAAAACAACTCCGGGAAAAAATTAGTAAGAGTATATGTGTGAGAGTGTGGGAGGACATGAGATCTATATAGAGGGGTAACAGACGAGAGAGACAGAGAGGTCCAAAGGTGGAGGGGGCATTAAAATTTAACAGAGGGAAGATTAAAAGAAGCGTTTCAGTGAGAAAAATATGCATATTTTCAAATGTCCGAAGATATACCGGAAGAGTGTATACATTTCTTGGCGACATACACACCCCATAGGCGATAAAATCTTATACTCACGCCCAGACCTACAACACATACATACACACACATACACACACACACCTATATATATATATATATATATATATATATATATATATATATATATATTTAAATAAAAACAGACCACTTGGTGAAATTGTTATATGGAACCTTAAAGTGATCTGTTTTTATTTAAATTATTAGCTCTGATTTACATTGAGCTCTCTGGATTTTATCCTCCTTGGGTCTACCTATACGGATTACCTAGTTTTTCGTAAACTAAATATATATATATATATATATATATATATATATATATATATATATATATATATATATATATATATACACGCCTAGAAAAACCAATTTAAAAACCCATGCTAAATTCGCTATAATTGAGAGAATGGAAAAGTTTAGAAAAGATAACATGAGAAAGATTTTAGGATTCCATGAAACTAAGTGGAGACGATGCTCGGAAACACATTATCCAGCCGGGCCAAACTATAAACTTAACAATATAAATAGTTTTAATACTTAACACTGCAACTCACAACCTACTCACACACACCCACACGGATCTATACACGTACACACATCATACTCACTCTGTAATGAGTCAAATGATAACACATACCCACTGCAGTATACACGGTTACACATATTCTACTCAATCACTACCTAAGAACCAAATAACACACACACGCCCACACACCTACCAGAGGCACCCATAAAACTATCAGACTGACCAAGGGACCTTCAAGCAGCATGTTTCCATCCAGCCCTTATCTCAAATAACTTAAAAGAGACCGTTTGACCAACACAAGGAATGTTGAAAAGTTCATGCTAAAAAGATAAAAGACAAATGAAAACTACAGACAAAAGTCCATTCTCTCCATCAAGACTTCTGTCTAACTATACATACATGCGTCCATCTACACCCATATACAGATATATATGTCTACATACATACCTAAATATGCACACACACATATAAACACATTTACATATACATCTACCTACATATCCATACGTCCATATATGCATATATACACACACACACATATATCTATATACCTACCCACACACACATATATACATGTATATATATGCATATACTCATATATACAGAAATACACGCACACCCATACACCCATATGAACGCACATATACATCTCTATATTTAAATCAAAATCAAAGGCTAATTAAAAATTAAAAATAAAAATAAAAATTTTTAGAAACCGGCTGAGTGAGTAGCGTGTATCTATCTCTAACGTTAGGATATATACCTAGGTGTATAACTATTATAATGCTATCTGACTTTGCAAATCAGTTATTAGGGGAAATGTTTACCTACATAACCACTCACACATGTATCACCACATGAAAAAAGAATGACAAAAATTACAAAAATTAGAAATACATGGCGCATAACATAAACAATGAGTAACAGTCATTACATTAGTATAAGTAACAGTCATTACATTAGAAAGTCATGCCCGATGTTACTGAATTAAGGTGGAAGTGTCACATCTGACAACACGTTACAAAACTGTGTTTATGTTTTGAATCGTTTTTTGTGTCTACATTTAGAGAAGATCTCACTCCAAAGGTTTAACAACTCATCCTGATTCTTATCTTTGATAATAAAAGATTTTTTCGGCGATGCACGGATTACACCGATCACAGAAGTTATTAGGTGTGCTAACTCTTGATAAGTATCTCCATTCAAAAAGTGGGGTTAGTCCTTTATCCACCAGATCCCAGTAGTGTTTGGATAAGGACGTTTGGTTTTTGAGGCATCTATACCTAAAAGAGCCTCTATGGCTGTATAGGTGTTGCTGCCAATCACCCGCGGATATAACTATATATCATTTTTTCTCGTTTATATTTTCTTCGGGGAAGATAGTTGCCTCGTAGAAATGTATACACTCTTCCGGTATATCTTCGGACGTTTGAAAATACGCATATTTTTCTCACTGAAACCCCTCTTTAAATCTTCTCTCTGTTAAATTTTAATGCCCCCTCCATCTTTGGATCTCCTTGCCCCTCTCTCTCGTCTGTTACCCTTCTATATAGATCTCATGTCCTTCCACACTCTCACACATATACTCTTACTAATTTTTTCCCGGAGTTGGTTTTTCTGTTTTCTTTTTGAATCTGTAGGTCTGAAGAAATGGATCGTTTTTACGATTCCAATGGAATAAATTATGACCATGGAATATTAGTGTTCAAATCTTTTTATAATATATATATATATATATATATATATATATATATATATATATATATATATATTTGGAAAGCCTTTGTCCTTAACTTTACCTACGAACTTAGTCAAAAAAACAAACTCCCATTCTGAGATGTTCTCGTAGAATATAGTAATAACACCTTTATCACCTCATTATATAAAAAAAAATCACTAGCAGAAACTCTTGCCACCTTAACTTTAAAAGCTAATGCCCACTCAGATACAAAATAGCAGTAATAAAATACTTCCTAAAATGAGCACACCAGAATTCATCCTCTCGACTACTCTTCCTTAAAGAACTCAGTAATGTAAAACAAATACTAATTAACAATGGCTTCCCTGACCACCTTACAGACGACCAAATTAGACTATTTCTCCCCAAATAAATAACAATGATAGTGAACATACATTCAATAATTACAAAAATATTTTCTACAAAAACCAAATGCACATTAATTACAAACAAGACGAATCTTCACTTAGAAATATTACAAAGACATACACGACCCCAACTGACCCGAATAAAAAAATCAAATTAATTATCTACTATAAAAAATTTAAACACCGCTAACCTCATCCTCAAAAACAACAAAACACCTGCTAATGTCAAAATTACAACGAACGAACATTATCTATGAGTTCAAATGCCCCTTAAGTAACTGTGTTCCAGATCAAACCGAACTCATAAATAATTAAATCGGTAACACAACTACATGCCTATCCAGACGCCTTACCTTACACCTATCTGACCAGAGCTCCATTAGAACCCGTTTAAATACACATAGAAACTTACCAGGCTCCATCCGAAACATACTAATAGAAACCACGAACATAACCTCATCCACTTGTTAAAAAAACAATGGAAGCCCTAATAATAAAAAACATATAAACTACGAAATAGACCACAATGTGCAAACCGTGTTCGGAAAATAAAACAACTCTATAACACACTAAAAGCATACACATAACGCACACACTCAATTAAACTGAAAAAATAACATCATCCTTGATAATGGCTAAAAGTATAGCCGAAAGCGCTCGGAAATATAAAACATTTGGACAGCTTTTACACACTCTTTGTCCAGAAAAGAAAGCTCTTGTTCGAGCACAAGAAACATTAAATAAAAAGCTTAACCTTAGTACCTTGTCTGTCGTTTTTAATGAAACATGCATCAATGAAGGATTGCTGCCTAACTACACTATATATATATATATATATATATATATATATATATATATATATATATATATATATATATATATAGTAGTGGTTTTGCACTTTAAATAAGGGAAAATTATTATAAATGATTTTAAAAAAAAGGAGGACATTTTATTATGACAAAAAGAAAAAAATCAATCTATGATTAAATTTTTCTCTCGACAAAATGACCCCCTTTAGCTTTGATTACTGCAGCACAAATTTTGGGCATTCGTTGCAGAAGGTTTTCAAAGTAATAAGTTTGATAATTGATTCCATTCTTTTTTTCAATGACTCTAAGAGATCTTTTTCATTTTGTTTTACTCTTCTGTCAACTTTATCTCATGCTAATTCGGGCGATGTCATCAAACTTAGGGATTGTAGTATATATATATATATATACATATATATATATATATATATATATATATATGTATATATATATATATATATATATATTTAAAAAATTATTAAAAAAGCAAATGAACAGAGTGGAAATTGTTACAAAATGAGGAGTAGATATTGAAGTTGTTTTAACTAATTTAATAGACCTCTATATGGGCACCATTAGTTGCACGAAGCACATCAAGACGCTACTCGAATTCTTGCTATGTTCGCTGTAGCATAGCCTCGTCGATGGTGGCAATGGCATCAGTGATCTTTTGCTTTAGATCAGTGATGTCCCGTATCTTTGTTCGATAAACAATATCTTTAACATAACCCCATAGAAAGACATTCTGTAGTTTCGATGAGTCTCCGTATCCGATTTTCTTTCAATAAACATTGGGTATTTTCTTGATGAGTGACCATTTTTAGCGCTTCATTTAACAATACCTCTTTCATCAACAGCATACCTGAAATACACAAAAGCAATGTAATTAAAAACTTTGATAATTACTGTGTACATAGAACAAATCTGATAAAGGTAAATTGCCTTTGTAATATATTTTTAAAATTGTAAAGAAGCTTTATGAACGTCCTGTATATAGAATATGAATGTTTAACATTTGCTATATTTATGGTTACCTTACTTGCCTACGACCCGCTAGGTATGAATGAATACGTTGTAAATCCAAATATGTGGCAGGAACTGGTCAGGTATTCAGCTACGCAGCCCCACCCTGCGACTAAAAGCGGCCATGAGTCTGATGATAATATTCTTGATTTGAGGGTAAACATTTTCAGACATAGAGCCTTTGTAGCTATTAAATAATGTTTTCTGAGTATCGCTTGAGGTGTGAAACTGCAAGTCCAAATGCAGTGTTGATTTTTCATGTTCACATTCAATATATATGACTCGTGTCAATCTTTCTCACCCCTCTCTCTTTATATATATATATATATATTTGTGTGTGTGTGTGTGTGTGTGTGTGTGTGTGTGTGTGTGTGTGTGTGTGTGTGTTGTGCGTCTGTGTATTTCGGCAGTAACCATTCTTTTAAACATCTTTCATTAAATATAGCAGACAGGGACGATTTAATTAATTTTTTATTTAATTTTTCCATCATCCTTACGTTTTTCCCGTTTTGTAGGAGTAAAGGTGTGAAGAAATTTTCCATAATTTTAATTGTCCGAAGCGCTTTCGGCCATGTCTTTAGCCATTTTCAAAAGGGTTTTGTTTTTGGTATTGTTAGTTTTTTTTCATGTTTTGACTGTTTAAATTGTATTTTTATTTCGTGTTGTTTTGCATAGGAGTGTTTTGGTTTTGTCAGTGTTTATTGCAAGCTAAAAACAAAACCCCTTTGAAAATGGCTAAAGACGTGGCCGAAAACTCTTGGACAATAAAACTTAGGGAAAATGTCTATACCCCTTACTCCTACCAAACGGAAAAACGTAAGGATGTTGTAAAAACTAAATAAAGAATTAATTAAATTTTCATTGCTTAAAGCATTTCATGAAATATATATATATATATATATATTATTTATTTATTATAATTTTATCATATAGACAAAACCATTTTACTCACTACAAAGATGCAACTTGGTTTCAGTGCATTTTAACTGCACATCTACGGGTGAGGGTCCTTTTCTTTTTTTTTTTTTAGGTATCTTTGTTGTGAGTTAGATGGTTTTGTCTATATGATAAAATTATAATAAATAAATAATTATCGCTCTACTACATGTATTGAGCTCTTTTTTGAATGAATGCTGCGAACGTTAGAATTTATATATTTTATAGATTACTTTCGTTCCCACCGCATCGGATATATATATATATAGTTTTTTATTCATTTTATTATTTCCATTATTTATACCCGAGTTAACGCTCTGCTATGGGACTGTAAGTGCTTCTTATGGCCAGTTTTACTTTTACATCATATCTTACAATGTGGCAAGTATAAAGTGTTTCTTGGAAACTTGGCTGTTCCTGTGTACAATTATGTGAGGCTTGAGTCCCGCATCTGACTTAAAAAGCCTTGTCACAAAACTCGCACAAGTAACCTCCAGATCATTCTGGAAGGTTACATTCACAGGAGTTTGCATTTGACGTCTCTGGTGTGGGTCTCACATGACTGACTAAACAAGCTGCCGAAAGTGTGACTTTTCCACAAATACTGCGAGTGTGTTGGCTTTGGGACAGATTCTGTTTCTCCCTTTCTATACGCGTGCTTTTTGTCAGAATACTCAATTGTCTTCTGCTTAAAACTGTTGAATATATATATATATATATATATATATATATATATATATATATATATATATATATATATATATACGTGGGTAAATGACCATGTTATGGTCATTTACCCACTCACACAAGGACTCTCCAAGCTATAAATAGGATTAGGTACCAGCTTTTGGAGTGGTAGGTTTCCAGCAGTCAGCTCTGACAGTCGAACCGAACATTCTTGCTGTAACACTCCCGTTTGGATATGTTTATATTGCTGTTTTTGTTAATATATTTGTTTAACTCAATTCCTCTCTTTGTGTCTTTATTTCTTGCCCTAACAAGGCCATATATATATATATATACACCAAGTTGAGTGCTGAAATATATATATATATATATATATATATATTTATATATTTATGCACGCACACACACACACACACACACGCACGCACACACACACACAATACTGTACATATATATATATATATATATATATATATATATATATATACACGAAGAGTTGCTGAAAGATATCTGGCCGACCCACTTCCAAAATCTTTATTTAATGACCAAATATCAGAACACAGACTTTTTGAAGTAGGTCGAGTAGCGAACTTTTATAAATCACATCGTGGCTATAGATATATATATATATATATATATATATATATATATATATATATATATCAGTGTATGCATACATGCATGAATACGCGCATACATACATTCGCATACACACGCACACTTACACACACACACACACGTACATACCCGCATATACACGCAGACAAAGTCGACCGCTGTAATTGTACCGCTGAATTTTTACGACCTGTTCATTGGTTTAAGATGGATGCCAAGAGGAGAGGACAGTTGTCTCGCAATCACTGACCGGACAAATTATCTATTATTATCTATCTTTTATGACTCACTGGCGGCACATTAAGCACGTGGTAGATATAACGAGGATATAAGTGTCAAATCAATATCTAGCATCAGAAAAAACAATGCCATTGATGTCTTCACAGATGCAGACATACATCAATATGTGTTTGAATGAGTGTACGCATGCGTGGCACCAAGAGACTATATTAAAACTTGAATTCGAGTGTCAACCGAGAAAGTATATAAATGACCTAATCAATATTATACCTGTCCAATCAAATACTTTTACTTAAACTAATTAAATACGAATTGTTTATAAGTATATTGTTCATTCATATATCTATATGTCTGTCGCTGTCAAAATCTATATGCATATATATATATATATATATATATATATATATATATATATATATGAAGAAATATAGTCTTAAGATGTGCTATATTTATGGGATAAAGTGCTCAATATCAGAGATAGAGCGTGTGTAAATATAAAAGTGAACATAGAAGTCAACACTTGGAGGCGACAGTCTGTTTCATGCTATATACAATCGTCAGGCCAACAGTGCTGTTATTTTTCTCGGCTATTTATATATACGGGTCAGTAGTGCATTGTGTGTCGTCTATTTTGGCGGTTATTTTACCGGTAGTCGTTTATTTGTTTATTTATTTATTTGGGTTAAATTATTTTGCTTGTTTTTATTTATTTTTATTTTTTATTTTTATTTCTTATATATTTTTTTATTTTTTTTTATTTTGATCGGTGTTTTTATTAACGTAGTAAAAAAATATTTATATAGCTTATTTAATAGTTTTGTTTTTGTTTGGGAAGTTAATTAAAGCTATTTGTTCAATTTTGGGGTTGATTGTTGTAGTTTGTTCTAACTATTATTTTGGCGGGAACAGTTTTTAATTTGTTTAGTACTTCATGTATTTATTTAGATTGATTATCTTTATTTGTTTTTTCTAATTTATCGGCTAGTTTATCGGTATCGGTTGTTAGTTTATTTATATATTTGGATGTATTTAGATCAATTTATTTTACTTGTTATTATTTATTTGTTACACTGTATATTTTCTATTTTTGGTTTTCGATTTTTAATTACCGTAGTATATGATTTTTTTATTTTTTATTTTTATCCATTTTTTTTATCGTTATATAACAGTTATAGCTATTTTTTTCGTCCGATTTTTGGTTTGATTTCTAAAGTCTAACTAACATTTTGGTGATAATAGTTTGCTAATTTGTTTATTATTTACTTTATTTATTGATTTTGTTCCTTATTCTTTATTCTATTTCGTCTATTCTAACAGCTGTCATTTGGTAATTTGTTTGGATTAATTTATTTTGCTTATTTTATTGTCATTTTGTTTATTTATGTATTTATTTATTTTTTCTGTTTTCGATTTTTAAGTAACGTAGTCAAAATTTGTTTTCATGTCTACATTTTAAGTAAAATACGAGAGGCACAAAGCTGTCTAAGTATATCTGAGAAATTAAAAACAAAACGCACACCACACCTAAAATATCTTGGAAAATAAGGAAAAGATCATCAGCCTCCAAGAACCAATCAAAAACTTGCAAACTTTGCTTGGAGGAAAAATAGCTATCATTACCTTCCCAGACCAAAATAAATTATTAAATAAAAGATCCGAGCTCATCTCAAGAAAATAAACTGTTTGGTTTTTCAAGAGCTACCATGTCAAAAACTATGACGCAATTCAAGAAACAGGGTAAAGCCTCTAGCAAGCATAGTAATTCGGGCCGGACTTGCAAACTTACTGACAGGAACCGACGTGCATTGAAACGCAAGGTGGCGAAAAATCATCGGACTGCTACGGCCAAAGTCACTGCTGAGTTGAATAATCATCTAAATAGTCCAGTTTCTACTAAAACTGTTCGTCGTGAGCTCCATAAGGCTGGATATCATGGAAGAGCCGCCGTAAGGAAACCGCTTCTCTCGACTCGCAACATTCAGAAGAGGTTGAAGTGGTGCAGAGATCACAATGCCTGGTCTGCAGACCAATGAAAGCAAGTTATATTCTCAGACGAGTTCAGTTTTTCTCTTTTCCCAACTTCAGGGCAAGTTTATGTGTGGAGGCAGCCCAAAGAAACTAACAGCCCTGACTGCCTTCTTCCAACAGTGAAGATGGTGGTGGATCAGTGATAGTTTGGGCCGCTATATGATGGAAATGTCTCGGTCCAATAGTTGAACTGCGTGGTAGAATCAACAGCAAAGATTACCTGAACATTTTGGGAGATCATGTTCATCCAATGGCCTAGACTTTATTCCCTGATAGTGACTGCATCTTCCAAGACGATAATGCTCCAATACATACCGCTTGAGTGGTTAAGAATTGGTATGAAGAGCATGAAAGTGAGCTAGAACATATAGAGTGGCCTCCCCAATCTGCAGATATCAATATTATTGAACATTTGTGGTGCATTTTGTAGCGGCAAGTTAAGATCCGCTATCCTCCACCGTCGTGTCTTAAAGAGCTGGAGCAGGTATTAATGGAAGAATGGCTGAAAATTCCTCTGAATGAAGTCAGGAAGCTGTATGATTCCATTCCTAGACGTATTAAAGCTGTCTGTGAGGCTAAAGGAGGACCAACTCCATATTAAATAAATTTTCTTTGAATTTAACAAGTGTTTCAATTAGTGTGTGTGTGTGTGTGTGTGTGTGTGTGTGTGTATTTAGGCAGCAAATTCTCTTTTAGGAATGTCTGACTGAATAATTTACAGACATTACATCTGCTAATTCTTAATAAAATCCGTTCATACTGACGAATAACCTTCGTGTATTGATGTTAAAGGTTGAGAGAAATGTTCTATAGCTGCTGAAAGTTTTTATTTTCATTTCCTAAGTACTTTCGATCTTCTTCCAAGGTCATCTTCAGTGATGCAAGTGGTACAAAACTATATGTTGTTCATTAATATAAGTATTTATACAAAAAATGTGCGTTGTTATTCATTACCGTAATTTTCAATACACTGAAAGTTATTCGTGAGTATGAATGGATTTTATTAAAAATTAGCTAACATAGTGTCTGTAATTTATTCAATAAGATATGCCTATATATATATATATATATATATATATATATATATATATAGATAGATAGATAGATAGATAGATAGATAAGTCTGATTGAATAAATTACAGACATTATGTCTAATAATTTTTAACAAAATCCTTCATACTCACGAATAATCTTCCGTGTGTTGATGTTGAATAATTAGAGAAATGTACTATAGCTATTTAAATTTCTTTTATTTTCAATTCCTAAGTACTTTCGATCTTTTTCCAAGATCATCTTCAGGGGTGCAAGTGGTGCAACACTATATGTTGTTCATTAGTCTAAGTATTTATATAAAGATGTGCGTTGTTATGAATTAGCGTAATTTTGTTTTTTGCATTTCAAAAGCATGAAAAAAATTACGATAATGGATATCAGTCGATCTGAGTAAGATTCACTGAATTTCAAACGGAACCTTAAATTTAATCTACATAGACATCCAGGGGCAAAAGACGACGTATTAATTTTAACGCCTCTAAAATTAAACTTCTCTTCATTAATTATGAGAGACCCCACTCTGCCTTCCATCAGTATGGCTGATGCTAACCCACAGGAAAGTCACTCGTTGTGCCTTCTCGGGTTAAAGTCCTCAGCTTACAGGAAGAGGAAAGACTATAGAATCGATTTGGTTTACTGTGAAAATATTTCTTTCCAGAATCTATCTTACATATATATCAGTCCATATTCGTCCATGCTTATAATATTTCTGTTACATATGGTCTGTTTCACCTGTTATTTACCTTGAACTCCTTGATAAGTTCCAAAGAATAATCTGCAATATTATCGGTGCTGATATGGCGTCTCTGCATCAGTCAATTTCCCACCGCCACTAAGGTTGCCTCCCTGTGTCTTTTCTATAAATACGTTCATGGTAATTGTTTGGATGAGCTCTTCGCTATGATACCAAGACTGTTTTGAATTTAAACGCAGTACGAGATTGGCATCGAGATCACATGAATTTACAGTTGAGTTGAACTTTTAAAAGGTAAGCTTAAACATTAATTCAATACTTAAATGTAGCGATCAATTTTTAGTTCTTCTGTAGTTTATTGTTAAACCCGATAGGGCAGCTTTGAAGCTAGTTTATAATTAAAAAAACTAAGCACGGATAAGAAGAAATCAGAAGAACGTGCCTTTCGTCTTTATTTTTTACAAAGATAGCATACTAACAAAAATTTAGAAATATATTGCATGCCATCTCCCCGACTCTGAAAAGGAAAAAACTGTTACAAAACTGTTACAAAACTGTTTTTATTTCCGCATTCGGCACGTTATGTTGCTAAATGCTGCTTTACCCATGTGTCAT
The DNA here is from genome assembly GCA_964036315.1 of Acanthosepion esculentum. Lineage (NCBI taxonomy): Eukaryota > Metazoa > Mollusca > Cephalopoda > Sepiida > Sepiidae > Acanthosepion > Acanthosepion esculentum. Next base: position 2,849,910 of record OZ038509.1, on the reverse strand, counting down.
GGAAATTATTTTCTTAACGGTGTCTATCAAAAGACTGGGATTCTGTACAGACCGAATTCTCGCTGATTCGCATTCCGTTAAACGTTGTGCATACGAATTGTTGAGAAAGAAATGAAATCATCCTAACATCATAGAAATGACTTAAGGAATTCCATTCATCCGCATAAGAGTATACTCCGATCGTTAGTGAATATCTCGGCGAATGATACAACAAATTCCAGGTGTATGTCCAAACCTCTGGAAGACCAGAACCTAGCAGCCCGTCTCTCCTTTGACCTAGCCCAGGTGGCTCAATGAGAAAATACCTGGCTTGTAAAACTGTATACGGCCAAAACTAAACTAATAATGTCCCGCCACCACAGAGCAGACCGTGAACGTTCACCAATCATGATGGATACTTGTTCTCTCGGGCTAGTGGGAGGGCTCCTTATCTTGATCTTCTATTGGGAATCAAGCTTTCCACAAACCTCAAGTGGATCTCATATATCCGATCTATGCTAAAGATACTGGGAAAAGTGTTGGTTTCGTTGTAGAACTCCAGTTAGTATCTGACCTTCCCCTGCTACCTTTACACGTCAGATCGAACCGAAAATGGAGCATTGCTGCCATTTCACGGCTGGAGCAAACCAGTCCTCTCTTGCATGTCTTAATAGAATTCAAAAGTGTATATGCAGCCTTTCCCACCCTACAACCACTTTCCCACAGATGAATCTTTGCGGGTTTCCCGTTGCTCCATCGCTACTTCCATAGCATGTGTTCTGATGAGTTACATTCCTTAGTCCCATCAGCCTTGATCTATACAACTGGGACCCGCTATGCCACGTATACAATAGGAAAAATTGTTCTACTCGGACAGCTTCTTGCCAAGAACTGCTATTTGCAGTGAAACAGACTCCCAAGTGGATGGTTTCCTAATCACTACAAACTTCAAGTCTAGGGTTAACTCTTATCTTTCCTGCAAAACTCAATTAACTTCACTTCTTACTCTTTCTTACGCTCATACAACATCACACAGCTACCCTCTACCTTGAGCGGCTCTTGGGTATTGCACTGGGTAAACATTAGTATAAAAAATATGAGTTCAATAAGCATTGCTTCATGGTTAAGCATCACTACCGGAATTTTAGACACGCCATGGTATTATGGTTAAGACTCTTATTTTCTTTTAATCGTAATCTTATTAGAATTAATAGTCGCTGTTTGAACGAGGAACCTTAATGAAAAAAATTAGTGGGAAGACTTACGGTCAACGGAATAGATAATGTAATCCACGAGACGATTTCATGTTCGTGTCACTTCACATTGGGAAAGGCATAACTCTATATACCCTGCAGCTATAGATAAACAGTTGAGCAGTTAGAACGCTTTAACCTTGTAAGTCGGTCTATCTCGGACGCGTCATCTGTTACAAGAAGCAGTGTCTGCAATGGCTGAAGTAGAAGGCAGTTATAATATCAACTTTAAATCACTTGACCGAAATGAAAGCAAAGCAAAGAAAAATATCAACTTTTCTTTCTTTTTTTAATTGGTGCGGAAGTGCCGAGGCTGAGAATCGATCCCCAATTACTTAACCCTGATGTTTTCACCGGATCTGCGAGATGATGATGATGATGATTCCTTAGCATCCGGTACTTGTACCTCCTTTTGTCTCAGCCTCGGGCCTTTGTGCAGTCAACATGAGAGACACTTGTTTGCTCGACGAGCTTTCACGTCTAAAATTATTCAGCGTCTTGTAGTGCCCATTTTTTTTTTTTTCTTTAGAATAACTATTGAATGGCTCGCCCAGTATTGTCTGGACTTGAACAAATTTCAAGATAATTAAATGTTGATTTCCTTTCACTAAAGCAAAACATTCTCTCTTTGTCAAAGCACAATATCTTATCAATAGTTGTGACCTCAGATGAATAAATACAAACTTGTCTCTAAGATGGTGCAATAACTAAAACAAGTCACGGCATTTTCTCGCAATTTCAACTAAAAATGTACCATATTTGAACAAGATTAACATAAATATCTGTCGTTTGAAAATTTAAAAAAAAAAAGATTAATTCGGTTTCTACAGCTCATCGCCCATTTGGAAGAAAATTATCAGATCCTGCAATAAATTAAAAAGAAAAAAAAATAATAAAAAAAAAAAGAAAAGTGAACAGAAGAATTTCGAAAACAGAAAAGAAAAGGAGAATATGTGCTTGCTGGTTCATTTTCTACGGCTTATCAACCATTTTAGAGGAATTTAAAGTCAGAAAATATTTTTAGATCGGAAGAATTTTCTTTTTAGAAAATTATGGTTTAGTAATATACATCTTACTAATTAACCCATAGCCAGAAGAGAAGAAGAGCTGAATTAATAAATTTCTTAAGGGTATTTGCGCATGCGTGAATATAACGAACACAACCGGAATTGGAGCTCGGTTCTCCGATTAAAAATTACGAGCTATTATACATTCCAACACCAAGCTTACAACACCTGGTATTCCTAAGTGGTCACGTATCTAGGTACTGACCAGGCTCGTTGTTGCTTAACTTTGATGATCTTACGGAAACCAATTTTTCAAAGTGATGTAGTCGTAAGCCCAGGAAATTAAAAACATATTCTGTATTATTTACACTATTTACATTGTTCTGATTGCTGTCCTCATCTTCGTTGCCATATTTACGACGTTTCGGCCGTTGTACGCGTCGGCTTTCTTCAGGTTTGGGGAAATTCCAACTGAATCCTTTATTTCGTCCAGCGGGATAGATTGCTCTAGTTTCAAGTGCGTGCCTCTTCTGGCACAAATTTTGAACCATCTAACATTCCTACACTGATGCAGAGACTTACACCCCATTCAGTCAGGCTTGGCACCAAGACTTCCTGCCAATTTAAGGAGATCCCGTCTGGTCACAGAAAACGCAGGGCTCGCTCTCGTCCGAGAAAGAAGCCAGTACAACCGATGGATAAAATAAGAAATGCAATCCGATATCTCCCAGAATTACCGACGAAGAAGAACGAAAAAGGATCCAGTATGATCTGGATAAATCCTTCAGACATGAACTCCATGCAGTCAATGTCCGCCAAGTACGAACATTGAACAGATTGAAAGATTAGAAGGTGACACACAAAGTCCACCCCCCGCCCTGTGAAGATAGTAATCAACACCAGTCAACATCAGCTAAGTGCTTCTGAGAAGTCAGTACTAAACAAGTGTCTGAACTTCGCCACAACCATCAGGAGGATACCACACTTGGATATCATTGCCCGAATCGAGGAAAGAGTCTTGAATATTCCTCAGGTTCGGCGGATGAGCTAAGATGTAAAGTGAAACAAAGCCAAGCATCACAAAACTGGAGAACTTGGCAATCAAAACATTACAGAGGAATGACAATATTATCATTACTACCAGCTGACAAAGACAATGCGACTATAGTGATGGTCAAAACGTAATATACAGGAAAATTGGAAGATCTCATTAGAAATGGTAGCTATAGTAGAGTAGAGAAAGATCTAACAATGAAAACAGAACGAAAACTGTCGCAGATCCTATCAAGAACAAGGACCACTTCCCACCTAAGACATACATGCAGTTGCCATAACGTTACAACAAGCTATCTCACATATACTGCCTACCAAGAATTCACAAAGATTATATTCCGCTCAGGTCAATTATTCTGTGTGCCACCCTCTGAGTCACTTCCTTGTGGATATAATTGATCCATTAATAGGAAAGTCCCGCCCACTTCATGGAAATAATCAAAGATGCTGCCATCTAGTCCAACCTGATGGTGAGCCTGGACGTGGTGAGATTGTTCACCAAGGCACTGTCGGTAGTCAGAGACAAACTGGCCTCGGACTCATCCCCAGGAGAACGTACCAGTGCGCGTCAATAGATAAGCTGAGATGCGGAATTTGTGGCCATATTCATTACGTTTAGGCCGTTGTACGCTCCGGCTTTCTTCAGCTGACTGGAATTTCGAACCGAAACCTTTATTTCGTCCACCGGGGTAGATTGTTCTTGTTCCACATGTCATGCCTCTTCTGGATATCTCAGTATCAATTATTTCCCTCAACTCTCCAAGTTTTGTTCACCTCTTTCGGTCAAGTCACTGGATTACTTCAACCAAAGCTTTTATCCACTGGGCCATGTGTCCTTGAAAAATTTACCCCAGTGGACGAAATAAAGAGTTCGTTTCGAAATTTTAATGATCTGAAGAAGTCCAGAGCATAAAATGACCGAAACGTCGTGAATATGGCAACAAAGATGACGATAACAGTCTGAACATTGTAATTTATTTAGATTCTTGTTTATAGCAAAAAAAGAAGCCTAACTCAATTGATTATGTGTAAAATACTGAGAGTCGACGCTATTATTTTTCGCTACTGCAGTGTGATCGAAAAAGTAATAAAATCCTGCGTAATTATTAGATTGTCTCAATGAATACTATTTTAAAGTGTGTAAATGTTTGTTTATAAGCCTCTTGTATGTTTGTGCGAGTCAGCAAAATTCGGCAATCAAGGGAACGGTCAGCCTGGCACCGATCACGTTTCATTTTGATGTGGCCATTCAATGATCGACAAAAATAAGCAAATTGATTTTAACAAGAAAGGGATATCAACTTTTAGCTTCGTGACTCTTTCTCTTCTATCTAGGAAGTCAATTTTCTGCCAAGATCTGTTTACTTGTCGACTAGAGACATATCCCGAACGTGTACGTTCGTCTGTCAATTCATGTACACCGAGTTATCTATTCTCTCTCTCGTTCTCTCTCCCTCTCTCACACACACTTATACACGACCTCTCACACTTTCTCTTTCCGTCAAGCACATACATTCTCCCTCTCTTAAGAACACACAATCTCTCTCACACTCAATCTCTCTCTCAATCTCCCTCATACATGCATATGTCCATTCTCTCTATCACGCACTTCCACACGCATACACGTTTTTCTGTGAAACATCTACATAGCCTGTCACACTCATTCACTCTCTTTCATTTAAACATCTTCTATCACATTCTCTTTCTCTCTCTCTCATATACACACATGTCTCTCATACGCAAGTAATCCTCCTCTCTTTAATAGATACACATTCTCTTTCCACTTTGTCACTGTCTCTCATGTATATTCTCCTACACATATCTAAGTATTTTTCCATCAAACTTATATGTACCTACCCACATGCATCCTTTAACATATACACGGTCCATCTTACTTTCTTTCAGACACTTCCCCTCTTTCTCACACGCATACATGCACAAATACATACTCAAACACATACACAGACATTTCTCTTACATATACCTTTTTTCTCACACACACACTCTTTCTCATTTTCCTTCATGCACATGCATTTTTCTATGAAACATATACTTACACTCACACACAAACAGTTTCTCGCCACCTCCTTCGGTCTTTCTCTCTCTTACTTTACACACACAGACACAGACACACACACGCACATACACACACATATACACAGACAGATAGATAGATAGATAGATAGATAGATTTGCAACACGTTCTTTTACTTCCTGTTACTTTCACCATGTCAGTTTATCTGTAAGATTGTTAATTATCAAATTATTCCGCTCGCCTTTACAACTATTTGCCATTGGTTCTGTCGGAATACCTTACCATTTATTGCAATAGCACAATGTCTCTCAAATATAACCATCAATTTCAAAATAATTCTTCCAATTTATCGCTCTTTCTGTCTATCCACGCAGGTGCCTTCCACTGTCATGTCTGACATGGGATGCAGTCGCCATTTTCCTTGCTTGATCTTCAATATTTAATTACCTCTAGCGAGATTGCATGTGTACGTACACGGACATCCACACTTCCCGGTAAACCATCAAAATACCAGTGACAAACCCAGAAGACTGGAGACGGCCCAAGACTCACGAAGAAATGGTCTTCTTAAGTCCTTTGGTTATTACAGTGAAAAGCAAAGCGATCATACTTCTCAATATTTTCTGAACATGAAGATATTTTACACACACACACACACACACACACACACACACACACACACACACACACACACACACATATATATATATATATATATATATATATATATATATATATATATGTACACTATAGTTCAAAGGTTTGAGGCCGCCCTGGTATTTTTTGAAAAATTGGACCCAATACTAGTTGGTTTTTTTTTTTACTTCAAATAATAAAAGAAATTATTATACATGGTTAAAAAAAGTGAGAAAAATAATTTTTATTAGAAATTATATTAGGACAAAAAGAAAAAATTAAATTAGATTAAATTTTGCTCTCGTCAAAATAGCCTCCGCTCGCCTTGATTACTGTAACACAAATGTCTAGTATTCATTGCAAAAGTTTCTCAAAGTATAAGTTTGATAATTGATTCCATTCTTTTTTCAGTGACTCTAAGAAATCTTTTTCATTTTTTTTTCACTCTACTGTCAAATTCATCACATGCTAATTGTAGGGGTAGCTTCAAACTTTTGAACGTTATATATATATATATATATATATATATATATATATATATATATATATATATATATATATATATATATTTGGGGGGGATATGATATACAGACAGATATTAATATATATTAATAGAAGGTAATTGAATAACAAAATGGAATAATAACAACAATAATAATAATAATAATAACAATAAAAATAAAAATAAAAATAATAATAATAATAATAATAATAATAATAAAAAATAATAATAATAATAATAATAAAATAAAAAAGGTAGAAAACTGATTGAGATCGGCTAGGTTGTGCATCTAGACACAAAATACGCCATAATATTTTAATTTAAATCTAAATTTAAATGTCCTTGTTTCTTTAGGGTTTCTTTCTATATAAAACTATAACCGACGTTTGTTGTATTTTGTTCCTTCCCCTACCTATATATGATTTCATTGATGAAGACATTATTTAATCTGAAGCCTTCCTGCAGTCCGTTCAAAGAACAAGCATAACAGGATGTGTTCCATTTTGTCATTCGGTAGTTTAATGTTTGAAGGCAATCTTCAGGCCGTGTGTGTTGTGTTTTGGCTCGACTATTTATATATGCTAGTCAATGGTGCATTATGGGTAGTAAGGTCTATTGTATCAGCCTAACGGTTATCGAGTAGGCGGCAACGGTTATACTTCAAATTATTCTAAAAGGTATTTTGCTAGATAAAATTGTAAGCCAAAATGCAGTTACTTGTAGCTATTGTATAGTGTTGTTTGTTAACTTTTAATTCATTATTTATTATTGATTACTTAGTGTGTTCATTAATTATTTGTTACTTATTATTATTATTAAATTTATTTAGTTGTTATGCGTGTATATATAGCTTGTTAATTCCTTATTTATTATTTATTTACATAATTTATTATATTTATTTTATTAATTTGTTTATTCATTTTATTTTTGTTTCGTTTGTAGGTGGGGGTATATTTAAAAATAATGTTCATTTTTATATTTACACACCGTTTACCCCTAGTATGGGTGCGTGGTTAGAACTTTCTCTTTCTGACTATGAGACCCAAGTTCAAATCTCACCATGGTCGACTTGGAAAAAGTTTTGATGTTATCGGAATGGATCGAGGTCGATCACAGCGTTTTCAGGTTTCAGTGTTTCTAAGCTGGGAAAGTGCCTGAAAACCATACCCCGGGGTTGACCCACGCCTTGTAAATGAAATTAGAACTCTTGAGGGCTATCGATAGCTGTGCTAGCACAAAGGCACAAGTCATCGTGGCCGGGGTTTTTTAGCGTGCTTGTTCAAATTGTTGATCACGCTAGATAACATGCTCTCTCCCAGAAACTCTAACTAAGTTGCTCTGTGGGTTTTGAGCAAACACAGATTTGCCTGAGCGAGCGTCTGCAATAGGGATTGGCTAGCCGCCCTAGTAGACGGGTATCCCCATCTTTTTTGTGATTGTCAGCTTTATAAGGGAACATAATCTTATAAATAAATATTATTTACACTCTCGATTGAAAATTGTGTTACTTCATGAAAAGATAACAGTATATTAAGAGTTATTGTCATTAATAGATTCTCTATTGTATGTATTTTTTTTACATTTTACGTTGAGCCCTATATATTTCATTATTAAAAAAAAAATCAGTTCACCCCAAGCAAGGCGATAATGCCACTAAGTCGCAAGATGAAGTGGAAGAAAATGAGAAGACTTTATAATGAACTGGAAACCCAATCCTAAAAAGGAATAAACCTTTATTCCTGTTCAAAAGAACGTGGAGGAGTGTGACTACGTTGTGATAGATTTTATATTTAATATATTTTACTATTATAGACTGCATGAGAAATTATTGCCTATCAGTCTTTTTCTATGTAAACATCTTTATGTTGTTTGAAGATTAAAAGAAATTCCGGTAAATATATTTGTATGCAAAAAAAAAAAAAAAAAATATAAAAGGAAAACGTTGGCGTAATTTTCGCATTATTTTCTTGTTCACTTAGAAAAACTACAAACATATTCTTCGGAATCGGTTACATAGCTTGATAAATGGCTATAAAGGGATTGTGATAAGCAGATATAAACACAGATATAGATTGCTTGTTGTGTCTTTAATGGTCGAATCTAAATTAAAGCCACGGGAACCATCTATAAAAAAAAAGCATTAGCAATTAGGAACCGAAATGACAAACGATCAAAGAGAGTCCCAAACTCTTGAAGCCTTGAAAAGACCCGGAATAAAGAAATCGATTGGTATAATGGGTCAAGTGTATTATTTGCTTTGATGAAATAATTTATGTCGTCTTCAATAATTTCTTTTCTTTCTGATAATTTATACGGCTTTGATAACTATTGAGGAGAACCTTTCATAAACGCCCGGCCTTTGGGTGAATTATTTTACCAAATGAATTATGACTTTCGGTGATTGCCAATAATGATGAGTTACTTACTCTTGTTGGTAAATCTGTTTTCTTTGTTCATATTCAATAAGAATCTATTCCTCTCTCTCTCTAACTTTCTCTCTCTCTCTCTCTATATATATATATATATCTCACCCCCACACATACATTAACATGCGGATGTACATACACGTAAACATAACACACAGGCACAAACATGCTCATATACGCACAAAACACACATCACACGACAAAGTTACCCACGTACAACATACAAGTGCATATAGAACAGGAATACACAAAACATATACACAAATACACATGCATATTTTCATCTCGTTAATGTATATGCAAGTGTAAGTGCGCACAGAAAACTCACCCCATCTCGTAGAAACACGCCAACTCATAATGGGCTATTTGTCAGCAGAATGAGAAAGATAGATAAAGAGAGAGAGAGAGAGAGAGAGAGAGAAATCAATAGATTGTGATAGTGAAAGAGACACAGACAGTCAGACAGAAAGAGAGAGAGATGAACAGACTGTGATAGATAGATAGATAGATAGATAGATAGATAGATAGATAGATAGATTTTCTTTTTAATCAATTCACCCAAAGGAAGATGATAATGCCACTAAGATGCAAGGGGCTACTGGGAGTGTAAGAGAATGAAAAGACTTTAGAAGGAACTGGAAACCCAATCCCAAACAGGAAACAAGAGATAAACCTCTACTCTTGTTCAACAAACATGGAAGGAAAACATCTTCGTTATTACATTATTTGATCAACAATTGAAAGTACTTTTTTTTTTAATATTTCAATATTTATTCAGTGTTTACATTTTGTTAACACTCGGAAGGTTGTCCTCGTCTTTATCACAATGTTTCGGCAGAATAAAGAACAATAACTCCTCATTCCAGAAATTAAAACAGTTTATTCACTCATAGTAATTTACTAAGCGTAGCTTAGGTGTTGCACAAGGCAGTATAGAGCACCCAGTGAGGACTAAACTCACTACTCAGTCACACCTGATTTAGCGAGACAAGCTTGCTGACCACTGCGCCAAGTCGAAGTGTCCAGTTTATACCCTTATAGATAAATATGTTAATAAGATTGCTTGAAATTCATGATATTCAGATAATGTCTTTTTTTAAAAATTAAGTAAGCATTGTTCACAGGCCTGCTTTGTGAAATTGTATTTATTCATCATATGAAGCGGATATTTGGGAAGTAAACATCGTCAATGAAAAATTGTCTGCCGTTAACCCACATTGGCATCCTTAGCAAGTCGGCCAATAAGCTTCGTGCTTTCTACTCACGTTAAAGATTTTGGAACATTGATTTGGAACGGTTCTTCGATCTTTACGATGCCTGAATAATTCAAGAAAAATGATCTTCTGGAGGGCTCAGTAAATCTGTCACCGAGACACTCAAAATATTTCACAATGCTTTTGGGGACTATATATTTATCATTACACACACACACACACACATATATATATATATATATATATATATATATATATATATATATATATATATATATATATATATATATATACAGATAAAAATGTAGTTTTATGGTATGCTATATATATATATATATATATATATATATATATATATATATATATATATATATATTATAAATTAATAGATTTAAAATATGGTTTTACCGCTACACAGTGATAACCATGTTTCAGAAATGGAAGCTAAAGCCCCTGAATTTAATTTTGTTATTAAACCAAAGACATTAGTTCCATTTCCTCATCAAGCGAAAATTAAAAATTAAAAATTGAACCCTCTACCACCCCTTGTCTAGATGAATGGATTTATCGGTAACCTTGGAAACCCTCAAACTATGAATCTTTCCTGTGCCGTTAACAACCGTAAATTTTTAAAAAGTAAGTTACTCCAAAATTCGCTTGATGAGGAAATGGAACTAATGTCTTTGGTTTAATAACAAAATTAAATTCAGGGGCTTTAGCTTCCATTTCTGAAACATGGTTATCACTGTGTAGCGGTAAAACCATATTTTAAATCTATTAATTTATAATATTAATGCTCTGTAAATTTAAATTTACATAGAGCACTATTGTGTAAAAATAAAAATATCTAGAAGAACACCGGATTTTATATATCTTACTGTTCTTTCCTTTTTATTTATATATACATATATATATATATATATATATATATATATATATATATATATATATACAGATAAAAATGTAGTTTTATGGTATGCTATATATATATATATATATATATACAGATAAAAATGTAGTTTTATGGTATGCTATATATATATATATACAGATAAAAATGTAGTTTTATGGTATGCTTTATATATATATATATATATATATATATATATATATATATATATATATATATATATATATATATATATATATATATATGGGTCAAATTGCTTAATATAGAGCGTATATAAATATAAAAGTGGAAATTGAGAGCAACATCCAGATATTAATATATATATTAATGTATATTTGGTCAGGCACATAGGTTGAAGGTAGGTCGAATGCCGGTTCAAAATGATGAGCAATTTGAATCGATGCTATTTCTTTAAGCCTAGTCCGGGAACTTTCTGATAAGTATTATACTGCCTGACAATTGAAATACTTTTTAAATTTTTCATTGTGTATGGTCATTTGTTAGTGAATCTGTGAAGGTACGTACTTGAAACCGTTCGATCCTAATGGTATTTGCGTTAATTTATGTAAATAATTCCATCTGTTTGGTCAAGATTCTATAACAATAGCGTTGATCTGAAACGGCTCTACGATCTTTACAATACCTGAAAAGGCCGATAGTACGGAGTACCCAGTGGAGATCGAACTCACTACTCAGTCGTAATTGATTTATCGGGATTCGTTTGCTAACCATTTTGCTACGCCGTGTTATCTATTCGTGTTAAAGTTTCTGTAACATTGATATGAAAAGGCTCTACGATCTTTACGATGCTTGAAAAATTCAAGAATTTGGAAAATCACTACAAAAAAGACGCCAAAAATTCCTATACTAATTTTTGGTCCCCCGTTGACGCAAGAAAATAAAAATTTTAACCAAAATTTTAAACATTCTAAAAAGAATGAAAAAAATATAATTTAATAATTAAAAAAATCCTTTGGCTTTTCCTAATAACAAAGATTTTAACGATAAAAATTTATTAAATTTGTGGCATATTTTCTTCATTCATTGTCATTTTTTTTATCGAATCTGTGAATGTACCTACTTGAAACCTTTCGGTCCTAAAAGTATTTGTGTTAATTTATGTAAATAATTCCAGTTGTTTGTTACTTAATATTACGAAGGGAAACTAGAAAGTTCCGGAACACTATACAATGAAATTGCGCTGCTCAATGGAAATAGAGACGGCGTTAAGACTCATTGCTATCCAGCCTAATTAGTCGACTTCGTGCGAGCTACTCACCTTCAAGATTCTGTAACATTGAGTTGAAAAGGCTCTACAATCTTTAGGATACCTGAAAAGGTCGATAGTATTTAGCACCCGATGAGGATCGAACTCACTACTCAGTCGTAACTGATCTATCGTTACAAGCTTGTAAATTTTTGCTTCACGTCGAAGTGCCCAGTTTATTCCCTTAAAATATATTCGTATTCATATTCTGGTGACTTTTTAAAAATTAATACGCATTGCTCACAAATCTTCTTTGTGAAATTTCATTTATCCTTCATACGAGGCAGATATCGGGAAATAAGCGCCATGATTGTATGGCTCGAGGGGAAAATGGCCGCCCTTAACCCTCATTGATATCCGGCATGCTTAGCCAGTCGGCCAATAAGCTTCGTGCTATCTACTCACGTTAAAGATTTTGTAAACGCTGATTTGGAACGGTTCTTCGATCTTTACGATGCCTGAAAACATCCAAACAACGTGCCAGGAGGATCGGTATAGCTGCCACCGAGACCAGATTTACCAGATTTTTGCTTGTGTTTATTTAGTTGGAAAACAGATTGCAAAGTTGGTCGAATGTTGTTGAAAGTGAGCTTTCAGGGTGAACAATGTCCAGTAAAACGACAGATAATGTGGAAATAATCAATGTTGACATTCCTAACTTGACTAAGTCCAAATTTAAATAATATAAGAAATATATCGAGTAATTTTTTTTTTTTATCAAGTCGGCGGATTTTTCGACATCACCACGTATAATGGACACACACATATAGACACACACATATAAACACACACATATAGACACACGCATAAATATACTCCATAATTATTCGTGTTTATTAAGTTAGAGATACGTTTTATACACGAGAAATAAATATTAACATTTTTCTGTCCTCTGTGTTGCTATATTCACGACAGTAAAACTGAGATTATCATTAGTGTAAGACTTGAAATCACAAACTGCATTTGAGTCTAAAAAAAGAAAACAACAAACAACTATTCAAATTAATATTAAACACACTTTAGTCTTGTTCACGGCTGTTCGTGGTAAGAGTTTCTGTTGTGTTGTAAGCTGAGAAGACGCTTTTGTCAATTTCGATGTCCTTGCAGCCCACAAAGTCATCTTGTCCTTATTTCACAGAAAATGTGTCATCCGCACCAACCCGCAGTGTATTTGTGATACAGAATTTTTTTTTTTTTTGTCATGAAAAATGATAGAAATTCTCTTTGCTTCTTTTCTATATTGCGCGCAGACGTTGTAGCAATATCAACTTATGTTTTACTCCGATACCCCGGGATTGGTTTGTTTTTTACAGCTTATCAACCCTTTGAGAGTTATTTAAAGACAAAACATATTTTGGAGATTGTAAGAATAATACTTTACGACGAGTGAATTTTGCATTAACAATGTTTTTGTCTGTGTGCTAGTTAGTAATTCTAACTGCCACGGACACAAAAGAACATTAGTTCTTGATAATGAATGCGATAGTCTGTTGTGGTGTTCTCCCTCTAAGAGTCTATATTAGACTCTTCCGCCTACTATAAATTTAGTAGGAGAGAAGGTTCGGGAAATAGGGAACTGTGAATAGATTGACCGCTGGTTCATTCGATACACTCTCACTACTCGTGTAAAACTCTTCTGGTGTACTGTTTAATATACGACATATCTGCAAACCTGGTTTTTGTTATTACTTAACCATTTACTTGGTCACAACATTTTACACCACCACATAGACGAAAGTACTTGAAGAAAAATAGCAAAATATGAACTTCGGACAGTTTATCCATAACTTCGAACACATTACTCAACACCTTTTCCGAAAATTGGAAAAACATAAAAAATGAAACAGTCAAACCGTGACGGATATATATATATATATATATATATATATATATATATATATATATATATATATATATATATAATGATAAATATATAGTTTAAGGTAAGCCTTATTTATGGGTTAAAGTGCTCACTGTTAGCATAGAGCGTACGTAAATACTGTCAACATCCAGCGGCAATTGCTTAAAAGCCATACTCAGGTTATATATATATATATATATATATATATATATATATATATATATATATATAAAGAAATGAAATATATATATATATATATATATATATATATATATATATATACATAAAGAAATGAAATATATATGTAAATGAAATATATATATATGCATAAAGAAATGAAATATATATATATAAAAGAAATAAAAGAAAAGGTGCTTGAAAGAAGGATTGCTGCCTAAATACACAAATTATATATATATATATATATATATATATATATATATATATATATATATATATAAAAGAAATATATATATATATATATATATATATAAAAGAAATATATATATATATATATAAAATATATATATATATATATATATAAAATATATATATATATATATATATATATATATAAAAGAAATATATATATATATATAAAAGAAATATATATATATATATAAAAGAAATATATATATATATATATATAAAAGAAATATATATATATATATATTTCTTTTATATATATATATATATATATATATATATATATATATATATATATATATGCAAAAATGAAAAACATACGCTTTAATTAGTACTCGATATTAAGTATAGATGCATATGCAAGTTAGCGAGTGTGAACATTTTTTTAAAAAATCATTTCACCCCAAGTGAGGCAGTTAGGCCTCTAATGCACAAGGGGTTAATGAGTGTGAAAGAATATGAAAAGAGAGAAACCTTATTAAGGAGCAAGAACAATAAAAGAAGACGAACCATAAAGACAGTAGATAACGATTTTTTAATTAATGAAATCAGTTAAAGCTTAGCATAATTCTGAAGGTAGGAAAATGTTAATATGTGCATATATACGTAGTTAAACCTACTTGAAAGAAGACACGCAGGCGCCTTCACGTCATCTTTTGTAATAAGGCTGGCCGGTAAAACGATAGTTTTTCCCCGAAAACACCATGATCATGGTGTTTAGCTGGAGCAGAAGGATTGTGGAGTATCAATGAATATGCTAATTTCTATGTATTATGTCTTGAGGTTGTTATATCAAATTAATTCAAACTTACAAGTTCGTCTATGACAGGCAGAAAATAGCAATGAAGGATTTAACGCTGCTCATTTGAGGCTCAGGACTTTATTGTAGATGTCTTCATTGTGTGCTAAGCTTTATAAGGATGTTGACCATCTTAAGTTGACAAAATCGTTTTTATTACATTATTTTAGATTTGTTTTTTATGTTATTCATTTATTCTGGATAATATTTTAGAATAAATTTGGCAGTATAAAAGCATCAGTTGTCTCTAACCAATTCTTAAATGTCTTGTAATGTGTTGCTTGGCGCCTCTGGCTAAAAAAAAGATAATATAACTGCGCCTAATCTTCTCTCTCTCTCTCCCCCCATCCTTCCCTCCCTGTCTCTCTCTTCCTCTCTCCGTTTTTTCTCCGTGTCACTTGAACCTCTGACATCTGTTGACATTGACACAATTCATTGTTACATTGTCAGCACCCACCCTGTATACGCAACGACAGACCTAAATCAGGTTTCGTGAAATGTAGAACCTACTTACCTGCAACATGCGTAACGCCTTTAGCGTTCTCCCGGGAGGTTTGTATTTAAGAAAAGGGTGACCTATACAAACTTCAGTACACTTTAGCAAAACACATTTACTCAATGTCACGAGTTACCTTACTACACACCGACCCTGGGAAAGTCTCGATTTATGATATTCAAAAGCTGCAATAAAACCAAATTTCTGGTGAAACTAGAACATGCATCCCAACTAATTTTTGAATAAAGATACTTTTATCGAAAAAAAAAAAAGTTTTAATCAAGACAGAAACGAACTTAATTAATTATAAAACCTATTTCAAAACGGAACTTAGAGTTAGTGCCTCAAAGTGAGGTTACTTGCTTGACCGTTACTGCAAAATAGTGAGTTCCATCATCATTGGATACTTCATATGTGTCGCCCTGTATCAAACGAACTTAGTAAATATTCAGTGTGTCTCGGAGTGGGATATTTCTTAAGGAGTAGCGAATTATTATACCCAAGCTTACAGTACTAGGTATTCCCAAGCGGTCACCATCTATGTACTGACCAAGCTCAATGTTGCTTAATTTCGGTGACGGTACGGAAGTCGGTGATTCAAGGTGATAGGACAGTAATCCTGTAATGGTCCCACTCTACAAACAGATAATAGTGGCTAACGTGAACTCATTCAACTGTAATCAGGTAGCCATGTTTTTGAGGTGTAACTAATCATTTTCCTTAAATGCGAGTGTTGGGTAAAAGTAAAAATTTTGCTCTAGAGGATATAATCTTGGTCATAATAAATAATGGTCTATAGACCACGGACAAAAGACAACAGTGGTCAATCGCAAAAATGTCCACTCTTCCTTTATTTTGACCGTAATCAATAGGCACCGAGAAATTCGGTCTACTAGCCTATGAATCGGAATCAGACCAAGAGTTGTAGAATGCATCCAAGAGATTCCTGCAGACGAGTGACACTGCATCATCTATATTATCCCTTACTAGAATTTTTGAATACAATAATATACGTCTTTCTTTTTTTTTTAATGGGAAATATATTATGACTTAGGTGGGTATATTCTAGTCTATGCCATATTATACCCGGGGTTAATAAACTGACATAGCCTAACATAATGGCTAGATGTAACCGTAACTTCTATTCTTCTCTCACACTTCTCGTTTGTGGAACTCTCTTCCGACTTCTTGCTTTCCAGTCAAGTTTGATCTTCAAAAATTTATATACAATGTCAATCGTTATCTTTTGTCGTTTTAAACCCTGTTCTTTTATTGTTCTCTCTCCTTAATAATATTTTTCTTTTTTCTCATAATCTTTCACACTCAGTATCGCCCCTTTGTTTTGGATGAAATAATTTTTTAAAAAAATACACATCTCCCTCCTTAATTTAAACAGTGAGCATTCTACGACAAAGCATTAAATTACTGAAAATTGTAAAATTTATTAATTATTAAAAAATCCAGCCACCACTTTTTATGAGAGTCACCCCCTTTATTCCAGCTACTTTTTTATTCCGAGCACCTCGTCTATTTGAAACTGAAGTGTAAAGAACAGTGTGAGATAATCTTCATATGAACATAACTTTATTTCTGATCTTTTTAGAAGAAAATATGAAGTTGAAATTTTTATTACTGATTTACCATTAGTGAGTGTTTTCATTGATACGAACAATCCAGCCATCTTATCTTCTTCACATCTAACAACAACAGCAAAAACAACAACAAAAATATGCAGAAAACCACAAAATTCCGTTTATTTTTGTTTTTTGTTTTTGTTTATTGTATTTTTTTACTCTTAATTGCGTTACTATAAATTATGAAGATACTTCGGCTAAATTTTTTAACTGTACCAAAGACTTTCGAAAAGGCCGAAAATCTTAATTTTTTTTTTCGAAAAGTCTATATGCAATATACTTCCAAACAATGTTAATTACCGTAGGAAATAAGAAAGAGAACCCAAATCTCCAGGGTTATTACTCCTGTGAGTTGGATTTTATACAAGACGACGAGTCTAAGAATTGCAATAGGTTGTTCCATTGGCGTCTCCGCTCCTATCGACGTCCGCCTCCAGGGCATTGAAGGCAAACAAATAGATTGAAACAAGGTAAGATCATCCAAATCTGATTGTAGTGGCCGGTAGGATAGTGGAGTTTAGTTCTGCGATAAGTGACCCACTACTTTGAATGCATAACAGGAATCGATGGAGTCAGGGGGATAGTGAAGTATAAGTGAGATTGGATGAGATAATGAATGAATCATTAGATTGGTCGACGCCAAAACGTGGAGAAAGTTTTGAAAGAGTAAGGATGAAGGAGAATGCACGGAAATGAATAGAGGCAAAGGAAACCACGAAGAAGGTAAGAGATTGTTCAAGGAAAATAGGGGAAGGAGAGGGCGATTAGGAGGTAAAGAGGAGGAGGGAGGGAGAAGTAGAGGTTTATAAAAAGTTGAGAGAGAAAAAAGAAAGAAATGGATTGGGAAAGAAAGAAACGTTTGAGTTTAAAAACAAAACACCATAAGAACGAAGATAAACTGAAAGAGAAAGAATAAGAAAGAAATGGTGGTGTTTAAAAAGAAAGAAAGTAAAAGAAAGATTTGATTTTACGAAGCAAAGAAAGAAAGAAAGAAAGAAAAATGAATAAAAAATCTTGATTTAAAAAAGGAAAAGAAAGATTTGATTTTAAGAAGCAAATAAATAAAGAAAGAAAGAAAATGAATAAAAAATCTTGATTTAAAAAAGGAAAAGAAAGATTTGATTTTAAGAAGCAAATAAATAAATAAAGAAAGAAAATGAATAAAAAATCTTGATTTAAAAAAGGAAAAGAAAGATTTGATTTTACGAAGCAAAGAAAGAAAGAAAGAAAGAAAATGAATAAAAAATCTTGATTTAAAAAAGGAAAAGAAAGATTTGATTTTACGAAGCAAAGAAAGAAAGAAAGAAAGAAAATGAATAAAAAATCTTGATTTAAAAAAGGAAAAGAAAGATTTGATTTTAAGAAGCAAATAAATAAAGAAAGAAAGAAAATGAATAAAAAATCTTGATTTAAAAAAGGAAAAGAAAGATTTGATTTTAAGAAGCAAATAAATAAAGAAAGAAAGAAAATGAATAAAAAATCTTGATTTAAAAAAGGAAAAGAAAGATTTGATTTTACGAAGCAAAGAAAGAAAGAAAGAAAGAAAATGAATAAAAAATCTTGATTTAAAAAAGGAAAAGAAAGATTTGATTTTAAGAAGCAAATAAATAAAGAAAGAAAGAAAATGAATAAAAAATCTTGATTTAAAAAAGGAAAAGAAAGATTTGATTTTAAGAAGCAAATAAATAAAGAAAGAAAGAAAATGAATAAAAAATCTTGATTTAAAAAAGGAAAAGAAAGATTTGATTTTACGAAGCAAAGAAAGAAAGAAAGAAAGAAAATGAATAAAAAATCTTGATTTAAAAAAGAAATAGAAAGATTTGATTTTAAGAAGCAAATAAATAAAGAAAGAAAGAAAATGAATAAAAAATCTTGATTTAAAAAAGGAAAAGAAAGATTTGATTTTACGAAGCAAAGAAAGAAAGAAAGAAAGAAAATGAATAAAAAATCTTGATTTAAAAAAGGAAAAGAAAGATTTGATTTTACGAAGCAAAGAAAGAAAGAAAGAAAGAAAATGAATAAAAAATCTTGATTTAAAAAAGGAAAAGAAAGATTTGATTTTAAGAAGCAAATAAATTAAGAAAGAAAGAAAGAAAGACGTAGAGAAAGAACGAAGAAAAAGAATGATTTAAAAAGTAAACAACATAAGATAGAAGGAACAAAAGCAGAAAAAAGTGATGGAGAGAAAAAGTATCGGATGGGAATTGAGCAACAAGGAAGTTTTAAGGAGAATGAAAAACAAAGAAAAGCCCACTTGTATATCGAATGAACTTTCTGGGTTAGAGGATAAAGATAGAGAATTTGACACTCGCCGGACATGTTGAAGGCAAATCGAACATAGGGAAACAGCGAGTAACTTATCTTACGAGCTTGTATGAATTGATGGTAGAACAGAGAAGGCAAGGAGAGTAAAGAGACAATCATAGCTTAGAGCTACAAAGTATAGGAAGTTGTAGAGAGTCATGATCATTCACATGCTAAAAGGAGACGGCACATAAAAGCATTTACTAGCATGTTCAAGAGAAAAGGTTTTTCAGTAAGTCCGCCCTCAGTCTCGAGGACAACATCGATGGGGTTGAAACTTATTCTATGATAGATAAACAGAATGTGATAGATAGATAGACAGATAGATAGACAGATAGATAGATAGATAGATAGATAGATAGATAGATAGATATGAACAGACTGAGATAAACAGAATGTGATAGATAGATAGATAGATAGATAGATAGATAGATATGAACAGACTGAGATAGATAGATAGATAGATAGATATGAACAGACTGAGATAGATAGATAGATAGATAGATAGATAGATAGATAGATAGATAGATTCTGAGAGTGAAGGAGAAGACTTTAGAAGGAACCGGAAATCCAACCCTAAACAAGAAACAAAGGATAAACCGCTACTTTTGTTCAAAAGACTAGGGATGAGTGTGAACCGGACGATAGGCAAACCTATCTACTCCTAATGTCATGTATATGCATCTGTCTGTGTCGTGTGTGAGTACCTCGCCTGATTTTGTACAGTTTAATGTATACACAAGCACATGCACACACACATGCACACACAGTTTTAAGTGAGTTTGTAATAATATTTGTATTAGAATAATGCATTCTCCTCCCACTCAGTCTGGACAACCCCTACTCTGAATTAAGCAATAAAACCATAATGTTGGAAATAAGAAAAATAAAAGACGAAAACAATTTTAAACCCTAAAAACACAATTATACGATTTTATTGAACATTACGGACATTTTATAGAAATATTTTAGGTATGTGAATTAAAATATACCTGCGCTCACGCAAACGTATATGCACAAATAATTTTAATGAAACTGAAATGGATAGCTTTCTGTTTGCAAACAACCATTGGTTAACAGGAAAATAGTATAAGCCGAAATGCTCTGCCATTTGAAGTCATTTTATGACTCTTGTATTTAAACTAAATTTCTAATAAATGTTTTATATATATATATATATATATATATATATATATATATATATATATATATATATATGTGTGGACCAACGATATAGATTTTGAATGTAGTATAAATGAGTTCAGCTGATATACAAAAATAGAAAGGGGCGTAAAGCAAGGACGTGTTTTCTCACCGGATTTATACCCCTATACGGCGAGGCAATTCTGAGAGAATTAGAAGTCCTACCGGGATTCGTCATTGCCGGCCACAATCTTAACAACGTAAGATATGCAGATGACACAGTGCTGAGAGCAGACACGGAAAGGAAACTGCAAAACCTACAGAAGGTAGCGAAGGAATGCGGGAAGAAAGGACTAAGTATAACCTACAAGAAGACAGAATGCCTGGTCACCAGCAAAAAGATGAAAATTAAAAAATTAACAAGTCATTCTTTGTCCCAGTTAACAACAGACTGACGGTCTTTTGTGAGATAAGCCACCAATTATCGAACCGATCAGACTTAGTATTGAGACAGAATTAAATTGTTATGTCATCAGCACATACACACACAGAGAAAAAGCCAACACTTAATAATATCAACTATGAACATGGCCACAAGGTGTTGACCGTGTTTGAAAAATAAAACATTCTTACAACTCTAGATATATACATAAAACAATCCATACATTCAGTTCAAAGTAAAAATAAAATTTATCCTTGACAGTGGCTAAAAGTATAGCCGAAAGCGGTTCGACATGCAAAACATTTGGACAGTTTCTATAAAATTTACGTCCAGAAATGAAGAAAATTATAAGAACACGTGAAAAATTAAATAGCTCAAGAACAAATACAAATGAA
>OZ038509.1:2760628-2818128 GCA_964036315.1 Acanthosepion esculentum | reverse complement strand
GACAAAATTTACTTCATATAAAATTTACCATAAACATCAATGAAAACCTTCCTATCCAAAATA
This sequence comes from Acanthosepion esculentum, assembly GCA_964036315.1. Lineage (NCBI taxonomy): Eukaryota > Metazoa > Mollusca > Cephalopoda > Sepiida > Sepiidae > Acanthosepion > Acanthosepion esculentum. Next base: position 2,818,065 of record OZ038509.1, on the reverse strand, counting down.
TCTCTCAAGCCCTAGACAAGATGTTCGATTTCACTTGTTTCTATATCAGTATGGATATTTACTTGACCCCCCACCCACTGAGTCAGGTTGTGACACAAGGTCAGTTTTTAACGTGGGGAACCGAGAGTTTTCACTCGGGCCGCTGGTCTCAGCTAGTCTTAGCTGTTCATAGCTTGGCCCAGCTGGCCAGAGCTGTTCTAAGGTAGTCATAGCCGTGATGCCACCAACACATGGACGGAGCCCTGTGCCAGATATTAGTATGGCTTGCTTTCCGTTTTCCTAAGCGTATCATTTTCTTTATATTTCATGTACAAAGTGGTCCGAAAGTCTTGTCATCGCCACATAATATAATTTTCTATTTCAGATGGCTGACACGAAAATGATGATATTCATATAGACGTTCTCGATGTGTGAAAACATCAATGAATGTGAATGAACTGAATCCAGTTCGTGTGCTTTGTATTACTGTATTGTTCTTCTAGTGTTGTCATTACTTTTTGGTAGGGGGGTGACAAGACTTACAAACCACCATGTATATTGGAAAGAATTAATAAACTGATATATTTCAAAATCAAGACCAAAGTAAATTAAAACGCAGGCTTATAAGACGCACATTTTTTCAATTCCTCATTCCGAACTACGCCATTACTCGAACTTGATTTTCAGACACTGTGAACAAAGCGAAATTCGCTAAAAAATGCTGATCCATTAAAGTTAAACCTGATTAAATTTGCAAAGAGGATCTTCACTGATCATAATTGAGTTTTACACGGAACCTCCCTCAAGCCAGATGTTGAGGGAAATGACAGGCATTTAGATTTCGAGCTTATAAACGGTGCTGCTGCCGACTGAGATGTAAACCCATCTTTCCCAGCACCACTCTCTCTCTCTCTCTCTCTCTCTCTCTCTCTCTCTCTCTCTCTCTCGTTATTTCCGTTTCCTCTCTCTTTAATTGAATCCGTGGTATTCAGGATTGTCTCTCGGTTGTTTTGTCGACCCTCATTATTCTAGCATGCCCGTCTTCAATGTAACCTTGAACAAACGAGGACATTCTTTATTTTATGATGAAATAAGGAAACGGAAAATACAATGTGTCGGCGCCAAAATTTTGACACTTAACAAAACCGCTTAATCATCAGTGTCAGTGTATACGCACCTACATCAATAAGTCCGTAGCCTAAAGCTAAAATATTTCTTGGCAATGCACTCTATTCAGTGGTCAATATGGATCATATAAATTGAATATACTTATCAAAAACTCAGCACATAACTAATTGACAGGCTACAGACTTACCTATACATCCTTGAACGTGAGCGCTTAAAAAGAAAGACGTTTATTCATCTACGCGGTTATTTGTTTGTTTTTTTTTTCGGATAAAAAGTAAATCTTTCAAGAATGACAAGAGTTCATTGAAATTTGCCATCATAAATACAATGGTCCATTATGAATGAGAACCACTTATCACGGCCATACAGTTACGACCATGCTGACATCGAGACTCATGACATTTTATTAAATAATTTTTACTATTTTCTAAACGAGAACATTTTTTTTCTTTTTTAAAATACACATTATTAAAATTTGTTCCGAATTAACTGATAAATATATATATATAATTATATATATATATGTGTGTGTGTGTGTGTGTGTGTGTGTGTGTGTGTGTGTGTGTGTGGTCCAGTGGTATGCGTTGTATCGTAACGGTCCGGGTTTGATTGTTAGTAGTCGACGCGCACTGATGAGTCCGAAATAGGACGAAACGGCCGTCCAGTGCTTTTACATTCTGTCGAGGTTTCTTCTAGCCTCGATAAATTACTATAAATGATTATTCTAATCTCAAAATATTTCTATCACTCATATATATATATATATATATATATATATAATGTTTAAACGTTACTTTTAATGGATACTCGTATTTGAGTAGACGCTCCGTTTATTTATTAAACACTATATTTTTTTTTCTACAGAACTGAATGTTCGACAAATCGTTTTAAAGAAAAATTTACGCTCTTCGGTAGGAACCTTATCTCGTATTTTTCAGTGCAATAGGAGTTACTGTTTAACCTTGCACGCTTTGTCGACATTTCTCATGTGATAGATCTCTCGAAGTTTTTAATATTTGCACTTTTTAAAATTTTAATTCGATTTTTGATCCTATTATCTTTTATGTCTTGAGGCGAAATGTGTGTGGCGAAATTATTTATCTGGTCATCATTCCGAGAGCTTTCAAATAATACATGAACGATTTTGGAAAATGTAAAATGTTTTCATGTGACGCGTTTCGTCCTGTAGGACTTCAACGAATTAAAATTTCTTCCACTTTGTCCTACTTCTTTCCTCTAAAATTGTTCTTGATATATATATATATATATATATATATATATATATATATATATATATATACATTCTACATATATATATATATATATATATATATATATATATATCACAGATAACCAATACAAAAATGTACATCGGAGTAACTGAAGGAGAAGGACCCTAGAAAGAGAAAAGTTACGCACAAAAAACTTTACGAACAGTAAATACGTGAACAGCACAATGCTTTCTAAATATATATGGGAAATTAAAAACAAATTACACCAAAACTATCATGGAAAATACGAAAAACCCCATCAGCCTCCACCAATAAATCCAAAAGCTGTAAACACTGTCTGGAGGAGAAAATAACTATAATCACATTTCCAGACTAACACAAATTACTAAATAAATTATTAGAACATACCTTCAACGCAGACTTGAAAACAAATTTTTACTACATTACTTAAAAATTAAAAACTTAAAAGGAATGACCTGTAAAATACCACCATGATAAATGCAAATATATGCGCTATATACAACGCAAATATATGCGCTATATACAACGCAAATAATGCAACATACATTACACTAAGCTGACACATAAAATAAATATATAGCACAGACCCGAAAAAAATAAAGAAAAATCTAAATAAATAAAAAACAAATTAAGTAAATAATAAACACATTAACAAACATGGAAATGTAATAATACTCAATTATAAATAAGGACAAAAAAGTTAACAATTAACACTATAAAATAGCTACAAATAACCGCATTCGGATCCACAATTATTTCCACTCAATAGCCACTAGAATAATTTGAATTACTACCTTCCATCCAATAACCGCCAGGATCATACAATAGACCTACCCATAATGCATCATTGACCAGTATATATAAATAATCGAGCCAAAACACAACATGCATTTCCTGCAGATTGCGTTCAAGCATGAAGATTTTATCAAAACACTAGTGTGATAGCCTTAGCCATATTCCGGTCGGTTTACATTGCCTTAAATAATGGTCAGCTACTGTGGCCTTTTCATCTTAAAATTCTTATAAATGCAACCATTATGGTGATTTTCTAAGCGCAGCTTATAGGTAGCACAAGGTCGAAAATATGGGCCACCCAGTGCGGATCGAACTCACAACTCAGTCGCAATTGTTCTAATAAGTTTCCTAACGATTATACCACGTCGAGGTGCCGGACTGCAATCATTATGAGTAATAAGATTAAAACAGTCATAAAAACATTAAAACCAAAACATGTAAGTCATTTAACCTTTCTTTCTCCAACATTCGTCGTATTCGTACCAATTCCTGTATTGTAGAATCTTATCTCTTGAAGAGTTCTCCGAATATCTGAGAAACTAATTTGAACTTTTCTATCTCTACCGTTGAATTATCTGTTACAGGATATTTTCCTCTTTGTCGAAAGGGTTTTAGGGTTCATATGCATTGCTTGATTTAATGATTTGATTTGATTTGTTTAACGGCATATCAACACCTGTATTGGTCATTTAATGGCGTAATTTAATTTTCTTGGGAGCTTTGAAGTAATAAAAACATGATAAATGTTATTCTGCTTTCACAATTGAGTTCATAGTAGATGACATTCAGCTTTTATGCATATACAAGTTTGTGTGGACCTAATTACTAGAGGTGGTGATAAGTATCTTTTATGTTGTAGATTTGTTGAAGTTATATTTTGGAATACAGTTTGATTTTTTTAAAGAAATTCTAGGATATTATATGGATTAATGCCTTGAAAGAGTTCCTTCATGTTGATTGTTTGGTTGGTTGGTTGTTTTGGTTTAGTGGTATATCTACTTCCAGGCGATATTCAATGCCGAAATGTAAATATTTTGAAGATAATTATATGGTTTCAACTAAATTTATTTTAAAAGAAATTATATGCCTTCAACTACAAACAAAATGTATTGTTGGTCATTTTGCTATAAAACGTATGGTTGCTAATTCTATAAAACTGTATTGCTGGTCATTTTGCTTTAAATTTGTATTGCTGGTCAATTTACTATAAATAGATATTGTTGGTCATTTTACAATATAAAAGTGTATTTTACTATAACAATGTATTTTTATGCTTCCGTCGTGTTTTGTTTTTGTCTTTATCTTTTCACTATTTGCCCATAGCTGGGACCCTAGCAGGTGCTACCATCCTGGTCACCCTGGGAACAACAGCAATTGAGGTAGTTCGACACTCTATCAAAATCTCCGATCACCGGATCAGAGGCTTTACTGCCGGTGTAGTTTATCGTCATACCCAGTAATCATATGCATGGTCATGGTGTTTATATTCGGGAAAATCTTGTAATGGAAAGGAAATGTTTTTGGATGGCAAGGGATGATTCTCTCACGTATTTCAGTTATCATTATTATACTCTGTTATCTGTTTTTCTTTTAACGCGCCCCTTCTTCTCAGGACTCGTAGCACGTTAGACTCTTTCTCTCTCTATAGTCATCTGAGAATATCTTTGTTTGGTGATTTTAATGCTCCTGTCTGGTGGCTTAAGTACTATAATGTTACCGATGTTTCCAGTATTCAGACTTTCATTACCCTAAAATTTCTGATCAACATGCTTCTTTACTCGATGTGTTCCTTACCTCCTCTCCTAGCTCTTGTCGAGCATCACACCTGAGTCCTCTTGGCAGTTCGGGTCACGCTGTAGTCTCTTTTCATATTTCTTTTGATTCAATTATTAAACATTGACCCTTTATTGACATTTATTTATTTCTGTTACCCTCGTCACGATAGCCATTCATTTTCTTCGCGACGACCCTCCCCCCACCTCTGAAGTGAAATCTTTTATCACCCTATTGAAGTTTCTTCTTGGGTAAAAGTTGGCATCGATGAAACCACAGTCTTCTTGGTTCACACCTGGCTATCAGCCGTTAAATCTCACAGGAATCCCTTTTCCGACAAAGCCAAAGTGATACTTTTGATCGCAACAGACGCTTCTTTGTATCCGCTTGTAATAATTGCAAACGTATCTTCGTTTACTTATAGAGCGCGGCACCCTATAGGCTTTCACAAGTTTGGTTCTTGTGATTGAATTAAATAAGGGTAACTCCTCGATACTTCCTCTGTTTATTTAGTTTGAAGTGTTATCATCCTGTACAGATAAAGTCTAATACCTTGCTTGTAAATTCTCTTCAAATTCCATTTTCAACTCAACTGGAGTATCTTTGCCCGACTTTTCACTTAGAACCTGAGTGTGTGATATGCATATCCCCGTTTGTTTCTGCTATCATATCTAATGTGTGCAGACTCTATAGTATTGTAATTAGTAGTATTGTATAGTAATTGTCATAATGTAACGCCATTCTAAACTCGTTCTTTTCTTTCTAAACACTACAATAGATGACTTGATGTTTATTGCTTTCTAGCTTGTTTGAAATTACTGGTTTTAATCTAATCTTTCCACTCCCCAATTTATAGACAGAAATACACAAGTACATGCTCGCATCTCTTTCTAGGCAATAAAAGAAGCCTGTTCTCGATTTCAGATGACTCAGTTCCGATCTGTCTTTTCTTGAAGTCAGAAAGCTGTGTTCGCTTATCCGAATTTGTTTTTGTGTGTCAACCCCAATTCTTTGCCTTTTACTGTTGTTTTGCCTTATTATTCTTAATTAACCTTGCATATATTGTTTGCTTGCTTACTTTATATTATCTTTTCTTGTCCTGTTCTTTTCTTTTCTTCTTATTGTTTATTGCAAATTTGGTCAATTCTGTTTATTGATGTCAATGATGTCATTTATTTACATATAACCATAGGCATTCACTCTACAGAAAACGTCTTCTGTAGTTCCTGCTTTTATGAACGTGGCTAAACCATCTGATCCTTCGAACTATCGACTTATTAGTCTTGCCACTCTTTTTAGCAAAGTACTAGAGGCTCTAATCAATTCCGAATTGGGTAAACATTTCACCTTGCAGTTTCTTCATTCAGGCAAATATTATAGCTTTCGTTTCTCTAGGGCTAGGTCCCACGCTTTTACTGCTGAATATAACCGCCTCTTCTTCTCCAACAGCTTCTTCTTTCGCACTTTCCGACAGTGCAACTCTCTTCCTTTTACTTGCTTTCCTGATAACTACAATCTTCAAAATTTAAATGCGGCGTCAATCGCCATCTTCTGTTGTCTTGATCTCCGTTCATCTTTTATGCTTTCCTCAATGCCCACCTCTACCCAGTCCTTTCACTCCCACCTTGCTAGCGGTGAAATGGTAAAAAAAAGTCGATATGTTAATGGTTATTGCTAAAGAATCTGTCAAGGAATGGTCAATCATGGGCTGTTGCTTTAAATATTTCGATTGCATTTGACAGGCTTTGGTATGCTAGACATTACAGGTTGAGGGGTTATGGTGTTTCATCCTATCAAATCGCTACTCTTCTAATCTTTTTGCATTAATACGGCCATCATCTAGACTCTATTTTTGTCCGACTTTGTTCCTAATTTTCTTCAACGACCTTCTTGATGTCACCAATTCTCAACTTGGTATCTGGGATGACGAAACGGATATCTAATCCTGTCTTATTAGTTATTCTGATCGGTTCGATAAGGTTAAATTGTCAGCCGATCTAAAAAATGACCAAACACCTGTTTTTAACTGGGCCAATGATGACTTGTTAATTTTAACGCTTCTAAAACGAAACTTTTCTCCTTTAATCGTAGTGGAGAACCATTTTTTTGTCTTCCATCTGCATGGCTGATTCTAACCTCCAGGAGATTATCTACTTGCGCCCCCACGGTCTAACGTTACACTCACTTACGCACACCTGCTCTTGGGAAAGATATAAAATCCATTTCCTTCATCAGGGTTAAATAGTAATGCTTATATTTGGAATAATCAGTTATTTTAAAAGAAATGAGTGTTATATGTTTCGGTTTTAAATATCCCACAAAAGTCGATAAGTTGTAAAAAATATATCAATCAACATTCAGTTAATCGATTTAACTTTTTCCGCTGACACGAAGTGAAAATATTATATAGAATCAATTGTTACGTCTGCTGTTAGGAAGATTGCTTTACTTTGTTCTTTTAGACAGTTTTGAACGTTTTGCTTCATCGTCCTTACTCTCCTGATCCTGCTTCATCTATCATATTTTCAGAAGATTGCAACTTTATTTTGCAACTTATCAGTTGTCAAAACGACAAAACGTATTTTCAGTGTTTCTTTCCATTGAAGAATTTTACGCTGAAGGGAACAACATTTTGCCAAATGGATGGCATTATGTTTTCGATAACGAGGGTAAAACCTATCTTACTTAAATATATGAAAGACCAAATCTTATGTTACCTGGCCATTTTCAAAAAGCGACAGATCTTACTTATTGGCAAGTAAGGTCTTGTGATCCTTGGGTTTGTTTCGGAGTTTCCTTCTAATCTGTAGAGACCGTCCACCCCTCATCCATAAAAGAATTGCGATAGCATGGTCGAACTGCACAGATTGACCTTCTGGACCTGTTCTCACCCTATTAGATTATTTGTTATATAATTATTTTCTTTTTAAAAATTTTACATGACTGAAAGTGCCACAACCTACTCCCATCCACTCTGTCTTCTCCAGTACTTCCAGCTTTCCCCTTGTTAGACATTAAGTAAAAATTAACAATTTACTTATATAAGAGCGAACCTGTTGGCTTGACAGGTGATGATGTAAGATAGTAATTGTAATCACAGAGGAATAGATAGATAAATAATTATTTCAAGCACAACTAGGTGTCCGGCTTTCTCGTTAAGTTGAACAAACAGAGGATTTCTTCACCCTTTGTGTCTAAAGACCAATAACCCCGACATTCTACACGTACGCACATACGCGCAGATGGACGCATGGACGAACGCACACACGCGCACACGTACATATAAACTATGAAAAAAAAATTGCACCAATGAAAATGCATTTAAAAATCGAGAAATATAAGCAGTCAAATGCTGATAGCCCCTGACGAATGGACGTAGTGATTCTGTATACGAAACTCTGGAGTCGGGATGCTGATGATAACACCAATCTGCTAAGTGAGAAATCTTTTAGTTGTATTAATTGTCTCTCTCTCTCTCTCTCTCTCTCTCTCTCTCTCTCTCTCTCTCTATATATATATATATATATATATATATATATATATATATATATATATATATATATATATATATATATAATTTTTTTTTATGTTATGAGTTATGAAAAGTTCTTTGCTTTACCAAGAGAGTATAAAACAAAAGTTTGGTCATTTAGTCAGATTTTGGGGTTGATTGAGTTTCTTGTGATTTACAGATTATCTTTTAGTTCATTTAAAGCCGAAACATTCTTTTTCTGAGAATAAACATTGCGTTAACATTTTTCTTTTAGAATAACAATGATTTTTACAAATAGAAGTAGCATAGCTTGGGTAGAATATGGATTCATACATGTCCCAATGTTTCATTGCGAGTAAGTGAATGTAAAACAGATTATATGAAGGGGTAGGGTCGAGAACTTTTCAACAATTCTGAAAATTCATGAGTGACATGTGAGAAGCGGGTGCTGAGAAGTTGTTCGCTTGGCCCTCTATATATATATATATATACTTTATAGATTCAATCTCTGGCAAAAGTGATATTTGTCAAAAGGAAAGGGTAAATAAATAGAGCAACCAATACAAATTTTAAAAACGAAAATGTTTTGCAATTTAAGATGAAAAATTATTTGAAACACCGACATTTATGCTTCCACGGTTTCTAACAGAATTGTTTCACCAGGCATTAAGTTTTACTGTCCGATGTATAAAATATTTAAAACACCGACCTTTATTCTAGCAGGGTCTCTACTAGAAGGAAAACATTGTGGTAGAAACCTTGGTAGCATAAAGATCGTTTTTTTCAGACATTTTATATCGTACATACACACACACACACACACACACACACACACACACACACACACACACACACACACATATATATATATATATATATATATATATATATATTACGTCAAACGTTATTATTCGTATTTGGAATAGACGCACCGTTTTTATTTATTACACTATGCGTATTACGTTTATTGCGATGTCTATTTCAAATACAATGTACCCAATGTAATAATGTTTGTAGTAATAAAAATGTCAAACTCCTCCAGTTCCTTTCATACGAACGTTGATGTTCCCCAAGATTTCATCAACGATTTTCCTGATGTCATTAGTTCTCAAGTACGCATCTACGCAGACGACACTAACATTTACTGCTGTCTTAATAGTAAATCCGGCATTGCTGACAAATTTAGCCTGGCCGTTAGTCTGGAAAAGGACCTCTAATCTGTGGTTGACTTTGGCAATGAATGGCTTGTAAATTTTAATGCCACCAAAACGAAACTGTTCTCATTTACCGACAATAGAGAAACTTCCCTGTCTCTTATCATCGCTCAACTTCACTAGAGCGTCTCTCTCTGGTGTCACGTGTTCCACTGACCTGAGGTCGAACAACCACATTGAATCAATAGCTACATCTACCGCATAGAAATTTGGTTCTCCGTGTCGCACCGGAAGGTTTTTCTCCTCTGAGTCCATCTTTCAAATCTACAAATCAACCATTCGTCCTTGCATGGAATACTGTTGCCATATATGATCCGGTGCCCCCGCTGTTCATCGAGAGGTTCTCGAAAAATTTCAAAGACGGATATGCAATGTGATAGGTCCTAACCTGACATCTCGACTCCAGTCACTTTCTCACAGACGTGATGTGGCTTCCCTCTGTCTTTTCTACAAATATTTTCATGGCAACTGCTCTAACAAGCTATTTTCACTGGTGCTCCAACTGCATGAATTTAAGCGTGATATTAGGTTGGCATCTCGGTCCCATTCTTTTACTGTCGAAACAGTTAAATGTAACTACCTCTTCTACTCCAACAGCTTCTGTCACACTTCCTTTACTTGCTTCCCTGATAATTATAATCTTCAAAAATTTAAATGTAATGTCAATCGTCATCTTCTGATGCCTTGCTCTTGATCACCGTACTCCTCTTTATCCCTTCCTCAGCCACACCTCTTTTCTCTTACTTTCACTCTCTGTAACCCCTTGCGTGCTATATATACAGAGTCTATTGGAGAAATTGTCGTCTAAATTACGCAAAAATGAAAATAACACTAACATCTCATTTCAACTGATATATTTACCAAAATTACACAGAGATATCTTGAAATATAAAGAGTAAATGTATTCAATAAAATTACTATTGGCTTCAAACTCGGACTCCCGACGACTTCGAAATCTCCTGCAACTCTTCTGGGCGGTCTCCTTATTTAATTTGGTGAATGCTGCCATCCTGACTTCAGATCATCTTTGTTTTGTTGGTCTCCCGCTCAACTGCGCCAAACACATAATAAACAAGGGGGTTGCAATATGAGGGCGGTGGGATATGTGGCCAGATGTAAGGGGTGATGTGGTCGCAAAAATTGTCTGACAGCCATGACTGGGTTCTCCTGTTTGTGTGGCATAATGCAGTGTCCTGCTACCAAACATAGGGGGTCTTGCAGCAGCCACACTTTTGATCCAGGACAGCACTACCCCCTCAAGGCACTTGAAGTTGGCTTTCGTATTGAGGCTGAGGCTCTGTTGGAAGATGCCAATATATATATATATATATATATATATATATATATATATATATATATAGAGAGAGAGAGAGAGAGAGAGAGAGATGAATAAAGGCGTGGTATGATAGATAGATAGATAGATAGATAGATAGATAGATAGATAGATAGATAGATAGATAGATGTAGTAATAATAGATGATCACAGAAAAGAGAGAAGGTACTCACACAAAACATATAATAATAAAAATATGTAAATAATACAACCTTCTAAAACATATGTGTCAAAAAGGCGAAAAGATGAAGCAAATTCCACTAACAGTCACATGGAAAATAAGAAAAACACCGCCAGCTGGCAAAACACCTCAAAACCTGTAACCTTTGCTTAGAGGAAAAAATTGCGAGCCTCAGCATTCTAGAATATAGATTAGAACCGACACGAAAACAAGCTCATACTACGCTAGCTAACACTACATCATGTCCAAAAATACTAAAGAAAATCATTATTAGCCTTATTTCAAATATAATTTAGAGCCAAAAAAGATACAAATAAATGAATAACGTCATGATGATAAATATTATAAAACAATGTTATTAAATCAAAGAACTTGGAAGTACCAGTTTTTTCCTGCTTTTTCTTATTTCTTCTCTTAGTCTTCCAGTAGTCTATGTATAGAGGTCACGAAAGAATTGGTGCCATAGTCATGAAACCGGTTGGAAGCAGACATTTCACTGTCTGGCTTGCGACTGACAATACCTCTGACTTCGGATAGAGAGTGACTCAGTCGGGGCTATGTCTAGAGGTAGCCTCGGCTGAATAGAACAGACAATCGAAGTGCTCGTTCCCCACGTTTGCAGAGAATGTGTAAATTTTGAATCAGCGGCCCGAGTGTACGAGCTCGGGTTCCCCACATGAAGCCTGACTTTGTGTCGCATCTCGTCTAAATAGGGAGGCATAGGTAAATGCACAATCATGAAACTGACAGTCGCAAAGCAATCCTGATTTCTATGTTCATACTGTCTATATCTATAAATGCTAAATCTCCGATATACCGAGCATTCTTACTCTTTAAATATAGCATATATATATATATATATATATATATATATATATATATATATATATATATATATATATATATAATAGAGTTATCCCCCTTGATTTTCCGATGTCCCTTCATCATTTTTTAACATCAGCCTCTGTTTAAATTTGAATTTATATTTTTTATTTCCAACCTTACTTTCAATCTTTAATGTTAATCTGATCCTAAATTCAAATCCAAAATTAAACTACAATTCATCTATATGTTTTAACAACAATAATATTTCACCGAACAATAAAAAAGTATCTCGAGAGAACGAGAATTTAAAAAAAAAAAACAAAAAAAACCGGTGTCAGCCCAAAATAAAAATTAAAATAATAATTCCAGCACTTGAAACACGGAGTTGTACAATTACTGTAAGATATTATGTATATTTCTTAATATATATATATATATATATATATATGTATGCGTGTGTGTGTTTGTGTGTGCGTGCGTGTGCGTATGTGTGTGTGTATTAATATCTCCATTATTTAACATTGAGCACTGTTTTTCTTACACTATAGTATGTAATGTATTAGTATACGATCGCTCGCTGATATGCCATTCGGTTATATATATATATATGATTTCTGTAGTTTACTGCTATAGCAAGCAGAGACATTTTTTTCTCTCCCGATGATGGCCATGTTGGTCGAAACTAGTCGAGGAATATAAATGAAATAATAATAATAAAAGCATAAGAATATTAATCTACAACCCAGTGTGTCTGAAGATTTTAATTGATTTTTCTAATAATTTTTATCGTTCAAGATATATATATATATATATATATATATATATATATTTATTTATTTATATATATATGTGTGTGTGCGTGTGTGTGTGTGTGTGTGTGTGTGTGTGTGTGTGTGTGTGTGATCCCCTTCATTGCTGTGAAACCTACAGTCAGCATGCAGTGATAATTTATATATCCAAACTGCCTGTATCTATAAACGCTTATCTCAGATATTGAGCACTTTTCCTCTATGAACAAAGCAGATTTTAAACATCATGCACACGCATAGAAACACATAGGCACACGGAAACATATACATACATACGTCTCTCTCTCTCTCTCTCTCTCTCTATATATATATATATATATATATATATAGAGAGAGAGAGAGAGAGAGAGAGAGCGAGAGAGAGAGAGAGGGGGGTGGAGAGATAAATATACAGATAGATAGAATTAGAGAAAGAAATTGAATAATATATCTAAAGAATTCGTCAGCAATAAAATTGTAAATGCTTCTTTTTGCTTGTTCATCATTTCATTGTTTCAACGTTTTGAAATGACAGAAAGACACTTCTGTGTGTCTTCATCCCAAAACGCCCTGTCCCAGCTCCTTGTCCCTCTCTTTTTCAAAATCTCCCCCTTCTCTCTTTCCCCCTTCTCTCTTTCTCTCTCTCTCTCTGTGCATCTGCAGGCTTTGTCACTTATTTATGTACCCGCCACTCTTTGAATGTCATTATTACCACGTGATATGTAAAGAGAACAAGATGACATTTACAAATGTGACTATGCGAATCTCCCTCTTCTTTACCGTCTACCCTAAACCACTCAACCACCCACACGCCGTACCCCACACCAATTCACCATACTGTCCCTACTTAATCACCAAGTATAACTCCCATTTTAACGACACCCAACATAATTGATGTCATCTTGCGTCTAATACTGAATTTCCTTCTCTTTCTTTCTTTCTTTCTTTATTTCTTTCTTTCTTTATTTATTTCTTTCTTTCTTCCTCTCTTTCCTCGCTTTCTTTATTTCTCTCCTCTATTTCTTTTCTTCTACTTTTTTTCTTTTCGTTTGTGTCACGTTTTCCTTATGGTTCTTGTATATTTTTATCTACTCGTTTTTTTTCTCTTCAATGTTTTCTGCATTTTTGTTAATTTTTTGTCATCTTTGATGCGTTTTTTATGCTTCAATTGTCACTTTTTTTCTTGCTCTCTTTGTTTTTCTCAAACAATTTTCTATTTCTTCTCTTTTCTCTCTGTATTCTCGTATTCGTCATTCTTTTTACTTCTGTCGTATCTGATAACGTTTTCTTCTTTCTTACCGTCTTTATCCACTTGTTCTTTCGTTCTTTTTGTTTTACATTTGCCTTGCTTCGGTTGATTTTTCTCGCTTGCATATTTCTTTTTCTTTCTTTCCTTTTCCTTTCTTTCTTTCTTTCTTTCTTTCTTTCTTTCTTTCTTTCTTTCTTTCTTTCTTCTGCTCCTGTCTCCTATGAAGAAGCCAGAACGATACAATATACACATCTATGTCTTTGTAATGATGCTCCTCGTAGAGAAAACATTGAAATCCGAGAAGAATATCGCAAGCAGCTCAGTGATTTGTGGCTGAAAATTAAATATTTCTTTTTTCTATTTTTACTCGGACGAACTGAAATAATCACGTGTAATCAACTGAAAAGCCCGAATTGCTGACGTAAGAATTCCAGGACAGCCCTTCACGGCACTCTTGCTTGTTTGCATGTTGATTAGAGACACGGGCAGTTATCGTCAAGAGAAATAATGAAATATTGCTTTCAGCTAAAATTTAATTAGAATCGAAGAGGAGAGCTCTAAACTGCTACGTAATATCAAGGCTTCTATACGGTAGTGAGTGTTGGACAATTTTCACATCGATGAAGAAGAGACTTGAAGTAACAGAGATGCGGTTCGACAAAAGGATGTTGTGAATACCATGGACAGAATATGTGACCAACGTGCATGTTTTAAGGAAAATGTGTACAAAAGGACAAGTGCTGAAAATCAGAAAGTGGATGTTGAAATTTCTGGAACACATAATGAGAAAAGGGAGCTTGAAGAATTTGACACTCGCGTCGTGCTTTGGTGGTAAGGAGAGCAAACGGAAAACCACCTTGCGAATTTGCGCAAATGTATAACAAAAAGGAGACAAACATTAGTAAAAGCTACAACGGATAGGAAATTGTAGAGGGCCATGATCAACTACGTCCTGAAGGGAGACGGTATATATACGTAGAACCAGACAAAAACTACTTATATGATTTTCTCTTGACTCGGAATTCTTTTTGATCCGTTGAAGACTTTATTCTTTTCATTCATAATTATTTACTACAGCATTACTCAATCAGTTCGCCAGGGCGCGCTAATGCGCCCTCAAATGTAGCCAGCTACGCCCCAAGTTAACAGAAGAATAATTTATTATTTTTATATTTAGAAAAGCTTTATCGTTAAAAAGCTAGAGACACTGAACACATGCTTTCCATGTCTAAGTCAAATTTTTGTCATTTGATATTTTAAACAGGATGCTAATTTCCTTAATCTTTAAGAAGGAGTGGATAATCCTTCCCCTTTTGCTTTCCTCAAGGGATATAAATCAGTCATTATCGGCCTCTGTAAAAAAAAAAGTGGCAGATTCTTCATAAATCCCTTTAAATGTAAACTGTACTGCTAATCTTCTTTGGGGATGCTAAACCAAAATTTCATATTTTCAAATTTCATAATTAATTTTTCTTTAATAAAATTTAAAACGTGCCCCAAAGTTTTAGTTATTCTTTCCTCTTTTTACAGAGATAAGGTTCTTTTCTGTTACGTGTGATAAATCTCTCGCCAACTTTTACAACAATGCTTTCCTTCTATGATAAAATTTCATTTTTAACTTAAATAGTTCTTGCTGGCTTACATAAAGGACTAATGACTAGGGTCATAATCAGTCTTCACTTCTAAATACTCTAGTTAGCACTGTTAAAGGGAAAATGATACTATCGTCCTGGGTGCGAAAATAGACTACATCCGGCTTCTGATCGGGTGACTGGAGGTTTTGAGGCACGTGGGACAATCTTTTAATTGCTGTTATTCCCATATCCACTCTGACACGGGGTGGTAGCACCTGTTAGGGATCCATCTATGGGCAAATAGTGAACCCCTAAACTAAAATCAAAACACTAGGAAAGTATAAAAATACGTTTCTATAGTAAAAATGCCAGCAATACATTTTTATAGTAAAATAACCGACAATACATTTTTACAGTAAAATTGAAGACATGGCATACATTGTGAAAAAAAATTGCTGTGATTAATCTCATTTTTGGGAAGGAGAAATGAAATTTAGCTCTTTGATTCTGTAAGATTTGTAAAACAAAAATGCGGTTAAGTAATTATATATTATTATTAAACCTACCTGGGATACAAATGAGGCAATCCCTCCAAGTCATAAAGAGAATCTTCACTGAATTGTAAAGATACAAAGGCACCAACTTTAGCCGCAGACATTTTAGCGTCTTACTTGTTCCTGGCGGAGTCATATTTAATTCATAAAAAGTTTTGTCTTCCAGCTATGAAAGCACGCGTACGCCATCTACACCTCAGCGATCCAAGCGGTTAGCGTGTTTATCCCACGAATTGATCTGAGACAGCCACTTTATTCTGAAAAGTAATCATTATTAAAAAGAAGCCAATAAAGGCTAATCTGGTGTAGGCTGGTATATACACCAGGAAATTCGTGTGTTCTGCCACCATTCGTCACCTGAGATTAAAAACGCAATTTTCGATTTTTTTCTTTTAGTTATAGCCCTGATATTCTCACTCTATATAATCATTTAAGTTTTTGTACAACAATCTTCAATTAATCCCGAGAAAAGTATATATTGTATTTCTGTCAATTTATGAAAAAGTTATGTTTAACCAAACTTTGAAGTCAAATATCTCAAAACTACAAAAAGTGCAGACAGAACCTTTTTTTAATTTCGGGTGACGCATTGTTGGTTCAGTTAGTACATCATAAAAGGCAGCGTCCCGAGTTTGAAGTCTACCCGAGGAGTAATCTTCCACTCATGTCCTAAAACAGCAAAAAGAAAAAAAATCACAGACACACAAGAGAAAAAATAAAAAAACAATTAATTAACTCCTACGAGACAGACTTCAAAACGTATAAGCGAGATATTAAAGCAAGAGAGAGACAGAGAGAGAGGGGGCGAGAGAGAGGGAGAGAGAGAGGGAGAAAGAGAGAGAGTCGTGTGCATTGGATAATGGCATTAAAAGAAGTATCAATGATGACAGCATTTCCTCTAAAATCTTTAAAAAGCTTGGAAAACCTGCAATTTCGTGGGTTAGCACAGAACAGGAGTTGGGGTGGAAAGGACGGATGGGCCATATTTACAAAGTTGCTGAAGATGAGAAACGATGCTGATTTGTAATGTGCCTCAAGTAGTAAAAGCTCTGATGATGATCATGATGATGATGATGATGATGATGATGATGATAACAGCGGTGACGATGATGATTATGACGACGACAACGACGACGATGATGATGCCGCCGACAACGACAACGACGACGACGACGACGATGATGATGATAATCGTGATTAAGTTTTCATATTTATAAAGCACTTCAGTAAAAAAATATTTATGTCTTTGATCGATGAATCTTTCATAATAGTTTATATTATATAAAAATACCCTATATACACGTGAATAAGTCGACTTCATATACAGTGCGACCCCTGAAATTTTGGGCATGAATTTTAACCCCTCCAGTGTATACATAATGCAACCGATCACAGAAAATGTATGATGTAATCTCTTCAAAAGCATTGCTTGTGTATAGTGCAACTCCTATTTTTTACTTAAAAATCTAATCATAAAAACTCGCACTATACTTACTCATGGATAGACAGTAAAAACCTTACATGCTTCGGATCGGTGCTTTTTTCCATCTTTTTCTGTTTTTAAGACACTCAGTTTTTTTGAAGTGGAGTCAAATTAAACATCCCCTAAAAGAAAAGATTAGCGAAAAGTGTAAATGTTGCTTTTCGTTTATCGAGAAAAAATCATTTTTTTTATTCAACTTTTTCTCTGAAGTCAGTCAAGTTATTTAGACTTTTTAAAAATCAGGTTAAAGAAGAAAAAACATTTCGATGTTATTCTAACTTGGTTGAAAGTAAATGACACTATCATCCCCACTCCCAACATCTGCCAATCGTTTTATCTTTCGATATTGCCAGTCCCCATCTCGGGTCTGGTGTACTTCAATGGCTGACTACACGGAAATGTCGGTCTGCTATATCGAAGAAATAGAGTAACGTTGAATACGTTTAAATCAAAAAGATGTGATGGCGTTAATAATTATATCTCGTCATCTACCTTTTTATTTATTCAATCTTACGTTTTTATATTTTAAAATTATTTAGTATTATTTAATAGAAGAAAAGCAAGAATTATGAATAATACTGTCATTTAAGATCAACTAAGTCATGTGATAACTGGAGCAATATAATCTTTTTCCTGTTTATCAATTACCTACTTCTGAATTAACAGCTTACCTGATTCTCCTGGTAAGCATATAACTTTCGACCTCAGTCCATATCTATCTATCTATCTATCTATCTATCTATCTATCTATCTATCTATCTATCTATCTATATATATATATATATATATATATATATATATATATATATATATATATATATATTATAAATTTACTAATTTAAAAATATGGTTCCATGGCGACACAGGAATTATCATGTTTCAAAAACAGAAACAAAACACTTTAAATTATTTAATTATAGAATTAAATTAAAATCCCTAGTACTGTTTCATTTTCAAGCAAATTTTGGAATAAGTGATTTTGAAATTTACTGAGTTTTATAAGCACATGCATTCATAATATTATTTGCTACGGATACGGGGAAATTCAATCATTTTGACAAGGGGTTGTCGTGTATCCATTTTCTATCTATCTATCCTTGTCTGTTCATATCTATCTATCTTTGTCTGTTCATATCTATCTATCTAATTTTATTTTTTGCTTATTTATTTGCCCATGTCACACATAGCTTATTAGAGTGAAACTTTGTTTCAAATATAAGGGAGTTCAATCCCTGGCTTTGGTTGTATGAAAATGCCAAATATACTTGGTTCAGATGAAGAGACATAATAGCAATAGACAGGTGAATGAAACATGAGTATTATTGACTGATAAGAGTTATTTCCCCTTTCAGTATGGAAAGCCGAATGAGAAATATGTAGATATCGAATTGCTTTGAATAAAAGATTCGATTCCAAATTATATGAAGATAACCAAATACGACGGCAGACACTTGAAGATTTCCGGAGGGTATAACGTTTGTAACCTTAGGAGTATGACAACCAAGATGAGAAATGCTGGTCCGAATAGTAAAACACATCATTTATTTATTTCACATCCTTTTCAAATCTATCTTCCTTTATAATTTCCGATCTATCTATCTATCTATCTATCTATCTATCTATCTATCTATCTATCTATCTATCTATCTATCTATCTATCTATCTATCTATCTATCTATCTAACTTAGCATCTATCTGTTATTTGTTTTCATCTATCTATCTATCTATCTATCTATCTACCTACCTACCTACTTATAGTCGGTTTGGGTGTTTGCACATTAGATTAACTCCAACGAAAACCATATGGCATCATATACTGAGGTTCGAAGTCACTCCATTATTGAAATGCTCTGCAATGTTGGCTTGCTAATATTTGCGCTACGGTAAGAATTCCCTTGGAACCAGTTTGTTGACCCAGAACTCTGCCTGACTAGTAAACGAGTCAATTTTGGTTGCTGATTTTCAAAGTTCAAAGGTCGTTCCCATTTTTAAGAATAGCACAGAAAGTCTAATTTCCATCAATATTCAGATGCTTGCAAATTATGCACTACTTTGAGTGACCAAGTCTTAATATTACATATATATGCATATCTATGTACATGCGTGGTGTGTGTGGGTGTGTGTATGCATAAACACATGTATGTATATGCATGTAAGTATTTTCAAACAAGATCAAAGCGTTCTGCTTATAGTCAATCAATGTACATAAATGAAGTTGAAAGAAACTTCTTGGGAATAGAGAATAATGTCTAGGAAAATGAAATGGAAAATGGTAGGCGTCATGAAGAGAGAAGAATGGCAGGTTGTAGAGAACTGGAGGCACTGAAGTTTCTGGAACAACGACAAAGAAAACGGTAAAAAAAAAAAAGGTCGACGGACGAGTAACAGTCATTAATTTTGCTTTGATGTATTTTGAAATATACATTACACACCCCACCTGTCTCTCTTTCTGTCCCTCTATAACTCATCTCTCGCTTTTCCTCTTTTTTCTCTGTCTCTCTTTATATATATATATATATATATATATATATATATATACTAAAATTTGCTGTATTTATAGGGAAAGAGTGCTCTATATAACGCGTCTGTAGATATCGAGTGTGGACGTAGGAATCAAAACTACATGGTAACTATCGGTTACACGCCTTAATGCTACCTTTAGTCTCTCTCACTCTCTCTCTCTCTCTCTCTCTCTCTCTATATATATATATATATATTTGTGTGTGTGTGTGTGTGTGTGTGTGTGTGTGTACTATTTGCATTATTCGGGTTATTGTCCTCATCTTTGTCGCCATATTTATTACAACGTTTCGGCCGTTGTACGCTCCGACCTTCTTCAGGTGGCTGGAATGTCGAACTGAACCCTTTATTTCGCTCGCTGGGGTAGACTGTTCTAGTTCCACGTGCCATGTCTAATGGATGTCAGTTGTCAGTTATCTCCTGTTAATTCTCCTCTCCAAGTTCTCCATTGCCTTAACCGGGTATTGAACTCACACTCTTTGGTTCCTGTCACTGTATCTAACTAACTTTAAAGGACAATTCAATGTTGCTGGATGGTGAAACTATTCATAGCCGGATTAGATGGTGGTTTCTCCTGCAAATGGGACTCAGGTTCGAATCCAGCCGAAGTGCACATTTTCTTTAATAAGTTTTCTCAATCATGCAGAAATAAATTCTGTTAAAAATTAAACGGAGTGTGTTTTGAACAACAAAAAATATTAAAAAATTAAAATCTTCAGACACACTGGGTTGTATATTAATATTCTTTAGTTTTTATTATTATTTCATTTAGATTCCTCGACTAGTTTCGGCCAGCATGCCATCATCAGGAGAAAAATGTTCTGCTTGTTAGTAATAGTGAACTACAGAAATGAATGATTGATGGAGAAAATGAACTTTATCTGTAGTTTTCTTTGTTTTTTGTTTTTGTTTTTTTACTTTTTATTTCTTATCATGAATTTTGGTCAGTCTTTGAATTGGTCAAACAGTTTCTTTTAAGTTGTTATTTGAGATAAGTGCTGGATGGATTCATTCTGCTCTAAATTCCCTTGGTCAGTCTGACAGTTTTATTGGTTCCTGGAAAAGGATGTATCTCTGTTAAGTGTGTGTGTTATTTGGTTCTTAGGGAGAGAGTGAGTATGATGCGTTTAAGTGTGTATATTAGTATGGGTGTGTATATAAGTGTGAGGCCTCAACACCTCCGTAAGCATGTCTGTCTTTGTGGGTAAGAAATGTGGGTAGGGCCTGATTTGTGGGGTTATATATTAATACTATCTATGTTGTCAAATTTGTGATTAATCCCGTCTGGATGGAGAGTTTTAGGCGCAGAATCACTTATCTTCATGGTCTTCTGTATATATATATATATATATATATATATATATATATATATATGAGTATCCACTAAAAATAACGGTTAAAGTGCTAAAATCGCGGATTAACAAGCAAAAAGTCCATTACTTTACATAGATAGATAGATAGATAGATAGATAGATAGATAGATAGATAGATAGATAGATAAATAGATAGATAGATAGATATGAACAGACTGAGACAGTCAGATAGATAGATAGATAGATAGATAGATAGATAGATAGATAGATATGAACAGACTGAGACAGACAGTCAGATAGATAGATAGATAGATAGATAGATAGATAGATAGATAGATATGAACAGACTGAGACAGACAGTCAGATAGAGAGATAGATAGATAGAGAGATAGATAGATAGAAAGAGAGAGATAGATAGATAGATAGATAGATAGATAGATAGATAGATAGATAGATAGATAGACACAGACGGAAGATCGATAAGCTCACCTACGAAACTATTTCTATTCTAAAAAAATTTTCATTTTATTTTTTAGCAAAAAAAAAAGTTGTTTTTTCAAAGTGCGTTTTCATGGATTTACATAAGATCAGGGGAAAAAATTATTATTTTTTTATTCAGAATATATCTTCTTAACCTAAATTTTCTGATTATTCTTTCCCAGGATTAATTTTCTTATTGATTTTTCGCTGTTTTTCATTAAAAAAATATTTGGTCTTTTTTTTCTCGTTCCCGCGTTTGATAACGGAGACTCTCTCTCTCTCCCTCTCCCTCTCTCCCTCTCCTCCTCCCTCTCTCCCCCTCTCTCTCTAGCCATGTCATATTTACCGACATCATCTCCTAACCTATATTTTCGACTTTTCAGATCGCTTAAGACAGCCGCTTTTCTTCTTTTAAAACCATTCTGTCGTCGCGCAGAAATTGAATAGTTGCAACTCTCTAACTTTTGCGAAAACGCATTTTAAAGTTTGCCGTAGAAATATTACCCTTTCTTATTATATAGAACTAATCAAATTCAAATGTACATTAACTCAAGTTATGACATTCGTTTCTAACTTTACAAATGAAGATTATTAAAATTTGAGTTCCTTTTATTAGGTTTGATCGGCTTATTTTGGCAAGTTTAAATCGTAGTCCCTTTCAGTAGGTTTCATTAGATAGATACTATTCCATTAGATAAAATTTTTGCGTAATCGTATATAAAATATTGAGTAACTGAGTAGATGTATCCGTAAGTTCTATGTTAACATTTTCTTCACTCGCACTTCTCGTTTATTGGAACTCTTTTCCGTCTTCTTGCTCAACTTTGATTTCAAAACTTTATACGCAGTATCGATCGTTATCTTTTGTCTTTTCAATTCCAGTTCTTTTATTGTTCTCTCTTCTCTCCTTAATAATGTCTTCATATTTCCTCCGATCTTCTTCAAGTTTCTATTGTTCTAGATAACATTCTCACAAGACAATAGCCTAGCAAATGAAAGCCTTGGTTCGTGAATTTAGTTGCATAGTAGTTGTGAGTTCAATCCCAGAGCCGGGTAGTATAGCCTCAGACCCGATGAAACGGAACAAGCAATAACTGAGCAGTGCTCAAAAGAGGGCAACACGAAATTTCCCTAGACATGGTCAGAGGAACAAAAATAATCACTCCACTAGTGTAAATTAAATAAAGGGCTCAGCTCGAAATCCCATGAAAGTTATCCGGATCGACAGACACCTGAAGAAGTCTGGAGTGTACAACGACCGAAATGTTGTGATCGTAATAACATAATAGCAATAATGGTATGAAGATATTTGTCTGACTGTAAATAACATAAGGAGGAGGACACGGTGGAATAATAGATAGCGGTTCGAATTGAGTAATCAGAGAGGCGAGCTCAAATTCCAGTCAGATCCATTACATTCACTAACATGTTTGGGAAAGATATGAATCCACTTCTTCCCCGTATTCTTCTTCAGCTATGGGTAAATAGCAGGACAGACTTGGTTCTATGGCCTTGGGTGGAAACCGGTCTAGGAGAAGGAATAACTTTGAATTCAAAACCGGCCTAGAGCGGGTTGAGCTCCGTCAGGCTATCTTGCCCAAGAAACACCACTTCTACTGTGGCTGCAGTACAGGGGGTCACAGGATAAAAAGAAAACATAGCATAAATAATGATAACATATGACAAATTCAGAAAGACACGAAAGATCGATGTTTTGACTCGTTTCAGTTCAGCTTGGGGGTCGCTAACAGCCCAAATCCTTGCTCGATTCCCGAATCCTAATTTCATTTAGACTATTTTTTCTGTCTACTCAATCCTTTCTGTCTTGATCCTGACACTGATTCTTCAATGTCCACAATTCTCAAGTGAACTGCTGCCATTTGCCTAAGACTGCTTTTTGATCTGTAGAGTACATATCTATTGCTTGAAGCATTTTATTACGACAGCCCAGCCAAAGATATTACGACGGTTAAAATAACGGATATCTGATCTGTAAAAACGTCAAATTGGTAAGAAACTACTGACTTTGATTAATGATAATGAAAGTTTATTTTAAAAATTTAGAATAATACGATATAGTTGCTTATTAATCAAACTTTTAAATATTGAATGCTGGGCAAGAGTCAGCAAAAAAGTGTTGTTTTTTTTTTATTAGAGTTGAAAATCCACTTATAAATGTTCATGTGACAATCCCTATTAATACATGTGACATGCCTGAATGATGCATGTGACAATCCTAAATGTTAACCTCACTTATTTCCGACATTCAAAATGGAAATGTAATCCCAGGAAAATTTAAAGTTAATGCATGTGCTTTTTTTTTCTTAATTTTTTATAACACCTCTAAGACTTTATTTTTGTCAATATAACGGATTTCAAAGACTTTAAATGATAATTCAAAGCACTTATTAATAAGCAAATCTTGGACATACACCATTTTGATTTTATATCAACCTATATATACAGGGTAAGGTAAAAGTCGCACACCATAGAGGTCCTGGTGAGTGACCACCGAAGTCACCAGACCTCACACCCATGGATTTTGTTTCTGTGGGAACATTTGAAATCAGTCGTTTATCAGACGCGCCCTAAAAATATTGAGGAATGAAATTTGAATGCAGTAAAATGACAGAGTACACTCTCCGACGTGTTAATGAATCGTGGATGTACAGAATTGAAATGTGTTTTGAAAAAGACCGAGGATAGTTTGAACAGTACATATAGCAATGAAATAACTACTAAATAAAATTTTCATATGTAATTATATTTTTAATAAATTATCTCATGTATTTGAATTGAAGCTTTGCGAGAATCCTTTCTTGCAAATGACAGGATGTAAAAACACTGCATGCATAAATCGCACTGTGCTGTTCTATTCATTTGACTATATCTGTCAGTTATGTGCTATGCGTGATACACGCTGAGGCGATCATGTATCTTTCGATATATGACTGACGAGGCAGATTTTTTCCCGCAGTAGGTTGTCATTTATTTCAGTGGTAGACCAGTTGCCATCCAAGACTATAGAATCCGGCCTGTCCTGATATTTACCCAAAGATAGGGATAGAAGAAGAGTATTACCGCATCGTAACACAGTGTCGTTTTAATAGGAAGTAGTATAAGTGCAGTACGGTTGGATAATGGATAGCGGCTCGGATTGAGGAATCGGAGAGCCGAGTTCGAAATCTCGTCGAAACCATTACTTTCACTTACATGCTAATACCCTTAGGAAATATATGGATCCACTTACTTTTCCTCCAGCTATGGGTAAATAGCAGGACAGACTGGGTTCTATAGCCTTGGGTGGCAACTGATCTACCGCAGAAAGAAGTGGCAACCTACTGCGGGAAAAATCTGCCTCGTCAGTTATGTATCGAACGATACATGATCGCCTAAGCGTGTATGGCACATAACTGACTGATATAAGTGCACGTATAGGTAGAGGGAGGAAAAAGTCCCCGCAGCCTGTTCTGCTAAGGCATCAAAACGGCTCACAAGTTTGCTTTTTCAGAGAAATGGGGAGGTGCTTCCCCACTGCTGGAATCTACAAAGGTTAGACAAAAGTTTATTCGTAACTTGATTCAAGCGAAGACGAGCACTTTGACACTTTGATTATTCTAAGTTAACTAAAATCTAAAATACTTCTTGCAACAGCCGAGCTTGGAAACATTGATAGAGAGAAACGTTTTCAGTCTGTGCTCACTACGGATCGCTGTTGGTTTTTGTTTTTTAATCAAACGAAAAGAAGATGGTTGAGTAATAAAAAGAAAATAAACGAAGAAAATTGATAGCCATTTATAATCGGAATGAAAGTGAATCGAAAGTTTTCTTCATATCTTCCAGATGATTCAGAGCAGGCAGCTTAGCGCGTCAAGATATTTTTCTATTCCCCGCCACAATCCTATGGCCGCTTACACTTACACCTCGGTGATCCTGACAAGAATAAAAGTTCTGCTTAAAGGTTTAAATGTCAGGGATTACTTTCGATATTTTGGAAATTGAACTGTCTTCTTTCTTATCGTTTGCAGGTTCTGGGGGAAAAAACAACATTGGCGTTGATAAAGAAACACAAGCAAAAACTATCTTTGAAAAATGAGTAGCAACAAGACAACAACAACAACAACAACAATAATAATAATAATAATAATAATAATAAATTCAATAGAGAGAGATTGTGGAAAATCCTCGAATAAAAACGGCTACAAAATCTGCATAAATAAAAGGTAATATCTGTTTTTTTCTGCTTGCTTGTCAGTGACTTAATTCCGAAATGCCAGATTGCTTAAACTCGGTATAAATGCTGACAGGACCTAATGCTTACACATGCTTACTTTGTCTTCTTCACTTTGCAAGGAAAGTGTTTTACAATTCCCTGAAAATAGAATAACGTCTTCACTTCTTAGCCAAATAAATACCTGCATATATTTTGTTAATGGCTTATTTTAAGGATTTGAAATCAGAATTCAACCTCTTAAGTGAGTCATAGTTCATACCCTAAATTATTCTTGACTTGTTATCAGTGAAGAATATTACATTTTAAGATATATATTCATGTCAAATTCTTTATTTTCTCAATTTCTGGACATCTGAATTGAAATGATAAGAAATTATTTTCGGTAACTACGTATTTAAAGATACTTATTTTATTTACCCAAAACCTGAAAATCACTTGACAAACATTTTTCTTGAATTTTCTCTATCGGTTTATTGCATCTGAAGAAAACAGATAAGGCAATAAAAGCGTTGGCAGTCCGAATATGTTTCGAAAATCTAACCAAATGACTAATCATCAGAATTACGTGAAAGTTTTTCTGTCGAGCTGGCTTACGACCATATCACGTTGAAACACCGGTTTTCGTCTGATCACCGAAGTTACGCAACGTTAAGCCTGGTTAGTACCTAGATGGGTGACCGGTCGTGAATACCAGGTGCACTAAGTTTGGATGTGCGGGTGATGCTAAGCATAAAGGCTGGGAATGAGAAATCGGAGAGCCGAGATTGAATTCTAGTCGAGTTCGTTATATTCACTTATGTACAAATAACTTTGGGAAAGGTATGAATCCTCTTCTCCTCCCAGCTATGGGTTAAATAGTAATATTTGTATCGGAAATTCATTGCTATCTCAAAATATGTTTACAATCAAAAAATATGTTTCGGGTTTAAATGACCTTAAAAAGATTGATAAGCCATAAAAACAATTAATCAATTTCTGCCAAGCTGGGAAATTTCTGTATAATCATCAATAATTTGGCAAAAAATCCATACAGATTAAGAAAGGTTATTTTTCTTTTAGAAAATAAGCAATCGATTATATTCATTTGATGGAATTAAAACGAAAATGTCAACAAGTTTCGATTTTCAGAAAGCTGTCACAGATTCATATGTTGACATTATATTCAAATAAAATGATACGTTTGCGTTTACTAAATTGAGTTCCACAAATTCAGCACCCCCGCAGAAGAGCGATCTCACTAATATGAGTCAACAAGACTATGTCATTAACCATTACACCATACAGAGGTATATTTAAACCACGAAACATTGGCAATTTAACCAACGTTCCATGGTTTATGTGTGCCTCTTTTAATCTGGAATTATTATCAATTTTTTTAAACCGACATTATTTCTTATTTATAGAAACGTTAAAGTTGGTTGATTCCCGTGTTTGAGTAGACGTCCCTCATTTTTTAAACATTGAAATTAATGTCTACCGACATAGAGATAAAAAGTCTCATTAACTGGGGCAGCGATCAAACATGCATTCCTTTTCAGCCGAGTGTTCTTTACTGTTCGAACACGGAGATCTCAACAGCAAAACAAGGCTCAAATACAGTTTATTAAATGCAGGGCTTCTCGTGAAGACTGAATTCGCTACGAAGGCTCAAGAAAGATAGCTCGTTCAGCATTACACCATACTATTTAACCGATGCCTGAACAAAGAAAATATGAAGCCATTCTTCTCTCGAGGCTATTTTTTGCGAACGTGAACTTAATAGAATAGAGCGGTATTTGAACTCAGTTCATCGTCCCCAATTTCCGCGCCAATATCCGTTACGCTAATCGCACATCTGCGCGGAAAAAATAATCATGCCTCTTTAACTGTCTCTTATCCCTCACTGGCAACGACTGATTTGTCAGCAGTATTAAATATCTATTTCTGTGGGCCAAATGCTTAGCTTAAAAGATTTATCAGTTATCTCCACTAGAGTCCATGATCGGAAAACTGCAGCGGTGTTTTTCATTTATTTTTATTCACTTCTCCGAGCAAATTTAGGTTAGGTTTCTACAAGATAGCGCGCAAATTTTCCTTCTTTTTTTTTTCTTTGACTTATTATTGTAGACATTTTATATTCCTCATCTCAAGCAGATTTAATAAACACTGAGGCGAAGAGCAAAATAAATTGTAGGTATTTGTTGTCTTTTTATAACGAGTATCTTGTGTCTGGGGACTGGGATCAAAACCAAATCGAGGCTTTCAGAGCGCTTACCAGCTTTTTTTCTAATATTTACCCTCTCTAAGTTGAATAATGATTAGAAAATATTTCTTTTGTATGGTTCAACTAAAACTGCTCGACAGATATTTCATTGCCTATATAAAATTTAATGATATCAT
Source organism: Acanthosepion esculentum (assembly GCA_964036315.1). Taxonomy (NCBI): domain Eukaryota; kingdom Metazoa; phylum Mollusca; class Cephalopoda; order Sepiida; family Sepiidae; genus Acanthosepion; species Acanthosepion esculentum. Next base: position 2,789,517 of record OZ038509.1, on the reverse strand, counting down.
CAGATATAGGTATTAAAATTTCTGTTTTCATCACAGTAGATAGATAGATAGATAGATAGATAGATAGATAGATATGAATAGAATCAGAAAGAAATAAACAAAGATAAAAACGAAAGAAAGATCGATAACCAGATATATACATACGAACAGAGATAGATAGATAGATAGATAGATAGATAGATAGATAGATAGATAGATATGAACAGACTGAGATAGATAGATAGATAGATAGATTGATCAGAACAGACTGAGATAGATAGATAGATAGATAGATAGATAGATAGATAGATAGATAGATAGATAGATATGAACTGAGATAGATAGATAGATAGATATGTCGCATTCTCTTTGTTTTATATTAACTTTGCCTGAGTGACATTATGCGCTCTTTTTTAAACCTATGATACGTGATGTTTGTTGTTGTTATATATATAATAACAACAACAGTTGGTATGACGTTCGCTTGACAATCTAACTGTCAGGGTTTCAATTCTCGGTAGTGGATGCCCACTGCTGATGAGTCCCAAATATAGAACGAAACGGGCGTCCAGTGCTTTCTGCATTCTGTTGAGGTTTCTTTCAGACTCAATGAGTTACTTAATTATAATTATCAAATCCTCCTTACAATCTCTATCATATGTATTGCTTGATCCGGCTTCTGATGCTTCAGTTTGAGCGGCTAACGAAATAGCCTCCGTAGTATATAAAAAAATCTTCACTTCTTCCTGACTCTTTTTCTTTCCAGATAATTTTTCTTTCAATATATCGTTACTCATAAACCCAATGAAAATGATTACAATGAAACAGGGTCGAGTAATCTTACTGTATGAGTGCAAACTGGGGAAAAATAAACATTTTTGCATCGAATCATTACATGCGATGAGAAATTGATACTCTTTGATAACAGTAAAGGAATAGGCCAGTGGTTAATTAAAATGAATTACAAAACAATACCCAAACCTCCACAGCCCCCTAAAAATTTAATGGTTACTGTATGGTGGTCTTTCAAAAGGGTTATCAGCCATTCAGTCTTGCCTCAAGGGAAATCAATAACAGCAACTTCGTATTGTGGAGAAATTGAATGTATGCATATAAAATTGAAAATGAATCATCATAGACTTGTGGATAAGGATGGCCCAGTTTTGCTGGCCCAGTTTTGCTGGCCCAGTTTTGCTGGCCCAGTTTTGCTGCACGTCAACGCACGGGCGAACACTTCTCAATCAGCTGCCGAAAAGTTGCATAGCCTGAATTATGAAATTTTGCCTCTTCCTCCATATTTACCTGATATCTCTCCTACTGATTATCACTCATTTAAGTATTTTGAGCTTTTCACACGCAATAAAACATTCTCCAATAAGGAAAAGGCGATCGAATCATTTGAACTGATTATTACATCAAAAGATAAGAATTTTTTGAAAGATGGAATCAAGAATTTAGAGGTACATTGGAGGACAGTCATACATCAACATGGTGCCTATTTCAACTGAATAAATTAGTTATTTAACATTTCAAAAGAGATTTATTCATTTCCTATAAAGAGTGTCATTCTATTCAACCTAATATTATAAATACTATATATCCCTGCAGGCCGTATAAATCATGGCTCTTTACACTTTTATTAATTATCTGGTAATTGCAAATGAGAGAAAACTAGAAATAGATTATCTTTTACTTCGATGTTCCAAGCATCCCTTTGAAAATTAAGTGTTTAACATTTGGCATTTTATATGAATCACTGAAGTAGCTGCTAAATACACAACTACTTCAACCACCATGTCAAACTATGAACATAAATACGAAGATATTATTTCTTCATTTATATACAAAGAAACTAGAAAATCCTCTTAAATAAAACTTTATGCTTTAGTTTTTAATAAGTCATCTTTTTCTAGAAATAAGGGATCATGCCTCTCTACATCTAATTTTACTATCGAAAATCGCTATGGCTATTCTGGATAAAATTCAGTGGTTTACCGTTGCCTTCTCAATGGTTTTGAATTTAGAGTTGTCCTTCGCCTAGACCGGCTGCCACCCAAGAAAGTGAGGAAGATGGTGATGTGAGGAGAAAATATAGGATATGCTTATCATTATTATCGGTCTTGACCTGGCATCTCGGCTTCAGTCACTTTCGCACCGCCGTAACGAAGCTTCTCTTGACATTCAGTGGACTCTTGTTAATAACATGTACTGACTCTGGCCAATGTGTATATCTTTCTCTACAAATGAAAAAAGAATAACACCGTTGGTAAAAAGAGAATTGACCAGTTATATCAAAATGTGGACGTGATCAGTCCGAATATCGAGTTTCAGAAAACCCGTTGATGCTGACAGTGTATCCTTCTATTTTGGCTTTTTCACAAAGTTCTTTCGCATTCCAAGCCAGGTATATTTTATTATATAAGTGTTATGGGAACTTACCCATAATAATAATAATGGACTATTCCGGACATTATAAATACTGCGCCTCAAGAGGGAGCAGAGAGGATTATTGTATGAACATTGGAATAGTGATACTTGTCGAGACAACATAGTTCACTCTAACCAAATCTGATAGTCATTACTACTACTTCTACTTCTCAGTATATATTTCTGTTTGTAATTGTTGTCGAGTTATTTCGCAGTGGATGTTTGTATTTGTACTAAAATCGGTCCTAAATAAGTTCGACGTACCAAACGTTAGGAACTTGATATAATAGGTATTACGCAGAGTAATCTTGTTGTGGTCGCTGACTACTTTCGTATTCGACTAACTGTCGACTACTGTCGTCCGACATCGACTGACCCTCGTTCCTCTTAATACTCCTACTTTTATTAGTTGAGAGAGTCTAATAACTATAGAATAGGTGTGTTTCGCCATAACAGTAATATATCTGTGTTATTCCATACCTGTGTTCGAGTTATTTCTTCATTGGTTCTACCTTGGACCATCACCGTGGTACAAGGAACTTGGACCATAACAAGTGGCGACGAGGAAACCCCTAAAAAGAAAAACGAACTCTCTACGCGGAGGACATACCTTTTTTTGCTATCCGCCGCACATAACGAGTGGCGACGAGGTAACCCTAAAAAAAAAAACAAAAAAAAAAACGAACTCTCTACGAGGAGGACAAACCTTTTTGCTATCCGTCGCACATAACAGTTTCGACGAGTAAACTCTAAAATAGAAAAAAACAAGTTCTACGTGGAGATTTCTAAAAAAAAAAAAAAACAAGTTCTGCGCGAGCAAATAAAAAATAAAATAAAAAAAGAATTTTCTTTTTGGACATCAATTTTACAGTGCCAACAAAGCAATTTTTTTGCGTACACAGGTTTCAGAATATCAGGTTACACTAAGGTAAAATACTTACACAAAATTACGTTAACATGGAAGATTTTAAGTCAACTATTGTGGAACTTATCAAAATCCAACTTGAACAGCAACAAAAAAACGAACAGAAACATCTTGAATTACAAGAATTATTGCTACGTGTAATGTCAAATAAAGAGCAAAATTCCGAGAATGAAACAGTTCTCTCACAAAATGCTATTTGAAGCACTATCGAAAGTTTCACGTATGCACCCGACGAAGACAAAACCTTTGCAACTTACTTCTGAAGGTACGAAGATCTATATGAATTTGACTGCAAAAATTGGTCAGACGCACGAAAAGTTCGTCTATTACTAAGAGAATTAGGCACATGCGAAAATACCAAATTCGTAGATTACATCCTACCGAGGAAAACAAATGAGTTAACTTTCAAAGAACCCATAAAACTGTTAACAGAACTTTTCAGCCCTAATACCTCACTATTCCACAAAAGATGGAAATATCTGAACCTAACAAAAAAGGACAGCGAAGATTACATAACTTTCGCTTCCATTAGGAAATTAGACGCAGAATCCTTACAAAATTGGAGAGTGAACAAGAATTGAAACTTCAAAAACTGGCCGAAGACTGCCAGAGATGATTCAGTGTGAAGAAAGACTCAATAGATATAGAAGCTGACATCGCGCAAATACGTAAAGAATGAAGACAAACCAACTTTCCCTCCTCAGAAACAAACCAAACCAATTTTCCCACCTGAAAAACAGGTAAAATAAATTTTTCTAATTCTAAAAGTCAATATCAGAAAAAACTATTACCCATTCCATGCTATCGCTGTGGGACTTGGCATTGGTATAAAGACTGTCCATACCGTTTTAAAACTTGTCTATCATGCAAAAAAATAGGACATAAAAGTTCTCATTGTTGGACTAGAAGAGAAAGCAAAAGCAGAATAAGAATCACGAGAACTGACCAAGCGGATGAGACTAACATAAGGAAATACGCACAAGTAGAAATGCAAAACAGAAAAGTCAGACTACAGTTGGATTCCGGCACGGACTTAACTATTATTAACGTTCAAACATGGAGAAAACTGAACAAACCTGCCATGTTAAAAACGGATAAAATTGCTGGGAGAAAAATAAAATTTGAGGGTGAAGTGATTACAAATGTGACATTTAATGGAATGACAAAAAAATTAAAAATGTATGTATTAAGAAATACAGAAAACTTATTCGGAACGGACTGGATGCAAAACTTCGAACTTTGGGATTTACCAATAAGTACGTACTGCCAAAATGTAAAAAGTTTATCAACCGAGGCACATAAATTAAAAGAGAAACTAAAAACGAGTTTCCCCGAAGTATTTTCAGCATGTCTCGGAAGATGTAAAAAAAATGGCAGCAAATATCGAAATAAAAGAAAACGTTCAAAACTATCTTCAAAAAAAAAAAAAGGAGCGTACCGTTTGCGTCAATAGAAAAAATAGATCAAGAATTAGCTAGACTCGAAAACACTGGCATATTGACAAACGTAGAATACAGTCAATGGGCCGCACCTACGGTTTACGTCAAAAAGAAATCAGGGGAGATTCGAGTATGCGCTGATTTCTCAACGGGTTTGAACGCAGCGATAAAAGATTACCACTATCCTCTACCCAGTCCAGAAGAAGAATTCACTAAATGAAATGGCGGAAAATTTTTCTCAAAAATAGATTTAAGTGAAGCGTACCTACAAATTCCAGTCGATGAGGAAAGTTCAAAATTACTGTGCATAAACACACACAAAGGATTATACAAATAACAAAGATTGCCATTTGGGATTAAGGTCGCGCCGGCTCTATTCCAACAGACAATGGATACTATGCTCGCCGGACTAGAGTACACGATTGCATACCTGGATGACGTATTGATAAATAGCGAAAGTGTTGAACAACAATGGGAACACGTACAAGATGTGTTCAGGAGAATACAAAGCTATGGGTTCAGGTAAAAGAAAACAAATGAGATTTTTTCACGAATGAAATTAAATACATGGGCCATATCATCGATCAAGAAAGAAGACGACCAGACCCTGAAAGGGCAACGGCAATAAAAAAAAATGCCAGTTCCTAAGAACATAACAGAATTACAAAGTTTTCTAGGCTTAGTGAGTTACTACCAGGAATTCATTCCTCACATGCATAAACTTCGCCCACCACTGAACGAACTTCTGAAGAAAGAAAAAGTTTGGGAGTGGACAGATGAATGCCAGAAAACGTTTGACAAAATAATTTTTTACTCTACAGACGGATCACAAACCGTTACTAACAATATTTGGTTCGAAAAAATGTCTACCGGTTTACACTGCAAATAGGTTACTAAGATGGGGTACAATTCTTCTGAACTACAATTTCAGATTGGAGTATCTACCAACGAAAAAATCGGGCACGCGGATGGTCTGTCGAGATTTATACCAACGAAAACAGAGCCATTGGAAGATTCTGTAATCGCAGCCCTACGACATGATAAAGATATCAGGACAGTACTATGTTGTACAGTTCGAAACCTCCCAGTCACACTACAAGAGATAAAAAATGAAGCCATAAATGATGAATTCATAAAAGAAACAAAATCAAAAATAGCAAAAAAATAAGCAGATATTGGACAGCTTTTCTTTATGCGATAATGTGCCACTTTATAACGAAAGGGTTGTAATTCCCAAAACACTACAAAAGCGAATCCTAAAGGATTTCCACAGGGGCCATCCAGGAAAAAATAGAATGAAATCGCTGATGCGAAGCTATGTATATTGGCAAAACATGGACCAGGATACTCAGATGGTGGAAATATGCAAGGATTGTTCCTTAGCAGCCAAAGCACCACCAATCATCCATAAGCCATGGATGATTGGCTGTGGTCAAGAATACACGCAGATTATGCAGGTCCAATTGATGGTTTCTACTATTTGATCATGGTGGATAGTTATAGTAAATGGCCGGAGGTGTTTCGTTGCAAAAATCCTACTTCGGAAACTACCATAAATTGGCTCCACGGGCTGTTTGCTCGGTTTGGAGTAGTGGATTGCCTAGTCACAGATAATGGAACGCAATTCACATCAGCGGACTTCCAAGAGTTTTGCGAAATTTATCAAGTCAAACATATAAAATCCCCGCCATATCACCCAAGATCAAATGGGCAAGCGGAGAGATTTGTTGATACACTCAAAAGAGCGTTAAGAAAAGCATATGATGTGCCTACGGAAAAAGCATTACAACAATTTCTACAGGTATATAGAATTACGCCAAATAATGCTACACCATCGGCATTAACACCCGCAGAAGTGATGTTCGCTAAAAAAAAATCAGATCTGTATTTGATAAATTGCTACCAAGTCAAACGAAGCAAATAACACAGTCGTGCGTACCAAAAAGAAAATTCCACCCAGGTGAAAAATGTTTTTTTAAAGCATATAAAAATAATGCAGCTTACTGGGAACAAGGTACAACTGAATAAAGAATCGGGAATATGGTTTACATAGTACAGGGACACAAATTCTGACATAGAAGACAAAATAAGGAAGAGACTGTTACAGAATGCTAACGGTCCAGCTCAGGAAGAAGTGATGGATACGATTTTCGATACATTTGATATAAAAAGGCTGCAAACAATGCCAGAACCACGAAAATCATCCAGAAAAAGGAAGTTCAGAGAAACTTTGGTAATAGACTCAAAGAGGAAAAAATATTAAAAACCCCTGCTACGCAAAAGCTTGGGAAGGGGGGTGTTATGGGACCTTACCCATAATGATACTGGTCTATTCCGGACATTATAAATACCGTGCCTCAAGAGGGAGCAGAGAGGATTATTGTAACAACATTGGAATAATGATACTTGTCGAGACAACATAGTTCACTCTAACCAAATCTGATAGTCATTACTAATATTTCTACTTCATTGTATTATATTTCTGTTTGTAATATATCTTTGTTATTCCATACCTGTGTTCGAGTTATTTCTTCATTGGTTCTAACCTTGGACCATCACCGTGGTACAAGGAACTTGGACCATAACAATAAGTTTGAAGGTATTTTTGATTCCAACCTAATAAATATCAGATCATTGGATAGGTTTGATCCGATTTTCATTGTTAATATAAAATGACCTCAACCTGACACTGGCGCTTGTTTTGGTGTCGGTTTCTAGTGCGTTTTAGGTTAAAACCTTGCATCGTTCCGTTGCGAGTCAGATTCTGTTGAATGTTGACGTTTTCACCAAAAATCAATGCCTTAACGATGGAAGATGAAAAGTTGCACTTTCGCCATATTATGTTCTATGAATTTACAGCTCAAAAGTGGTTTGGCAGATTTCATGAGGGTGATTTAAATTAATTTAATCGATCAACCACTCTCCATAAATTAATCTAAACAACTCGTAATTAGAGCAAATAAATACCAATCTGAAAAACTAAATAAAAAACCTGTGATATTTGTTAACAATGTATACATTGTTGACAAATTAATTCGGTAAAAAATATATTTGTATCAAATCATTGCAAAAGTTTGGTGCTCTATTTTCATTGTTATAATAAAAGGACCGCGACTTTATATTGGTGCCGATTTCTGGTGTGTTCTAAATTGTAACCCTACCGTTCAGTTGCGTGTTGAAAGTAGACGTTTTGTCTATAAATGAATACCTTAAAGATGGAGGATGGAAAGTTGCATTTTCGTCATATTATGCTCTATGCATTTAGGAAAGGAGCAATTGTCGGAACTGCGACAAAAAAAAAAAAATAAAACATATATCCAGTCGTTTTATTTAGATTGTGCTCCAGCTCTTCGGGTGATCGAAAAATGGATTGGGAGATTTTGTCAGGGTAAGTTTAACCTAAACGATTAATCACGCTCCGAGTGACTTTTCGACGTCGATGAAGACGCTCTGCTTGCCATCGTGGAGGAAAAAAACGAAGATTTCGACGGAAGAGATTGCTAAGAGTTTGAAAATCACCATCTGAAGAACTTGGGTTCAAGAAAAACGATCGATTTTGGCAAATCGAAAAGGTGACATTTTGCAACACAGCACGAGGCTGCATGCTGCAAAATAGACCTTGTAGAAGCGTAAAGAGTTGAAACGGGAAACCTTCCAGCACCAACATTATTCGCCTGACTTGACTCCTTCAGATTTTCTTTTGTTCTAGACACTACAGTATAATTTAAATGAGAAAAAAAAATTAACCCTGTAAAATCAATCAAAAACAACCTCACAGACTTTTTCCAACAAAAAACACGAAGTTTCCGCGAAAATAGCATCGATAAGTTTCTAGAAAGATGAGAAACACTTGTTATATACAATGGAGTCTATGTACTTGAATAATAAATGTTTATTGTGAATATATAAAATCTTTCTTTTTAATTTTCTAACCGGGTACGAAAATTTGCAATAATCTAATAATTTACGTGTGAAACATCTTTTCGAAACGTAAGGTCGTAATATTGTAGTAAAAATATCGCACCACAAGGATTGATAAGTTTTAGGAGTATATAATTCCTTTAATTTTAAAGAAGTTGTATCTTTTTCCCCTCATTTGTCTTTTGTTCAGACAATATATTCAAGGATGTGATTAATAGTGATGCGGAAATATTGAAGAAGTCGCTTTTATGAGATGGATGTCACACATAAACAGACTGATGAAATCAAGGTGTCTAATTTCACGGACAATTGTCGGATTTTTGCTTGTATGACACCAATTAAAGGTTTATGATTTGTGAAGAAGTGGAAATTTTGTCTTTCGGGAAAATGTCGGATTACACTATAAACTGTCAGTGATTCGCGTCGGAAAGTGTGCTGCATCTAGCAATGGCTTCAAACAATTTCCCAGTAAAAAAAAAAAAGGGCATAGGAAACTATTAATCCGATGTGGATTGTAACATTACGCTTGTGGCAAAGCTTGGAGAGTCAGGTCTAGAAGATAATCTCGCTTTGCGATTAGAAAATGTTAGATTATCGACGTCTGACAGATATTGAATGCTGATAAAGCGGCTTCAGTGTGCTGAATATAATTGTTACTTTGTTGAGGTGCTATTATTGCCTTTAAGCGTATCGGTCAATGGATATATGACATTGACAATGAGTAGAGTGAATTTTGTGTAAGAATTGAACTTACCAAGGAACTGGTGCAAATTCTTCATAATTTCTTAGAATCTGCAATGTTATTGGTCCTGACCTGGCATCTCGGCTTCAGTCCCTTTCCCTCTGCCACAAAGAAGCTACGTCAGGTAGCTTCTTTGTGTCTTTTCTATAAATATTTTTATGGTAATTGTTCTGATGAATTTCCTCTATGAGTCCTAGACTTTATGAATTTAAGACTTTAACGGCAAAGTCCCATCAATTTACAGTTGAAATGGCTAGATGTAACCGTAAGTTCTATGCTAATAGTTTCTTCTATCGCACTTCTTACTTGTGGAATTCTCTTTTGGCTTCTTGCTTCACAGACAACTTTGATCTTCAAAGATTTAAATTCAATGTCAATCGTTATCTTCTGTCATCTAAATTCTTGTTCTTTTCCTCTCTCTCCTTAATAGTAGTTTTTTTCTCATATTCTCTAACAATCTTGCGTCGTAATGGCTTTATTCCCTTACTAGATGTGAAATTATATAAAAAGAAACGTAATGTTGTATGGACTAATCTTTTGACTCAAAAGTTTAAATTTAGTTAAGTCTGATATTTCATAAAGTTCGCTTTTTTAAAATTCAATGCCACTGTAGGTAGGACAAGCGATCACGGCTCTCCACAGATTCCTTTTCATTGTTATTATCTCTTTATTGCAATGACTTCTTGGTAAAGATAGTGAAGTGGTTTCCTTCCCGTTGCTTTATCTACGATTTGGATTCACAGTTTTCCTTCTCTTATCACCCAAGGCTAAAGAGCCCAGTCTACACTACTGTTTAACTCATAGATGGACGGAGGAAAGAAGCGACGGATTCACGGTGTTCCAAGAGCATTTGTTAGAAAATGAATACAACAGACTCTCTCGGAATTTGAAATCGGATCGTTGAGTCCACTTATCGCGCTGCTATTCATTATATTATACTGCAGATACTACCGTATCGATTCGATAATATCATGTTTAACAACGTGTATTAAAATTAGATTCATTTATGTAAGAAAGTTCAAATAATATTTGTGAGACTTCAGAAGACTTTTCTGTTACTACGACTTTGTTCTTCTTTTATGGGCCATGCACCTTCAAGACGAGGGTAGCATGGCCCTCAACAACTTCATATCATTCGTAATTCTAAGCAATTTTGTCTTCTTACTGTACCTCCTATCCGTGTTCTCTTAACCTTTTACACAAATTCGCTAGAAAGGATATTCGATGTTTGCCTCTCTTGCCCTCAATGAACTAAGAGTGTTAAATTTTATAAGCCTTCTTTCCTCATTGTATAGACGTGTAAGTATACTTTTTGTTCCCATTTTCCTTAAAAACTTGCTTATTGTTTATATGTTCCGTCCATGGTATTCTCAGCATCCTTCTCTAGCACCACATCTCTCATCTTTCTTCTTCATCTACGACTTTAGAGCAAAGTTACGAAGTGCAGACATACGCCGGATTTGACTTTCTCTACGATTAAACCGTAATTGTGAAAAAAATTGTTCCCTGTATAGGCTACAACAAAAATATATGTAAAACCCCCTGCAAGAGGTAATTCTTTTGTTTCCCTTGGTACGAATAACGGAGTCTTTATTATTACTGTCGGGCAATTTTTTCTGAGTTTTAAGATTTCTGTCCCACTGTCGGTCAGAAATTTAATTGCTGGAATTCGGTCGCTAATCGGAGAGCCGATTTCGAATTCCAGTCGATTCCATTACATTCACTTACGTGCTAATACTCTTGGGAATGGTATAATTCCTCTTCTTCTTCCTCCAGCTATGAGTAAATAGCAAAACAGACCGGGTTCTGTAGCCTTTTGATGGCAACTGGTCTACCGCAGAAAGAAAAGGCAAAAGATGTGTAAAAGAAATTAATTGATATAAGAATCTGTCCTACCTGATCATGAGGCTATGAAGACAAATATTTTGTTCCATGAAGGAATATACTTGAATTGAAACACCACCACGAGTTGAAAAAAATATAGCGAAAGAAGAGGGAAAACTGTCGAAGGCCGCAGAAACTGCAAATTCATCTCCTATATTTCAGAGAATAACAATTTTGAATGCTTCCCAGCAAAACTGGAACAGAGGTGTATTCTCTGTCAGGTGCTTATCGCTTTATAAAGAGTTATATATATATATATATATATATATATATATATATATATATATATATATATATATATATATATATATATATATATAACTGATTGCGTCTGGCATGAAACAGCCTGTCGCCTCTGAGTGTTGACTTCAATGTTCACTTTTATATTTATATTTACATAGGCTCTATCTCTGATATTGAGCACTTTATCCCATAAATATAGCACACTTTAAAACTATATTTCTGCACACACACACACACACACACACACACACACACACACACACACACACATATATATATATATATATATATATATATATATATATATATATATATATATATAGTTGGATTGGTGTGAGTTTGTGACCCTGGGTTTCACGATCTTTGCGATTATCAGACAAACTGATTAAATTTTAAATTTTGAATTTATATATGTTTGCGTTTATCACTGTTTTATGATAGTAGGGGGGAAATTTTGCGTAGGAACGCCATTCATACGTACGCAGACATACATACATGAACGTTCACGTATTGTAGCTAACACAGACATAAACATATATGAACAGTATGCGACTGGGTGTATATGCGTATCCATGTGTCTTTGCGTGCATACGTACGCAACTGGTCGCTGTATTCAATGTTGCATTGTGTAGCGAATTTCTATCCCAAGTCGCAGTGTTCGTCTGTTTTGTTCGCGGAACAATGTTTTCTAGCACACATATATACGTATGCACACGCGTTCACACAACTTCTATTCGTCTGTTTTTTTGTGTTTTTTTTTTTAAGATGAGGTCTGTGTAGGTAAAACTGTTGTTATTTTTAATTTTTTAATGCTGTTTTGTTATTATTTTAAAACCGGTTATTTGCTTGTTTTTGGCGATTGCGCATATGTAAATGGTAGAAACTCCAATTAATAATACTTGTTGGTATTTATGCGGTGGTATTAATTTTGATGGCGGTGGGGTGGTATAATTGTGGACTAATGCTGCAATGGTAATTCTTGTGGTGAAATAGTGGGAATGGAATGGTGGTTGCAAAGTTGGGGATAAATGTTAAGAAAGATGAAAATTATAATAGTAGATAAATTCATAGTAAGACTGAAGTAATAATTACAATGTTTACAATAAAGGGGCAAACTGTAATTTGAGTGATGACAGTTTGTGTTATGCAGTAATGTTGGGAGGTGCGGATGGTGATAATAACAGTTGTAGCATCAAATAATTATAGTAAAAATGGTAGTAATTGTAATAATGGTGGTGGAATGATAATAACAATAATTATAATTATTATGATGGTAGTTTGAATTAAAAAATAATTGATGATGTTATGGTGTCAGTGGTTCTCTTTTCGTGATCATATGGTCAATGGTGGTTTACGTAGCAGTGTTAGTTGATATATATATATATATATATATATATATATATATATGTGTGTGTGTGTGTGTGTGTGTGTGTGTGTGTGTGTGTGTGTGTGTGTGTGTGTGTGTGTGTATTATCCGTTTGGATAATACATCCCACTGAAGATGATCTCGGATAAGACTGAAAGTATTTTGGAAAATAAAAATAAAAGAAAAGAAAAAAAACTGCAGCGCCTTCCTTAATGAATTCAATGTTAACATTAAGAAGTCGATAAGAGAATTCGAGAGGATCAAAATAAAAATAGACATAATGTGTGTGTGTGTGTGTGTGTGTGTGTGTGTGTGTGTGTGTGTGTGTGTGTGTGTGTGTGTGTGTGTGTGTGGTCGGGTAACTAGAGAAGTATTAGTTCCGAAACACTTCAATATTTTCCACTCTAAATAATATCAAATAGAACGACCATTATTGAATATTTCAATAAATTACCTCATAGAAATGGGGTTTAAAGCTCCCTGATGCGAAGGTTTTTGCACATGTATCGGTGGAAAATATATGAGTAGCACAATGAGTCAAGGATCGTTGATAAGCGGAAAACTATTACCGCCTTTTATTTACTGGGATAAAAACAAGATTCTGCCTGGAACAATCGTAATTAATTGACATATATTAAAATTTAACTTATAATTTCAAACGAAATCAGGCATATCTCCTCGGATTCCAAACGCTGGATTATTATTATTATCATTATTATTATCATTATTATTATTATTATTATTATTATTATTATTATTATTATTATTATTATTATTATTATTATTAAATAAGGCGTGTATACACACATAGGTAGGTCACTTAGAAAGAAATGCCTATTATTTTATGATGTTGGCCCACAACGTCACAATACTAGGTTTATGATATGGCATTAGTGGTTTTGAACGTGATTGATTGATTTGTTTTTTACAGCTTATCAACCTTTTAGTGGTTTTGGAGGAGATAGTAATGAATTACTAATACAAGTTCAACTAATTAATTGCGCGTAAGTGAATATAACGAACACGACTGAAATTAGAACTCGGCTCTCCGATTTTCAATTCCGAGCCGTTATCCAATACACCACTTTAAGCTTACGGCACCTGTTCGACGTTGATTAACTTCGGTGAGCGTATGGGAACCGGTTTTTCAACGTGATAGGGCCGTATGCCATAATGTAGCAGATTAGCAGGGAGCACCTAAGTCACCTCTGAGAATAGAATGTCATCGAATTCTTCCATTGATAAATAAAATTGTATTCATTGACAATCATCGACGATTGATGAACGTAAAATAAATAGTGTAGGTGAATGCTGCCAGATGTTGAGTAAAGCATGATTTCAGCAATTTATGTGCATAGCTTATAAGGCAGACCAAATTTCAGATAGGTTTTGGAGAAACTATGTATTTTATTGGTGAAAGCAAGTTTCATACAACGTATGTAAATGTTGGATTTGATGTTTTTAGTATTTGAATTTTATCATTTTTGTATATTTAATAATTTTTGTATAATTTTTGTATATTTTTGCATATTATTTGTATATGTTATTTTTGTATATTTTTATGAAGTTTATAATTTTTGTATATTTTTTATATTTGAATGAATTTTTTAAAACTAAGTTATTACTTATTGCTATAAATTAATAATTTGGTAGGTACAAGTGTTTGAGTTGCTAGTCAAGTTGATAGCAACGCAAATACGTGCATCTACTAAAAAATAAATAATAAGAAAATATATATATATATAAAAAACAGTTTAAATTAAATTCAAACGATAAGGTGTGTCTGTTTAAATCTTTGTTGCATTTTTGAGTAAGTTATTGTAAACCAAGATTGAAGATGTGAACACAGTGTCATAAGTTCGATATTTTTTACGTCTATTTCTCTTCGTACTGGGTCAATATGAATGCGACAGCTTGCATTACGATTTAGAATGACCAACGATACTACGCATACATTGTTGAACTTCTTAGTAAAAAATAAGTACATTCATACTAGACCACGTGGCTCATTTCCTCTGTCCGCTTCACACACACACACACACACACACATATATATATATGATATATGTATGTATAAATTTAATTAATTGTTTATTTAGTTTTTCCAGTGTTCATAAGTTTTTCGGTATTTTCAGTGTTTTCCCCTCGTGCATAATAATGTTCTCGCATTTATATCCCCCTCCCCTCACAAACATATTTAATTCTCCAAATAAAAACTTTACTTTAGTCTGATGTAGTCCTACTTTGTTATTCAATTTCCTAACATTGTTCTTATATATAGAAATTTATACATATTTTCTCATATATATATATATATATATATATATATATATATATATATATATATATATATATATATTGGTTTGTCTGAGGATTGCAAAAGCATGAAACCCAGGGTTACAAACTCAGATATATACAACTAAGTATATATATATATATCGATGCATATTTGTGCAGCAACCTCTCTTTCAAAGATCTTTCATTAAATACGTCCGACAAGGAAGGTCTCATTAAAGCTACAAAACACTCTTGAAAATGGCTATGGAAGAGGCCGAAAATGGTTGGGACAATAAAATTATAGAAAAATTTTGTACTCTCTTACTCCTACAAAACAGAAAAAAACGTGAGGATGCTGGAAAACCTTAATAAAACAATGATTAAATCTTCCTTGTCGGTCGTATTTAATGAATATATATATATATATATATATATATATATATATATATATATATATATATATATATATGAATGTATAAATTACAAACATTTTCTAATTTAATTGTAATATACGGAAAAATACTCGTGGATATGAAAGGATTATGATAAACATAAGTAGACATAATGTTATGTTTGTAATTTATTCAATCAGATATGCCAAAAAGAGAACTTTTTTCCTAAATACACACACACGCACACGCACACACACACACGTACACGCACACACACACACACGCACACACACACATATATATATATATATATATATATATATATATATATATAGAGAGAGAGAGAGAGAGGGGGTGAATTTAGGCAGGAAAAACATTTTTTTTACATTCAGCTAGTAAGTTCTATCTGTTTAATTTTCTATTGTATATTTCCAAATCAAAATTCCGGATAAAGTGTCATGTGCTTGTTTTGTGTAGTTTGAATGTTCTCAGTATGGTGGACAAACTTTTTGTTGGCTACATCACGCCATTTTTGTAACATTAGAGTTCGAATTAATTCAAATATATGCATATCATATAAGTGACGTTACATGTACAACGGTTTCACAGAGTTCAACAACATTGAAAAAGATGGTATGAAATATTTTATTTGCATTATTATTATTATTATTATTATTATTATTGCTGTTGTTGTTGTTCTTCTTCTTCTTCTTCTTATCCTTCCTTTCGTTACTTTGCACGATCGCTACGCCATGTCAATACCTCATAAATTATGGACTATTCCTTTTTGATCGTGTGGAAACAAGGGAAAAGACTCTACTTGGTTTCAATTAGAAAATGAAAAAAGAAGGGAAGACTGTAGTGTTTAACGCCAGTTTCGTAAAATGGAAAAATGTGTCAATTCCAAAACTTTTCATTTGTACCCACTTCTTAAAATAACGACCAGCATTTATATTTATGATTGTTATTGCAACATTTTGTTAAAGTTGTTAAGCTCAAATAATTAACGTTGCAAAAGTGGAATTTTTACGTATATTTTATTGTTGTAGAAGTCGACATGAGCTTTAACTTAAGAATTAACATTCATCAGAATATTAAAATAGGAAAACCGTGAAGTTTTCACGGGCTAAAACAAGTTATTATTATTATTATTATTTCCTTTTGATTTTTGTTGTATACACATTTCTTAGTTCTTAGAGTCATTTACAAAAGAATGGAATCAATTATCAAATGTTGAGAAACTTTTTCAACGAATGCCAATAACTTTTGCTGCAGTAATGAAGGCTAAAGGAGGATACTTTAACGAGAGCAAAATTTAATCATACAATGCTTTTTTTTTCGTTTTGTCATAATAACATTTCTAATAAAAAAAAATGATGTCTCACTTTTTTTAAGCATATATAAAAATTTTATCGTATTTTTTTTCTTTTTGGGCCAATTTAAAAAATTACCAGCTGTGGTCTGAAACTTTTGAACTGTAGTGTATATATGACGGCTCGATGATCACTTTTATAAATTAAATATTATTTTCATGTAAGAAATTACTTCTAACACAGAGAGGTTATAGTGATAGATACTTGTAAAACCTGAATACCACTCTCTAAACATCTACTACCATAATTTAGTGACGGGGATGTGATAGATTCAATCGCAAGTTTTTCATTCAGAGTTCTCCTTCTCTTAAACTGTCTGCCAGCCAACGCTGAAGAACCCAGTCTATCCTACTATTTAATCCATATGTGAGGAAGGAGAAGAAATGAATGCGCACCATACCTAAGAGTATTTTCGCCAAAAGTGAATGTAACACAGTCGACATGAATTCAAACTCGCCATATACATATAGTGATTTTCCAAGCGTAGATTGGATGTGGCACAAGGCCAAAAGTAAGGGGCACCCAGTGAGGATCGAACTCATTAGTAATTGTTCTAGCGAGACAAGCTTGCTAACCATTACACCGTCTTGAGGTGCCCAATGGTGATTTTCCAAGCGTAGCTTAGATGCGGCACAAGGCCGAAAGTATGGGGCACCCATTGAGAATCAAACTCACTACGCAGTCGTAATTTTTCTAGCGAGACAAGCTTGCTAACTATTACACCGTCTTGAGGTGCCCATAAATGATTTTCCAAGCGTAGCTTAGATGCGGCACAAGGCCGAAAGCATAAGGCACCCTTTGAGGATCGAACTCACTATTCAGTCGTAACCGTTCTTAGCGAGACAAGCTTGCTAACCATTACACCACCGAGGTGCCAACTCACCATATGCATATATATAGTATGTTTCCGTAGCAGGTATTCTTCCAAACATATATGATTAAATTTAACCGACACGGTCTGACTGTTTAAGATTTTATTGTATTTTTCCAATTCTTAAATAAGATGTTACATATTAGGATGCAAATTGTAAAGAAACTGTTTGAGGTTTATGTTTGTTAAATTGCATTTGTTCGAGTAATTTCGACCGTCTCAATCACTACCAAGTAAAACGCGATGTCCGTATAGTAGGCAAGATTCCGTTGGCTACATCTTGTATTTTATAGGGAGCTGAAAATTTTAAACCGTCCACGGTGACGACATGTGTAACGGTTAAAGGGACTGAAACCGAACCAAAAAGAATGCATTAATATTATGCGATTTTTGTTGTCTTTTTTATGCGCCCTTCATAATACCGTCTTCTGTGGAGAAAGATATTTTATTTAATGTGGGCTGTTTATTTTGTATAGGTCTTAGAATTTTGAATGTTTTTTTTTACATTAGGTGCTGTATAGTATTTTGGTATTATCCACTGTCTGATGTTGATAGTTGTATTTTGGCCGATCGTGATATGCTGATCGATATGTGAACGAATTGCCCTGAATTTCAAGAGGTGAAAAATCAACCTACCAGAGAGTGATGGTGCATGTTTTAGCCGATTTAACGTTTTAGCCGATTTAATGTTGTTGTTTTTTATTGTTTATATTGGAGATGCAATGAGAATTCAAAAACAACATTATTTTTATATAGAGGTGATTCTTGAGGTCTCGTGATATTGCTAATAATTAGATTAGATATTTTTAACTTTTTTTTCATAATAAATGAGAAATTTGAGGTGCTTTTTGGGATCTTTATGTACAGGGAAATTATATTTTAATGGTCTTTCCCTCTTATTTATAATTAGGATGGTTACGATAAAATAATTTAGTGGGGTCTATTTTTGTTTATATCAAATCAGTTCCTTTTTAAAAATTCTTTTAAAACTAATTTTATTTGTCCGTCAGTGACATGTTTAGGAAAGTTATTGCTAATAAATGTTCGTTGACTGTTGTTTAGTTCGTTATAAAATAATATGGCTGAAGGCGGGATTACTTTGGCCAGGGAAATCATGCCTTTTTTTTCTTTTTTCTTTTTTTTTTGGTAAAAAGATCTGAGAGAATAGTCACTTCTTTCATAGACACGAGATCCTGCTTGTGGGTTTATTATAGTGATATTCCAAGTGTAGCTTAGATGTGGCACAAGGCCGAAAGTAGGAGGCACCCAGTGAGGATCAAACTCACTACTCAGTCGTAATTGTTCTAGCGAGACAAACTTGTTAACCATTTTCACCGCCTCGAGGAAGAAGTAGGCACATTACTGAGAGTGTCAACTAACATGTCGAGGAAAGGCATTCTATTATGATTAAGATAGTCTACTATTAATATTAAGGGGTTATATTATTAATATTCAGGGATTCTACTATTAATATTAAACGAGTCTGTTAATATTAAGAGATTCTATTAGTTAATATAGCATATGGCTTCTTCTCAATGCTTTATTTACTGCTCATATATTTCACCTCCGAGTTTTGTTAGTATGGAAATGTCGTCGATATCATCAGCATTTATGAAGATCTTGGGAAAATCATATTTTAAAAAAATGAAATAAATAGGCTTTGTCGATTAAACTCCATCAAACTTATATATATATATATATATATATATATATATATATATATATATATATATATATATATATATATATATATATATATATATATATATATATATATATATTAAATTATAAACATTTATTTATTTAAATAT
Source organism: Acanthosepion esculentum (assembly GCA_964036315.1). Taxonomy (NCBI): domain Eukaryota; kingdom Metazoa; phylum Mollusca; class Cephalopoda; order Sepiida; family Sepiidae; genus Acanthosepion; species Acanthosepion esculentum. Next base: position 2,769,867 of record OZ038509.1, on the reverse strand, counting down.
TATAACATAAATATGTTATAAAATCAGTGATTTTATAACATATTTATGTTATAATATTTAAATAAATAAATGATTATATCTGCTCTACTCTGTATTGAGCACTCTTTAAAGAATAATAATTGTTGGTTATTGGAGTTTACTCCGTATATACCAATCCCACACTTGTATATATTAAATTATATATGTTATATATAACTCAGTATTAATAATTTAATATAATGCCAAAGTTATATTTTTATTAGCCACTTTTTAGAATCCATTTTGAATTTATGATTGTAAACTGTAAAGCAACCGATACAATTTTAATGCATCCTCTCTCTATCTCTCTCTCTCTCTCATGCACTCTCTAAGACACACCCATTCACACGCACGCACACACACTCATAATACACACACTGATATCTATCTATCTATCTATCTATCTACATATATATATATATATATATATATATATATATATATATATATATATATATATATATATATATATACCTACTAAGCCTGACTACAGTTACACTTGCAGACTAGATCACATGAACTAAAAAAAAGGCCAAAATATAGGACACCGCTGAGTAAAAGAAAAAACAAAAAAGCTATGTCAATTTTTATCCTAAATAAAAAATAGTTAGAGTGAAGAGAAATAAATGGTGCCAGCGATATCCGTGCTCTTTCAGACAGAACTTGTTGCGGTCAAAAAAAGGAACAGTCGTCAGCGGACGAGTCTCCCGTTGTCAAGTCCTCAAACAAAATAATAAGCATAATAATATAGAGCTGGAACCATGGCAGTTCATCGATATTCGCTGCTCTCTTTACGCTCTAATAAATTCATAATTACTTATTCACCACCTCACGAAGTCCTAATAAGTTGACTACAAGTCTTTATTAAGCTTAGCTTAGTCAGGTACAAGGCTGAAAGCATAAAACTCGCTGTAAGGACCGAACCATCTTTATGTGCCGTGTCCTCTCAGGGACGTAGATGATCAGAGCACCCCACAATTTCCTATCCATTGTAGTTCTTAATAAACTTTGTGTTTCGGTTATTTCTCCTAAACCCTCTTGACCTCTATCTGTCTCGTGAGTATCAGATTTTCCAGGCCCTCTTTCCTCATTAATGTGCCCCAGAAACCCTAACTGCCTCTTCCTGATGTTAAGTATAAGTTTCCTTTTTTGTTTCCATTTTCTCTAAAACTTCATTGATCGTTGAGCAGCCTTTTGTAGAACAACATTCTGTTGCTTCAAGTTTCTTCTTCATCATTGAGGAGATTGTCCAGCAATCACTGCCATAGAGAAGGACATGTACCTACAATTTATCGGCTGTTAGACGCCCAGGCACAACGATAGGATCAAAATAAAACTGAATAAAATTAGATATTATGCTGATATATTATCATTGATTTTACGAGTTGGCAACAGTGTGTTGATGCAAGTAAACTTCTTTCCATTAATCATCTGAGGGACCCCTCACGGCTTTCCATCAACTTTATTCTTCAAAAAATAAAGCCCGATATCCCCTGCTATTTACCTTGAGTTCTTTGTTAAAATCCAAAGAAGAAGCAGCAATAATATAATGACCCTGGTGTGGCGGTTCGACATCAATCACTTTCCCACCACCTTAAGGCTCCCTCTCTGTCTTTTCTATAAATATTTACACGATGGAATTTAATCACAGACTGGCGTAGAGATTTCATCAATTTACAGTTGAGCCTTATGCTAACAGTTTTTTTTCTCGCACACTTTTCATTTGCTGAATTCTCTTCCTCGTTCATGCTTCTCGGCCAACTTTAATCTGAAAAAATTTAAATGCAATGTCAATCGCTATCTACTGTCCTCCTGATTACTCTTTCTCTTTCCGCTCATTATTAATGTTTCTGTTCCTAATTCTTCCACACCCTGTCACCCCTTGTGTCTTAGTGGCTTTACTGTCTTGCATGGGGTGATTCTGATAAATAAAAAAAAAGTAGAGGGTCTGAAGTTCTGCTTTGCAAACTCGGATGTGAAATTCTGTCAAAGTAGCAACTTTAAAATTTCCTATAATGAAATCGCTCGAGCATTTTGTCAAGTTCGACGGTTGACCTTTGGTTACACTCTATTTATTAGATTGTTTATATACAAGTTTAATTTTATAGTTACAAAATTATAAAAATATGTAAACCAACTACAATGCAATATTCACTATTTACCATTGTATAAAGAAATAAATATGAAAATATTTTTTACTCATAAATTTATAAAAATGTATGAGAACAATTCTGTTGTCAATTATCTATATATATATATATATATATATATATATATATCCTGTTTGTTGTGTTTAGGTTTTATTAAAATTCTAAAAATAACTTTTTATAACAATATCGATAAGTAAAAAAGGAAGCAAAAGCGGTCGCAATAGAAAAACAGTTTGGGGAGTGTCTTTTTCTTTCGGCTACGTATGTTAAACTTTGCCGAGACATAGAGCTACAACAGACAATGTCAAGGAAGATTAATTATGACAGCTACAAACAAAATTTATTGCAGGAGGGTTAAAACAGAATATCAGAAAACTCTGAAATGCCAAAACAGCATATACAAGAAAAACAACTGCACGGAGAAAATAGAGGAAAATGTCATAACCGTGAAGAGGTCATCTAAAGAGAGAAACTGAATCTTTATTAATAGAGGCCCAGAATAATTCCATAATGATAATGTTATGACTATAACAGAAAGGGTATATGAAAGTCATAAATGTAGACAACACAGAAAGAGAGAGAGAGGGGGGGGGGAAGAAAGCGTCAATCATATAAAGAGTGAAGGCAACAGGTTGCTTCAGAAGGAATTTAAAAAAATACATGAATGGGTAGGATCGGTGACCCATTGGTAACTGTAAAAATGGTTGCAGACCAATGATATATGCACAAACCAGAATCTAAGAGAATGAAAATCTAGAATCTTGAAATTTAAACGATTACTCAAACTAGTCCATACGTTCATATCTAGTCATCGTGAATAGGAATTGTACGATTTTCTTAGACTAAGGAGGAGAATTGAAAGAACTGGGATAATATCTGAACTTTTTCAAAGAACAAACAAAACTGTAGAATATAAAAGTAACAATGATACGATGTCGATTTGTGTGTTACCGTAACACAGCAACGTTATATCGCTGCACAATGTTTGTTAGCGTAATATTGCTAAAATTCACTATCTCTGAAATTGAAGCATTTTCAAGTGCAATCTGGTTACTGGTTTCCATGTACTTTTTAATAAGTAGGCAAAAGATAATTCCGTGTTTAATAGCTGATAATTAGAGTCTTTCCCCGAGAATTCTTCATATGAAAATTTAAAAAAATATATAAGTAAGGAAAAATCCTTCACTTTTCTTCGCACCTGTGTGTCAGCGATATTGGCATAAGTGGCAATAATTTCTAACAATAAAGCTTAGTGATAATTGGCGTCTGCAAATTATTATAATTTCAATTCTATAACTAGGAAGGAACTTGAAATGGAGAAACTGTTGTCCTCATCTTTATTGTCATATTCATGACGTTTCGGCCGTTGTACGCTCCGGCTTTCATCAGAACGTCTTTATGTTTCTGAGATGAGGTATTGTAATTATTTGCATTGTTCGGGTTGTTGTCCTCATATTTATTGCCATATTCACAACGTTTCGGCCGTTGTATGCACGTGGAGCTAGAACAATCTACCCCGGTGGACGAAATAAAGGATTCAGTTCGAAACCGCAATCATCTGAATATGGTAATAAAGAGGAGGACAACAGTCTGAACAATTAAATTAATGCAAAAATTTTAATTCAGTTAAATACAGTTACTATAGATTTCTGTCAACAATAACAACAAATGTAATATGAGCTCAGATAAATAGGTTACTGAGACATAAGGGAAATAACTGAAAGTGAGATACCCAGAAAAGGCATGGCATGCGGAACTAGAACAATCTACACCGGTGGACGAAATAAAAGTTTCAAATCGAAATTCCAACGTATATCACCAGAAGAAATAATGTAAATCGTTAAAATATCTTATCTCAGAAATATAGAGAGGTCCTGAAGGAGGCCACATCGTACAACGGTCGAGACGTCATGAATATGACAATAAAGATGAGGACAACAGTCCGAACAATGTAAATAGTGTAAATAGTTAAAATACCTCATCTCAGAAATATTGAGAGGTCCTGAAGAAGGCTGGAGCGTACAACGGCCGAAACGTCATGAATATGACAATAAAGATGAGGACAATATAGATAGTGTAAATACTATGGATTTGTTTCGGTAGCAGAAAGTCAGTGGTTCTCTTATTAAATGAAAAGCAAATAGGAGACCGATGGCCGATTGATTGATTTTGGTCTAGAAACTGTTCAAATTTGACTTAGTTTATCTACTTTTATAAGAACAGATTAATTCAATAAAACTAAAAATTTACTAATAAAAAATACAGACAAAAGGAAAGCTTTTCTTTACCGACTTAATAAAAGCAAAAGCAATTTTGCAACTAGTATTTATAAGCAGAAGTAAAAAATATCGTTAGGTTTTAAACATTTTGAAATGTAAGAACGCTCATAAATATTATTTAGGCTAACTGTGAGCGTCAAGTTAAACTATGGAGGACGCTAAGTGATGTAATTTTATAAAATAAAGTGAGTAAATACTGTTATTTTTGCTGAATCTTTTTTTATATTTATAATGTAATTATTATTTTAATTTAATTTATTTAAATATTTATGTATTTATTTATTTATTTTGAATAATAGAAGCTTTTGAATTTTACTGTTTTCTTTTAATTTCATGATTTCTTAGTGAAGGAAAGTGAGTAGAAAGGATTCAAATTCAAGCCGCCAAAATGCATGACAGAAAAAAGTGTGAACCTAAAATGCAAATTAAAAATCCAACATAGCGAAATGACACAAGCACAACAATTTAAATATCTGGCCAGTGTTTTAACAGGGGACGGAAAGTGTGATACTGAAATCCGAAGGCGCTTTGAGATAGCCAAAGTTACCTTGCGGAAGCTAAGCAAAGTATTAAGCCTTGTTAGAAACAAATAAAAAATTATTGAACTGTTACGTGATATCCGTCTTCCTATATGACAGTGAATGTGGACAATCTCCACAAAGATGAAGAAGAAACATGCAGTAAAGGGAACGTGGATCGAGAGAAGGATGATGAGACTAACACGGACCGAATATGTTTTACAGAAAATAGAAACTTAACATTAGGAAAAGACAAATGAAATTTCCGGGGCTCGTAATAAGAAAAGCGAGCATAGAAAATCTGATACTTGCAGGACAGACTGAAGGCAAGAGGAACACAACGTAAAACATAATGAGCTTGAGTAAAGTAATAACTGAGCAGGGTTTAGGCGAAATACAAAAAGACAACATTTTTTGAAGGAGATACAAGGGTCAGCAAATTATGGAAAGCCATGATTGACTACGTCCTGAAGTGACGAAGCACATAAAGAAAAATATTGACTTGGGAAAGTAGTATATATTTTAGTAAAGGAAATATTTGAAAAAATCTGGTGTGCAGATTTATATTTTGATAAGATACGATAGCTGCAATTTTCCGTCAAAGTTAGTGACTTTCTCTTTTAATAAGTCTGACATTCTTTAGATTGAAGTTCTGGTTGAACATATTTATATTCATGACTAATGCGTTTGATAAATTATGTATAAGAATTTTTTTTTCATACATACGTTTTATTTTTATTTTATTATTATTTTTTTTATTTCTGTAGATTTCCCTAATAAGGAAGTAATACGTAAGAAAGAATTGTGACGGTTTCTTTTATATCTGTTTCAGAATTATTATTGTTAAGGACGTTTTTGGTTCTCATCATATCCATAATAATTTTGGATGTGTTTGTAATTATTTTGATATTGTCAAGATTATATAATAATTATATATTACGAATATATGTAAAGGATATAAAAGAATCCTTTTAATTTCAGAATGTATTATATTCCGACTTCATTAAAATCTTTTATGAAATTGTTCTCAATATGACGCAAAAATCTGAAAAGGGCTTAAAAGCATTGAGGCCAAAAAGAGAATCTACGAAACAAAAGAAATAAACAAGTTAGCACAGGCAGTAATTAGCGAAAATTTGTCCGCTTATGAATTGAAGTCGATAGAAAATAAGCCTGTTTATACAAGTGGCAATAAATACATGTGCGCATGCGCACGACTACGCACACATACACATGCCCACGCAAACTCATTTAATGCAAGGCTGAATACGTGTGTGCGCGTCCGTGTGTGTGTGTGTGTGTGTGTGTGTGTGTGTGTGTGTGCGTCCGTGTGTGTGTGTGTGTGTGTGTGTGTGTGTGTGTGTGTGTGTGTGTGTGTGTGTGTGTGTGTGTGTGTGTGTGTGTGTAAAGTATTCACGTGTTTACTCTCCGTAATAAACATTTAACTTTATGTACTTTGTTCATGTATGCGTTAGTCCATCTGTGTGTGCGAGTTGATAAAGAAGAAAAATAAATGATGTCTGTAAATGAAAGAAACGCGTTCTGGTTCAGAAAAACAGAAAAAGTAAAAGGAACAATTATTTTATTCAACCGCACCTACTTACAAGTAAACGTTGTGCGTGTTCTACACACGGGCATAGGCACAGTAATCGACATTTATGAACACACTAGCAAATAAGTAGATAGATAGATAGATAGATAGATAGATAGATATGAACAGGCACTTTAGATAGATAGATAGATAGATAGATAGATATGAACAGGCACTTTTAGATAGATAGATATGAACAGGCTCTTTTAGATAGATAGATAGATAGATAGATAGATAGATAGATAGATAGATATGAACAGGCTCTTTTAGATAGATAGATAGATAGATAGATAGATAGATAGATTGATAGATAGATAGATAGATAGATATGAACAGGCACTTTAGATAGATAGATAGATAGATAGATAGATAGATATGAACAGGCACTTTTAGATAGATAGATATGAACAGGCTCTTTTAGATAGATAGATAGATAGATAGATAGATAGATAGATAGATAGATAGATAGATAGATAGATAGATAGATAGATAGATATGAACAGGCTCTTTTAGATAGATAGATAGATAGATAGATAGATAGATAGATTGATAGATAGATAGATAGATAGATAGATAGATAGATAGATAGATATAGATAGATAGGTTGCTTTTAGGCTGCTCCTGGTTATTTTTTTTTTTTAAATCTTCTGTTTTTATTCACTTATTTAAAACAACTTTACTACCAAATTCCCCCTTCTCATTAAACTTTAAAATCCACGCGCGCGTCTTTCAAAATCCTCACACTCATAAAAGTCGAGCCGTGTACATAAAACTCACATACATATCCACATTAACTTCCTCTCGAAAGAATGCAAACTGCTCAGCACACACATGATATACAAGTACGCATACACAAAGTCACCCCACCAACGAAAGTTGTAGCCGAGAAAAAAAATGTTGGCAGGCACCGTGAGCCAAGGTTAGATGACCACATGACTGTGTGACGTCATAATGCCTTGCTTTCTTTCTTCTTTGTTCCACTTTTTTGCTGTTTTAATAGTTTTTCTTTCTTTTCTTTATTCTTTTCAGCATATTTTTTACTCTTGTTGTCACTCTCTCTTTCTCTCTCTCTCTCTATTCCTTACTCTTTTTCTCTCTCCCTTTCTCTTTTTACTCCCCACTTGTTGATTTTGATCCTGTTTCTTTCTATATCTACTCTCCAAACCTGTTGCTACGGGCCACATTCCTCTTCCTCCATATTTTTTCCAGCCTATTTTTTGCTTTTCTTTATCTCTTTTTCTCTTTTTTTTTCTCCTTGTTTTATTTGATTCTTTCTTTCCGCCGCTGTTATGATTGCAACAAGCGCATCGTTTACTTCTAGATATTCTCTTACTATTTCTTTCTCTATTCGTTTCTCTCTTTCTTTGTAATCTACGCCGTCAACAAGTTGTGCAAAAGTTTTAAATCCACTGTTTACACTTTATCGTTTAGTTTTTTCTTCTGTTTTTCCATTTCTTCACATTTCTTTCTATACCTTTTTTCTTTTTTATTTTCCACGCCTGTTTTTCTTTCTAATTATTTGTACTCTTTTCCTTTTTATATTGACATATTTCTATCTTTTTGATTTAATGTTTTTTTTCTTTTCGTTTTTTTTTCCTTTTCTGTTCTCTTTTACTTTTTCTTTTATTTGCAACTTTTTTTTTTTGCTTCAGTTGTTTTTTAGTACTTCACTTTCACTGTCTCTTTTCTTTCCTTTTCTAATTATTTTTTGTTTCTTTCTTCCTTCCTTATCGTTCTTTCCTTTCTTTCTTCTTCTTTTCCTTCATTTCTCTTTTTCTTTCTTTATTTTTCTTTCTTCTTTCTCTATCTATTTCCTTTTCTTTCTTTGTCCGTCTTTCTGTCTTCTTTCTTTCTTTCTTTCTTTTTTCTTCCCTCATTCATTCTTTCTTTCTTTCTTTCATTCATTCATTCTTGCTTTCTTTCTTTCTTTCATTCATTCTTGCTTTCTTTCTTACTTTCTTTCTTTCCTTCTTTCTTTCTTTCTTTATTTATTTATTTATTGCTTCTCGTTCTTTCTTTCCTTTTCTTTTTTCCTTTCTTCTTTCTTTCCCTTCTTTTTTCTTTCTTTCTTTCTTTTTTCTTCCCTCATTCTTTCTTTCTTTCTTTCATTCATTCTTTCTTTCTTTCCTTTCTTTCTTTCTTTCTTACTTTCTTTCCTTCTTTCTTTCTTTCTTTCTTTCTTTATTTCTTGCTTCTTCTCGTTCTTTCTTTCCTTTTCTTTTTTCCTTTCTTCCTTCTTTCCCTTCTTTTTTCTTTCTTTCGCTTTCTTCCTTCTTTCTTTCTTTCATTCATTCTTTCTTTCTATTTCTTCCTTCCGTCCTCTCTTTCTTTCTTTCTTTTAAGGTTGCGTTATCCTTGTTTCTTTATTTTTCTTTCTTTTTTATCTCCTTCCCTTTTTCCTCCTCTGCTTTTAACCACCATTTTTCTAGTCATGTATATTTTCTTAATTTACTTTTTCTCCTACCCTCTTCGTATTCTTCTTGTTTTCTTTCATTGTTATTTTTCCTCCTCTGCTTCTCACTTTCTCATCTATTTCTCTTTGTTTCTCTCTTTTTCACTCGCTCTATTCCTTTCCTTTATTTGTGCTTCTTTCCCCACTTGATCTTTTCACCCGCCCTCTCTCCCTTTCTCTCTCATTGCTCTTCTCCTTCTTTCTTTTCTCACTTCTGGTTCACAACACATC
>OZ038509.1:2750628-2755628 GCA_964036315.1 Acanthosepion esculentum | reverse complement strand
TCACTTTTATATTTATATATATATATATATATATATATATATATATATATATATATATATATATATATATATATATATATAAGTATACATATATATATATATATATGTATGTGTATATAAATATATATATACATATATTTACACACACAAATATATGTGTGTGTGTGTGTGATAATATGACGCCAATAGATGATTCATTTCAATAAAAAAGCTTTTGAGCACTTACGACAAGTAAACAAGTGTTACGTGATGGAAAAGCGATAACTTAATTCACTGAATTGTCACAAATAAAACTTTACACCACATAAGCAGGCCACCAAAAAGTCTAGAACTGGACACTGTATATTGCAGATCCTGACCAAAGAAAGGATTTTAATAAATTGTAATTAGTCATTGCGTTAGACATGTGAATCGAATTGAGAACTTTTCAACATCCCCTGAAGAGTGGACGGAATGATTGTTGGAGGATGGCTATACGAGACTCTAGAGTCGGCATAGTGAAGGTAACAATAATCAGCTAAGTGACAGATATGATATTAATAATATATATATATATATATAATTAATACAAATATAATATCTTCAGCATCTCGACTCTAGAGTTTCGTATACACACCTTCCAACAATATATATATATATATATATATATATATATATATATATATATATATCAAAAACAGTATTGGAACATTTTTATGAGAAAGTGGAAAAAGTTTACTTTTGATGCATTTTGTCCATCAGGACTTCATCGGACTAAATTTGGTATATTGGTAGGACTATATTTGTGCACGGCAGAGGGGTGATGGGAATTTTTTAATTTTTTTTTTTTTCGAATTCAATTAGAGCCTTTTTTCTTTTTCTTTCCGTCACTTTTGTAAGTAGGTATTCTACACTTTGATATTAGAAAATCTGCCAGGAATGATGAAACGTTGTTAGAAACATGGCGCAAAATTACTGTAGATGACCTTGCGATTAAGACACTCTTGGCTATTAACCAGCCTAGTAGAAGGACATCTCTGAATTCAAAACCTGAAGAGGGGCATCTGGGACTCTGTGGTGCGCTATGAACAAATTATATCTATTTAAGCTCTTCCAAAAATCATGGTCAGTGCTGTACACGTCTTCACCATGTTAATCAATTCGAAACTGATAGTTCTTGGAGACTTTAATGCATAATTATAGAAAAAACATGAAACCTGGGAGGTTCTCGGTCCCTATAGGATTCGAAAGATGAACAGCAATGGATTATTTATCCTTGAATTTATTCACGGTTTGATCTTGCAATTAGTAACACGCTATTTCTTCAAAAAGAGAAGCATACGGTTACCTGGACTCATCTGAGATTGAAACATAGCGATTTAATAGATTTTGTTATAACTAAGAGGAGAGACATTGGAGATATCTGCAATGTTCGGGTTCTACGTAGTGCTGAATCTGACGGAGATCACAAACTGGTCCTGCGTACTTGGGTGAAATGGGTTAAATTCACCCTGCGTATTTGGATGAATTGGGTGAAAGTTCCCAAACGTCTTTATGTGTCTAAACTGACACAGTTGGAAGATCGTACAACTTTAGCTGATAAGAAAAAAAAACTTATTTTGATGGTACAGGGGGCGTTTTTTAAAAGCAGAGGTTAACAAATTGGAACTGAACTGTTGGGTTTTGTCAAGAAAAATCATAAAGACTGGTTTTCTGAAAACTATGATAATATTAAGGGGTTATTCAAAGTCAAACACTGTCTTCATCTTTCATAAGAAAACCGTCCGTCTATGGAACGATCTCTAAAAGAATATAAAGCAATTTTTCAGCGTGAACTTAGGAAGATTGAAAATAATTGATGGTGTAACATCTCGAAGGCAGTTCAGCGTGTTTCTGACAGGCATAACTCAAAGACTTTGTATTATCTTTTACGTCAAATTCATTTATCTTTTGAACGGGGGTGGGGGTTTGGCAGGAAAGTTCAAATAATTCTAATTCTACACTCCAGTCCGCCTTCCCCCAGGCAGTACCTTTCATTTGTGAAGGGGCTGGGTTTATTGTCCAGCGCCTGAGGCGCCCCCAAAAGGCTAAGTGCTGAGGAGTCTTGGGCAATTTTTCTACGGTATTGACGGTAAACCCACTCTAAACTTCGGTCTTGTGTTACATTCAGTAACGACGTGGGCGCGCTTAAAAATACATTCTCCTGTTGTTCTATTGAAATCTCTCGATAGCAAAACAAGTATTAAGGTTCCCGAAGCCATGAGACGATAGACTGAACATTTTAGGAATCTGTTCTTTAATTTATCTATTGTTGATTACAGTCATAGATAATTTCCCACGGAACGACTTACTTCATCAAATAAGCATCCTTTGCAGTCATCAAGAGGCAAAACTAGCAATCAAAAAAATCAACATCGGCAAGGCACCTGGATTAATTGCATTCAAAATTTGCATTAATAGCTACCAAGGAAACACCTTTCTTGAATCAGTGAAGTCTTTGCGAGGATCTTGTTGAACAGGCTTATAAATAATGTATGCCGAGAAGCACAGACCAAGAATTTTGATTGCCTGATTCGAGATTATCTGTTTCCGGATAATGCAGACTTTGTAGTGCACTGATGGGAAGATTTGCAACTCTACCGCTTGTGAAGCTTTTGGACTGAGGATGAGCCTGAGGAAGACAAAAATGATGTTCACCCAGTCTACCTGGCGTGACCTACAAAGGGCCAACATTGCTTGTGGAAAACACCACGCAAATTCAAACAAAGATACGGAGTTTATCTGTCATATAGGCATGAATACTGGAGTCAAGAGTCATCTTAGGGGCCAAAGACGCCGAAACGAGACGGAAACCATTACATTACTCCCAAAGTTTAAACAAAGTATTGAGAAAGAGGAAAATTCCGTTAGAAAGAAAGAAAAGAGTGCTGAACTGTGGTGCAATATCAGTCATCCTATATGGCACTGAATACGGGAGAATTTCCTCACGGGTTCTGCAGAAGGATACTGAGAATACCATGTTCAGGACATAGGAGCAAAGAGTTTTAAGGAAAATGGAAACAAAAACGATACTTCTACTTCAAATAAAAAAGTGAATATAAAAATTATTGGAATACGTAATGACGTCTTGGCAAATTTGACACTCACAGGATATATTGAAGACAAGAGAGACAGGTTGGGGTGGGGGGGCACAGCGTGTACCCTAACTAACGCGCTTACGTAGATAGATGGCAGAACAGAGACTGGGAAGGAGATAAAAATTACTTAGAGAATTTTTATTTATATAAAAATTACATAGAGCATTTTTATTTTTAATCATTTCACCCCAACAAGGCAATAAAGCCACTAAGACGCAAGGGTTTACTGAGTGTCAGAGAATGTGAGAAAAAGAACGCGTTATTAAGGAGAGACAACAATAACAGAACAAGAATTAAGGAGACAGAAGATAACGACTGACATTAAATTTTAATTTTTGAATATCAATGCTCACAAGAAGCCGGAAGAGAGAAGAAATATAGCAAATAACTTAAGGTTAAATCTAGTTCTTTCGAATGTAAAATGATGAGACCCTATCGCCAAATTAGTAATGCGCTTAAATTCATAAAGTTGCCTTAGAGGAAATTTCATCAGAACAATTACGATGAAAATATTTGAAGAAAAACCCTGGAAAGCTGCGTTACAGCTGTGAGAAAGTAACGGGAGCCGAGATACCAGGTCAGAACCAATAACATTGCAGATTCTTCCTTATATATTATCAATAATCTCCAGATACACAACAAAAGCACCAAATAGAATGTTAAAGTAATAAAGAATGCATGGGCGAATAATAACTTATAATTCATAATAATTTATAATTTATAATAATTTATAATTAATAATAACTTATAATTAATAATAATTTATAATTAATAATAATTTATAAATGTGTAAGATAGATTCTGGCTAGAAAAAGCACAACATAGTGAACAATGTTACGTAGCAGCAGACGTAGCAATTGAGCCAAGATAATCTTTATGCTTCATGTCAGTGGAAACCGTTAGCCAGAGAAGAGTTCAATGAGCCAGTCTTCTAGAGGTGAACATTAATCATGCTGATGGAAGTCAGAATGGTTCTCTGTTATGGTGAAAGACACCTTGTCTAGATAATAGACTCTCCCACCTATTATAAGTAGGAGTCAGGAGTAGTCGAGAGGAGGAGTAGTGTTCAGCGACCACAACTCGATTACTCTGCGTAACACTTTATTACAAGTTCCTAACGTTTCTGTACGTTTAACCTATTTAGGACGCGTTTAGTCCGAATACAGATTCTATTGTGGAAATAACTCCACAACATTCTCTCAGACGAACGCTTCGAAAGATAGGAAGTTCTTCACAAGATCACTTACGTCCTGAAGGTTGCGAAAATGCTTGAATTCGAATAAATACACTAAAAAGGGTTAGATCGTATAAAAAGATGAAAGATTAGATTTATATCTGTTAAGATAGAGTGCACAAAAGTCTCATTGCCGGATATGCATTACGGTTACGTATTCGCTTTTGGATCGCTGAGTTTGGGCGTGAACCTCTCAAATATCCGCAGAATCCCTTTTTACATAAGAAAAGTTCAGAGCTAAGTTAGTCTGCACCAACAGCCAGTTCTATAGCAGTACAATCTAGCGGATTATGGAATCAAGGTTCCATGGATCCTGGGTGAAAATATTATTGTCGGTATTATGTATTCAGCTATCCTTTAGCATGTCATTACAATATCGATGATTGTTACTATAGATCCAATCAACATGGCAAGTGATGAATGCTTCTCGTTTATTACTGCTACAAAACGAGAGATATTCAGGAAGAAAGACTTCAGAAAAATAGCCAAAAGCTCTCTATATTAAAATCCATCGTAACAGCAACAGCAAACATCTATCTATCTATCTATCTATCTCTCTCTCTCTCTCTCTCTCTCTCTCTATATATATATATATATATATATATATATATATATATATATATATATATATTACAGTTCAAAAGTTCGAG
>OZ038509.1:2720628-2748128 GCA_964036315.1 Acanthosepion esculentum | reverse complement strand
AAATAAGGTAAATAATTTCCACTATCCTATCAAATGTCCTCAACACTACCTTTATTTCTAAACCTTTAAGAGGTTGTCATTTTTATATAATTACGACAGACCTACAGTGTATTTGATTCATTGCTATATGGAAAAGAGAAAGAAATCCATGGCACACAACAAAATTATATCTACACGGAGGAAGAAAGTGAACTCTTCGATAACAATATAAATTTTATAGTCGTCACTACATCTCTCTTCTTATTCTCATCACATCTTACTGGCTTCCATTGTCGTTACAACGGGGATAACAGATGATGGAAAAACAAGAGATGGGCCGATATTCAGCCTGCGATAATTCATTGAGATGTTCTGTCTCAAAAAATATTTATGTTTTTAACTAATATACTTTCAGTGCGATTGCATGAATCTGCGTGGACGTTTCCGTTGTGAAAATAAGGGCGTGGGTTGTATGACATCTCAGGAGTGGACATATATTTACTTAACTATTATTTAAAGCAATTCAGAACGCCTTTCCGTCGGTTACAATACCAGAATGATTACTCAGCACACAGGAGTAGCTGAAAAGATCTCGGCCCGACCAACTTTTACAAATTCATACTAAATGACCAAAAACCAGAATTATTTTTTATCGCTTCTTCGTCGAACCGAGGGTTTTTCAGCCCATAACATATATATGCGTTTGTCATATTTATATCATTTTAGTTTATGAAATATAGAAGATATAACATCTATAAAATTAAAATCATTGCTTTATAAAAACATGAGGTGCCCTAGACTGCAGCCTATACTAACGTAAAGGATAATCCGACCCTGCAAATGACTCAAATCTTAAAGACAAAAACGTTTCTAAAGGCTGACCTCATAAATTAAAAGACAAGTGCACGTTGTGTTCTGCAAACACATGAATTCACCTCGTATCAACTGTTATATTCAGATTTGATATTTGAATCAATCCCCAGGCTCTTCGTACGAAACGCCTGACAACCACGGATCTAGATAAGATATTTGTTAAATAATGTCTTCAAGGCTTTAATTTGACAACATTATAATGTTTTAAAACCTTAGCGTAAGTAATAATTACTAGATTAAATCAGCATATATATCTGCGTACGTGTGTATTAGTGATTAAAATCTACATATATATTTATATGTGTGTGTGTGTGTGTGTGACTTCGTGTGTATGTGTGTGCGTATTAGTAACCAAAATCAAAACATACATTTACTTACACTCCGAAAGTCATGCAATCTCTTGGCAAAGATGTCTTGCCTGCAATACTGAGAAAATTTCATTTTTCATAATGATGGAGCCGGTGGAAAGTAATCGAACAAAAACAAAGAAAATGCGCTTTGGGAATTTAAAAAATACAATATGAAATTGAAGGCAAACTATTTTGGATGAATTTAACAAAGCTTGTTTATACATAAATTATAGAAGTCTTCGCGTTATCGAGCATGGCCATCACACAACATGGTGCAAAGATTCACCGGTACCACGCACGACATTTAAGCCCGGCCAATGATTCGCATTGTTTTCCAATGGCTCGGCAACCATGACCAGTCACAATTTAAGATAATTTTTCTGGTATTTTACAATACTCAATGATTCATCATAATAGCCATACGCATTACCCAGTTTGATCCCCCAAAGCATCGTGGAATGCCTGTGCATGAAACTTTTAAATGAGAGGCGATCAACACCATCGGCTGCTAGTGTCCCGCGGCTGTTAAATCAGAATTTTTACGCATACATTCGTTTCATACATGAAAATAAAAAAACCAAAAACATCAAATTCTTGAAAGCATCTATATAAAAAAAAAGCACGCACAAAATAAAATAAATTATATGTATAGCAACAATGTTTTAAAATGTCTATAAAAGCAAATGTTTTGGGATGCTCAAACTGTAGGTTTTTAATTTTTTAAAAATTACCAGTTGAGTATTTAAAAATATTAATAATAACAAATATAAATTAAGTTACCTGACTGATATATTGTTAACGTTAATTTTAAACTGATTTTAACAGACTGCGTTTCATGCGCATTTACAAAAACATTCACAGCCATCAATTACATTAATTCGTTTTTGTCTTAACAATTAACCCCTGAAGATGATAATGGATGAGGTTGAAAGTACTTGGGAAATAAAAGAAATAACCAAAACTACGGCGTCTTTCTTAATTGGTTTTGTAACAACACTAAGAAATTGATCCGTGAATTTGAGAGGATTAAAATAAAAATAGATATGTCTAGATTATTCAAACAAACACGCTTGAATGAAGATATGCTGTTTAAGTATAAATATTTTAAACATGTGTGTGTGTGTGTGTGTGTGTGTGTGTGTGTGTGTGTGTGTGTGTGTGTGTGTGTGTGTGTGTGTGCGCAAGTAAATAAAACTCAAAGGGCATTGAAAAAATGTTCTCGGGGTAAATAAGAAACACTTCCATATCAAGCCCCACCCACGTTTTTTGGGGGTCAAATTGAGTGAAGTGGGCTTGAGCAAAAATCTAAAGACCCCTAAATAGAATAAACGCTTTTTTCTATGTATTAAATCTCTAATTTTCAAAATAGAGGGCGCTGGAGGCTTTTACACACACACCTAATATATATATAAAAATATATACTAGTCAATATACAGCGTGTGATAAATTGTCAAAATTGTCGCCATTTTATATTTTTTTAATTTCGCGCATGCGCTTTGTTTGTTTATATTTTATCGACTGCGCAGTATAGTAGGGTCAGTTGAGCACCGTCTGTGAGAAAAAGAGCACCACGACGCAATTAATTCCACCAGATATTTGGAAACGGTAAGCTATATTTCTTGGCATTCGCGCTGGAAGCTCCAATGCGAATATTTCAGAGTGTTTGGGTGTCAATCTGAAGACAGGGCATTCGGAAAGAGTTGGAGGAATCTACTGGTGATTAAGATGTTTGGAGTGATCACTAGTGATGGCAACGTTATGCCTCCATACATCTTCCCACGGGGCCTCAGTCCATACAGAGGCCTACACTAAGTAACTTATGGAGGCAGTGCTGCTCTGGATTTGATAATAGGACTCTGCACCATACCATGCAAGAAGCAAGAGAACCCAGTCATGACTGTCAGACAAACCTTACATCTGGTCACCTAATTCCCTAGACTGCAACCCCCTTTATTATTATGTATGTGGCGCAGTTGAGCGAGAGAACAACAAAACTCCTTGTAACACAAAAGATGAACTGAAGGCAAGGATTATGGCAGCATTAACCAGCTTAAACAAGAAGACCGTCCAGAAGAGATGCAAGAGATACCGAAGTCATCTGTGTGTCGTAGTTGAAGTCAATGGCGATTTTGTTGAATAAATTTACTCTTTGATATTTCAAGATATTTTTGTGTAATTTTGGTAAATATATCTGTTAAAATGAAATACCAGTGTTATTTTCATTTTTTCTTTTTTCTTTTTGCATTATTAGAGGAAAATTTACCCATTGCACCATGTATATATTTTTTAATATATGAAAAATATATCATTTATCCATCGTACCCTGTTTTGTCACCCCATATCAAAAAGTAATGAGAACAATAGAAGAACAAGTAAATACAAAGCACATGTACTGGATTCAGTTTATTCATTTTCATTGACTCTGTCACACATCGAGAAAGTTTGGATGAACACCATCATTTTCAGGGCACAAAATGATGTGGCGCCAAGTCCTGTCTGATATTTTACGAAGTTGTGCTTTGTTGATTGTTGCAAAAGCTTTCCGGACGGCGTCCTTCAACTAATGGGTATTCTGGTAACGTGATAATACCTCACAGAACGTTGAAATAGAAAATTATATTATGTAGGAGCAACAAGACTTTCGGATCATCCTATATATCTGTGTTAATGTTGTGTGTGCTTGTGAGTGTATGTTTGCATTATAATTTTTAACATACAACGTGTAATTTCACGTGCGATACCCTGTCTTCTTCAGCCGCCGACCAGGGGTGATATCACGGTTTCGGTGGCTATGGCGGGACCGCCACCCCTAGCGCCACCAGCAGCATTTGCCACCAGGCAGGGTATGAAGATAAATAATTAATCGTTCCTATTTGTAAATTCTTGTAAATTTGCTACTAGCAAATAAAAGAGTTACTTTTACACGTATGTTTATTTATATGCACGAACTTCTTAGTACTTAAAATGATCAAGTATGTATTTATTTGTATTATAAATGCTTTTACACGTGTATACATTTTATCTACAAATACGGATTTTCTCTACTAATATACATCCCCATTTTATCAAACAAGATGAAGCAAATTTAATACTTTATGATTTTATGATTAATCATCTTGCCTTTTCTAAGCATTTCTTACTCGCTGAATTTTCCAACTTGTTGTGTCTGGTAGTTTTCAACGGAGAACTAGTGACACCGACTCTGTTACGCTTTCTAATTTATCATCATCATTATTATTATTATTATTATTATTATCATCACCATCATCATTATTATTATTATTATTATTATTATTATTATTAGACATTTTTATTACTAACTCGCTCATTTCATTAAATGTTGTCCAACCGTATACAAGTCGCACGGAAAAGCTAATTGTTCTGCTTGTGGATTTCAAACAGTTTGCGCGCCAAATAATTACCACCACGGCCTACATAGTAGCTTCTTTTTATCCTGCCCGATTAGTCAGCCAGAGGCAATCATAAAAAGTAATAGAATAAAAAACGGAAGCCGAACTTACACAATACCCGCAACCAGTACTATTATGACTGCTATCTGTTCGAATAATACCAACTGTACCCCCTGAAATCGCCCTGTCAACTTCATTAGTTAAATCATTAATCTTATATTACTATTAACATGTTTGTCAAACATCCGTTCTCGCTTTTCTTATTTGCGGTCGTTGAGTTTAATATTTCGCCTAGTATTAAGTAACAGCAAGTCTCGTTAATACTTCCCATTCTCACCTCTGTGTTCTAGATAATGGGACCCTTTCAAGTGTTCCTCTAATGATGGACGAAACTGTTACCTTCATATTAGTTTCGCTTAAACATAATAATCAGCATTAAACATATAAAAACATTACTGATCTCAATAGATCTTTTTGAAGAGGTTTTTTGCGCATTTATTGACAAAGTCTACAGCTCCCAAAGGGTAATGGTAAAAGTCCGTACTACATTCTATTTACGCGTGGTGCTAAAATTTTCGGTATTAACCGTAAAAATACATTAATTATTTAATATAATCCATGCATCATATTACCAGCAGAATTTATTAAACACGCAGATAATTTGATGTCGCGTTGGAGCAAGAAATCGACAGTGACAATACAGTGATATATCGACTTCCAATTAATGCCACAGCTACACTACTTCTTTACAAATTGCAACACAGATACATGATCCAGCTCAGTGTATTTCTGTGTGTAAGGGAGAGCAAAAATATGTAATCTATTGCTCCTTCTCACCTTTTAGGCTTACAGAAAATCACGCTTAAAACATCGGTTTTTGTACGTTTTTTGTAGTTAAGCAATGTCAAGCCCGGTCAGTACTTAGATAGGGGACCGCTTAGAAACAGTGGGTATTGTAAGCGACCTCCTACAATCCTAAAAATATGTTGTGGCTTTAAATAGCCCATAAAGAATTGATAAGCCGTAATCTCACCTCGCATCTATATTTATATCTATCACTCAATTTATCCGTATATCTATCAATCTTTCTCTCTCTCTATCTCTCTCTCACACACACATTCTGTCTTTCTTTCTCTCTCTCTTACTTCTTCCTATTAATTTCTTTCTTCTTGAAAGATTTGAAAGCATGTCTATTCATCTCTCCACGATCGCCTATTTAGCTAGCAATATACTAACCTGATTACCTGTCTCGTTATTTTATTCGGTCCGTGTCTAAATTTCTACCCTTCAATTTATGACTGCTGAGGTCGGATGCGAAACATAAATAATTCCCTCTCGTGTCCATAATAAAAACTAGTATTTAAAAGACTGATTTTCAAAGAAAGCAAAAACTTTAACCGTACATCATTGGTACAAAAAATGCTCACAATTTCTTAACAGTTGAAAAAAACATATGAATGCCAAATCTGAGCTCCATTCATACGAAAAGATTCTGCATGCCCAGAAAGATTATTAAAATTAAAATAAAAACAAATATTGGCAAACTGAGAATGTAAACAATGACTGGTAAAATTCAAAACAACGATTGGTAAAATGAAAATGGAAACAACGATTGGTAAAAAGAAAATACAGTTAATAATTGGTAAAAATGAAAGTACCGTCAATGATTGGAAAAAGTCAAAACAAAAATTGGTAAAAAAAAAATGGAAACAACGAATGGTAAAAAGAAAATACAGTTAATGATTGGTAAAAATTAAAAACAACGGTTGGTAAAATGAAAATGGAAAAACGATCAGTGAAATGTAAATCCCTAAATATTAAATTTAACATAGAGTCACTGATTGGTAAAATGAAAGCACAGACAACAATTGGAAAATATTCGTTCGTATATTTTTGTCGGTGAGTGTATGTTGTAAATTGATGTTTCTGTTGAAGTTTTATAAGAAAGTCTACAAAGTAACTTTTATTCTATGACGTTTCTGTACATGAAGCAGCGAGATACAAAATCCACACCCACATACGCATACACATATACATGCGATATGTGCTGATAAATTTGCAGTCCGACAGAGAAAACCATAATGGTAGAAGACCCTACCATAATGCTTAGTCATTTAGTCAAGTTTAGGGAAGTGCATTGGACCGAGAAACTTTCAACCCTGCCCTTCGTATGTATATATTTATAGAAAGACACACACTCGCATATACACACACACAAATATATATATATATATATATATATATATATATATATATATATATATATATATATATACTTTTGAATGTAATTTTATATCCGACATTATTTCTTATTACTATAAACTCTGATTTTTTTTCTTAAATAGTGAAATGTAAGCATCCAGGCCGGTTGTTATTAATTTCAATGTTTAAGAAAATACAAAAGAAACGGATAGCATTCAAATACTAAAAATAACGTTTATAGAAATAAACATTATATATATATATATATAGAAATAAACATATATATATATATATATATATATATATATATATATATATATATATATATATATATATATATATATATATATATACTTAAAGTTTATATACTTAAAGTTTATTTTAGGTGGATAACCATATTTGAGTAGATAGTCTGTCTATTTATTAAGCAGTATATATTATTTATTTATATCTATTGAATATTCGAGAAATCTTATAAAATTAGGCGCTCTCCGGCAGAATTCGAACTTGCCTTCACTTAGGGAAAACTATCATTAAATCTTAAGTAATATCAGATTAATATATATATATATATATATATATATATATATATATATACACACACAGTGTAACCCGGATATAAGAGAGTTGTCGAGACCGGAGACAAAGTCTCTTATATCCGGGTTTCTCTTATATCCGGATTTGGTCTATTATATATACATTAACACAGGCTCTAATTTGGTACCATATACAATCTCTCTTATATCCGGGTTTCTCTTATATCCGGGTTACACTGTATATATATTCATATTCTAATGACAGAAAGGACAAATGGATTAAAATCCACACACAGTTCGAAGCAATTACTTTTTTTTTCAAAGTGCTCAATACAAAATAGACCAAAATATTATTATTATATTTTTATTGGAGGAGGTTATAATAAAAATGTTTTTATTATAGCCTCTTTATAGGAAAAATATAATAATATATATATATATATATATATATATATATATATATATATATATACACACACACACACACACACACACACACACATACATATATATATATATATATATATATATATATATATATAGAGAGAGAGAGAGAGAGAGATAGATATATATAAAGAGAGACAGACAGACAGACTGAGAGAAAGAAAGAGAGTGTGTGTACAGGCCGATAGATGTAATATACACTGTTTAAATGGGATATAAAAATGGGGTGTCTATATCAAATACAAGTACCCTCTATGATGACGTTTGATGTAGTGAAAATGCTAGATCAAAAGTAAATCTATTAATTCTTTACAAATCATTTTGTTTACAAGAAACTGAACAGATACGGGCTTTCGAGAAAATATGTTAGGCGGAGTTGCTTTCTTTAAAAAAAAACCCAGGAAAATAGGACATTGCTGTGCTGTGACGCTCTTCGTAGCCAAACGGTAAATCACACCAGATCTAACGTTTGTGTCTACTACAAAGTGATACACTGATTCAATTTCTAACAGAAATTACCATTTCTTTTTTGAGATTTCTCGGGTGGTGTGACACTGTTTAATGTAAAAATAAAAATGAGACATCTGGTTCAAGGTTAATAACATTTCAAGTAATAAAAATAAATCCCTTAATTCTTTAAAAATAAATATTTAAATCACATTAAACCTTATTTTTAGTGGATACCCGTATTTAAGTAGACGCTCCGTTTATTTATTAAACGGTAAATATATTTATTTTACTGAACTGAATATTCGAGAAATCTTATTAAAAAAAATTTACGCTCTGCGGCAGGAATTGAACTTGCGTCAGAACTTAGAGGGAGCAACTGTTTTGCCCGGTACGCCTTACTGCTTGACAACGAAGAACAGTAAGTCGGACAAAGCAAATTAAATGCTTTCAAGCGAAAACTTTTCTATCAAAGATCTCTCGTATTTTTCATATCTGAACCGAGTTTCATATCCAAACGTAAACAAAGATATTTTAGAATGGATTTTTATTAATCCGACAGACATTTATCACGTTAAACGTTATTTTTAGTGGATACTCGTATTTGAGTAAACGCTCCGTTTATTTATTATACAGTATATTTATTTATTTTCGTCTACCGGTCTGAACGTTCGAGAGATCTTATTAAAGAAAAATTTGATATATATATACATTGCTAGTAACCTGATCACGTGCATCGGGTTACAATAAACCATGTGAAAAATAAATACATACATGTACTTTTGAAATCTTTGCTGCTTTTCGTATTCTTGCAAAACCAGAATTTCCTATGACCTTTTTATCAACAAGTGTTCTGTCTCATCAGATTGAGAACCCTATAGAGAGTTTCAGAATTAAAATATAACAGACTCGAGAAATCCACGCAAGCGTATACACATATGGATTAATAGAAAGGTATCTTTGAGGGTTAGGTCTAGATGTGCAGGTAGTGTAACGGATATCAACGCTGAAGGTGGAATCGGCGATCTAAGTCTGAATTCTGTTTGTTTATTTTTAATGAATTCACCTCAACTAAGGCTATAAAGCCACTAAGACGCAAGGGACTAATAGAAGTAAAAGAGAATGAGAAAACTTTAAAAGAAGACGGAATCACAATCCAAAACAGGAAACAAGGAATAAACATCTACTCCTGTTCAGAAGACCAGGGAGGAGCGTGAACTGGACGATAGGTGAACCTAGTCCTTTGTATTCACTCACACATATATGTATTTGGGAAAGACATGAATCCAAATATTCTTTTGTCAGTTATGGTTACCAGGATAAACGGGAATCCTTAGCCTTGAGTAACAGCCAGTCTAGGAGAAAGACTGTGGAAAAGGGAATCCACTCCATTATGTCTCCGAAGAATGAATGTCATTTCACAGATAATGACTAAAAAGGATCCGTGGAAATTCATGATCGCCTTTGTCCTGAACGGGTAAGACAAAATCCAGTATAATATATGCGTGATTTTCCATCGAGAAAATAGCATTTCTCAAATACAGCCTAAGAAATGAAATTTGATGCCAGAAGTAGTTTCGTTATGACACTGTAAAAAACAATTAAAAATTTTAAATGATGCTAATTAAAACGATTTTAGTTGTACTTAAAATGATTTTAAAAAAACATGTTTAAAATCGTTTTCTCAGTCTCTTCTATGTAACGACTGACAAATAGAACTTGTGCTGCACGTACAAATGGTTACTACTGATATTTAAATACACAGACCCACGTCATTCGTATGCGAAATATTGCTTTCGTCAAATCGGGTTTATTCTATATGACAGCACTGACAAAGCCAATTTAAGTTTACATTAATAAAAAAAAATAAATAAATAAATAAAAAAAAAAAACGGAAAGGAAAAGAATGCCACTCAACATGGAACAAGTTTACAGTGGTAGACAGGATGCCAAAATCAAATCAAACAAAATAGAAATAACAAGTGAAATGTCGTCATTTATTGACAAGCATTATATTGAAGCCGGCATTTTGCAGAACCGCTGCGTTAACAAAATATACATTTACAGAAGATGTTCAATATTAAATAAAATGAATAAATGAAGGTAATAGTGAATGCATTTATCTGATGAAGGCAAAGACAAAAGCACCTGAAACATTATGAAGAAAATAGATTTAAAGATGTAGAGAACCACAAAATGTCATTGGCTATAGTTTGCAGTTTATTGTTTATATCATATTTTTATTAGTACTACCCATGTAAATTTCACGGCTTTCCTCTTTGAATGTTGTTTTCTTTTTCTTTCTTTATTTCTTTCTAACTGAAACCAAGTAGCGTTTCTGATATGTCATTTTCTTCTTTCCTTGCGATCAAAACGGAACATGCTATTATTTATGAGGTATTGGCAGGGCGTTTCTTTCTTTCTCTCAGTGAAATTAGTGTCTCTAATACATCTTTTCCGTCTTTCCATGCGATCAAAACGGAACAGTCCATTATTTATATGGTATTTGCAGCGCGTTTCTTTCTTTCTTTCTTTTCTTTCTTTCTTACTGAAACCAAGCAGCGTCTCTGGTGTGTCTTTACCGTCTTTAAACACGATCAAAATGGAATAGTCTTTTTTTTATTATTAAGGTATTGTCAGAGCGTATCGGTCATGCTAATTAAGGAAACAGGCAGAATTATCGTATTTTTATTTTTTAAAATACTGATACGAAACCATATCTTTTGATCTGTTTAATTCATTTCGACAGTTTACGCATGCAAATTGTATTCGTGAAAGATGTTCCTGGTTCATACAAACCTTTATTTTTAGATCTCGGCATAAAATAAATTACAAGCGAACATGCCAACACCGACAAAGAGTTAAAGGCGTCTATAATCATGTGCAGACGGCCTGAGATGTTCACGTGAAATTATTGACTGGCCAGAAATTTTCTGGTCTATGACGACGCATTCGTACAGGCATACAGAAAGATCTTGTTACACGTACTGTGAGTTGCTTTCATATGCGCATGCGTGAAATCATAAAACAAAAAACAAAAACTTGTTTGTAGGCATATTTGTACCAAGACACACTGGTGCCCGTGTTCACTGGATAACTGTACTATTTAAAACCTGGTGACTAATAATGTGAGTTAATGAGAAATAAAGAAAATATCAAATGTACATTAAAAATGTTAGGCAGATATTTTATGTGCCGTTAATACAAAAATGATGAGTGGGTCAGGTCGGGAAGAAGAAGATACTTATTCCGTCAATGCAAAGTAGATTTTACATGTTTACGATCGGAAATCAGTGGCTGGGAATTGAGCTTTAGTTCAAAATAAATTTATTCAATCATATGCTAAGCTCTTTTTTAATTTAATCAGTTTACCCCAAGGAAGGCGATAATGCCACTAAGACATAAGCGTCTACTGGCAGTGAAAAGTATATTAAAAGGAATCGGAAACCCAATCGTAAACAGGAAACAATGGATACACTTCTACCGAGGAGGAGGGTGACCTGGACGATAGCCGAATCTATCTATATTACACTCGGGTACGAGATAAAAAGGGGTGTCTGAATAAACGGCGTGGATTGAAATCATCAGAAAATATAATAAACAGGTGGTAGCCTAATAAACGGGGTGTTTCAATAAATGTGGTGACTGGGAAATTATTATCCTTTGCTCCTTTGAATGTTCTTATGTTTATATAGACTTATATATCAGACGTGTATCAATAAAACATTACCTAAAACAAGAAAAAAATCTTGCAGTCTAAAAGATATTTTCTGGCTTTAAAAACCGTAGAAAACGAATAAATAAATAAATTCACTTTCACTTCACCTTGCAAGTAGCTCCTTGCGTTGTAGTGGCTTTATCACCTTGCGTTGTAGTGGCTTTATCACCTTGCGTTGTAGCGGCTTTATCACCTTGCTTTGGTGAATTGAAAAAGTTTTTTAAGAAATATTTATTTCATTTTAATTTCAGTTGCTTCCTACCGCAAATAATCACTGCCATAAATGCTTATTCTTCATTTGTGCTGTTACTAAGACGTGCAGAAGTATAATGAGCAAATGAAATTAATATAAAAATCAATAACGGTTAAAAATTTACTAATAACTGCTAATGCTTTATCTGATAATATTCCTAATAAGGTTATTCGTGTGCGTATACAAAACCTCAAAGATAACAGCGCCAAATATTCAGCGATAAGGAAGAATAAGGCTTTATGGTGAGATTTGACCATTGAGCAAATTTTGAAGCTATCACGAGAGCATCAGATTGCGATAATGAAGAATAATGGCTTTATGGTGAGATTGACCATCGATCAAATTTTGCAGCTATCACAGGAAAATCAGATCGCTGAAGTAAAACTGGATACGTGTGTTGGTTTCTCGGAAATTGCCTTTGTTCCGGATCTTTGATAAAAAAAAAAAACGTAAAATTTGGATAAAAAGCAAAAGAAACTGAGATGAATGAAATACAAGCAAAAAGTCAGAATTCAGAAAAGAGAAAGAACAATATAGAAATAAAAAAGAAGCAAGGACGATATTTTTATAATATAAATTTATCCTCACCAACCGAAGCTGAGATCACAAAAACAACAATCCCACACTGAAATTAATTGTTTTCCATATTCTTTTTCATGGCTGCTTCACAAGGGATACAGTTTTGCCATCACCTAGAACGCTAAAGAGTCCCATTTGCAAAGTTGGGTAGGAAAAGAAATGCAAAGGAATTCGACAGGAATATCGAACCCTCGGCTCGCTCATTTCATGCTCTGAGCCTCTAACCATTGCACCACATGCAGTCATTTGGCAATTTTATAGTGTCACAAAAGCGCCATTATTTTCATATTAAAGAAGAGTGACATGAAGTCAAGGGACATGTGCTATGTTCCTTCTGGACTTTGGCGATCATGGCTCTCCACAATTTCCAGCCCTTTGTAGCTCTTAATAGATGTTGTCTTTTTGTTATCTCGTAAACCTTGTTCCGCCACCCTTTTAATCAAGATCTTTAGATGGGTTATGCGTTATTCTTGCCTCCAATGTGTCCTTAGAGCATCAAATTCTCTAAGGCAACTTTCCTCATCACGTGCCCTAGAAATTTCCATTGTCTCTTCCTAGTGTTAAGTATAAGTGATATTTTTCCATTTTCTCGAAAACTTTGTCATTGCTCATATGTTCCGTCTATGGTATTCCCAACATCTCTCTGTAGAACCACATCTTTGTTGCTCTTTTTAATCTGTGGGGAAATTGTCTAGCATTTACTGTCATATAGAAGGACTGATATTAGAAAACAGTTCAATTATATTTTCTTTGTATTGAAAGTTTTATTTCGGTGTGTAGCCATTTGTTTTTATTTTTTTTATTTAGAGACTCATATAAGCAGCTTATAATGGCTACTTGCGGAAAACAAGACAGGAATGAGGGCCGTCTCTTCTGGTGCAACCAGAACTGTCATGAGCGTCAATAGTTCTAACAGACACAGTTCTCTTGACCCTGACTGAATCTAATATTTTTGTGAACAGATCCACGCTTTCACGAAACTAACGGTTGCCACAATTAAATAAAATATTTTAATTTTTAATAGTATTCATAGTTTTATGTATTCATATTTTAATACTATTCATATTTCACACATGTAATATTGCTATTAAATTTGAAGCCTATCATACACAGAGTTCTTGGTTATTCTTCTGAGAGTAATTTGATCCAGTCAGATACCTGAATAAGGCCTAAAGTTTCAGCGGCTGAAACGTTGTGAATACAACAACCAAGGCGATCATGCTGGTTCGAGTAACAAGTTATATAATAAAAAAAATAATAATGCACAAAGACAGAACAATCAAAGCTAATCGCACAGACATCTCCACCAATGGAGTAATGGATAACGGCTCGGACTGAGGAATCGTAGAGCCGAGTTCGAATCCGTTACATTCACTTACGTGCTAACACCCTTGGGAAAGGTGTGAATCCTCTTCTTCTCCATCCAACTATGGGTAAATAGCAGGACAGACTGGGTTCTATAGCCTTGGATGGCAACTGGTCTAGGAGAATGTCAACTCTGAATTCAAAACCATTCGGCGTCTGCACCGGCATCCGGCGGTCTCTTGGTTACTCCTGCCTCTGCGTCTGTGGAAATTCTGCGGCAAGTAAGAGCATATTCCTCCCTCCACTGGGATAGCACGCGAGGTGTGGGGACCGCGTGTGAAGTTCAAACTCCCTTGTGACTCCGTTTCAAGAATTCGCCGCCGTTGGAATCGGGAATGGCTGTCGCTCGTTTCAGCATTGGCGACGGATCGCCGTGCTTGGTCGGCCTTCGTTCCGGACGCGGTGAATTCCTTGGAAGGAGCCGGCTTAACCGATCCAGGGTGAATGCCGCAACATACATACAGACATTGTGAAAACATAAAAACAGAATATGTTTTCTTATTGACATGGTAGTCCCTGCAGATTGTAATCAATCTTTGGAGATCTTTAAAAAAATATATCAAAATACAAGGATCTCGAAATGGAAATCACAAAAATGTGGCAGATGAGGACATCAAAAATTCCAGATGTAGTTGGAGCCCTCGGATTGATTGGAAAAGGATAGACTCAGTGAAGGGATTCCTTGTGCCCATGCCATAAAGAAATAAAAAATTGCACTCAAAAGTACAGCTCACACATTACGAAGAGCTTTATCTATGTAAAATGTATGTGATTTTAGAATGTTTTGTTTTGTTTTTTACTAAAAAAAAAATGGTCAGTGGAAGATGCCATGAAGCCATTTCTGACATTTGGTCTCTAGTAGGGACCCGGAAGGAGATGTGTATAGAACACAAATAAAAGGGAATAATAATAATAATAATAATAATAACAACAACTTCTACGGGCAGGAAACTGAAAGAAATTGGTATGAACACCACCCAGACCCGGTTACGGAGATAGGACCTGTTACAATTCTATAGGACTACACAATACACACTGACAGAACAACCAAAGCCAAACGCCCAGACATTGTTATTAGAGACCACAAACAAAAAAAGTGCCTCCTTATTGATATGGCAGTCCCTGCAGACTGCAATGTATCTTTGAAGATATTCAAAAAGCTGTCAAAATACAAGGACCTTGAAATCTCAAAAATGTGGTACATGGGAACATCAACAATCCCTGTTGTAGTTGGAGCCCTAGGATTGGTTGGAAAAGATTCCAGTAGACTCATTGAAGGAATTCCTGGAAGTCGATGCCTAAAAGATATACAAAAAAATTGTTCTCACAAGTACAGCCCACATTTTATGAAGGGCTTTGTGCATGTAATTTTTTTTTGCAGTGGAAAGTCTCATGACGCCATTTCTAACCTTAGGTCCCTGGGCGGGACCCGGAAAGAAATGTGTAAACGCCAGATATCAAAGGAAATTAAAAAAAATTATAATAATTCCTTAACTAGAATATTTCGGCAAAAATTTACAACAAAGATTGATTTAAGTTACTTTTATGCCTAAAACAATTTAAATTATTAAATAAATTCAGAAATACAACTATAGCGAAATCCCTAATGGTGTGATTATTCAATACCATTTTGTTTATGACGCTTTTAAGAAACGACAAAAGATTAAAGTTGAACACTTAGCGATTTCGACCACAGAACTTGAAAGTGAATAAAGCTGATATTCTATCGAAGGATCAAACGTACAATTAAAAATAAATCAAGTTTAATATTTTAATCAAATGGAACAGTATAAGGTCGGAAAGATTTAACAAACCTTGTAAAACAAAATTAACGACTGATGGTAGCAAAAGCAGGAAGCCACAGAATTTTATTAAAAATATTAAATTCTGAATATATTGTAGCTTCACAAGATGATGATCGAACTTATGTTAAAAGTTAATAAATAAATATCATACTGTCCGATCCAAAACTATCTCTACCCAAGCGCACATATTCGGAACTAATCGTAAGGATCTTATTTACTATTTATTTACTTTTTTATTTTAGGGATCGGGTATCCGGTTTCTTCTAGAGTTAGACGCAGGCCCTGTACTTCTACTGTCCCCGCCCTTATTTCCCGTTTAGGTTCGGGTTTCAGGTTTATTCTAGAGTCGGGCCTCGACTCCCTACTAGCGTCAGCGCCCTTATTTCCTCCTCAAGATCGGGTTTCCGGTTTCTTCTAGAGTCCGGCCTCGGCTCTCGGCTTCTAGCGTCTCCGCAGGAACTCCGGACATTTATCCACTAATTATTATTTCCCCCTCTCCCTATGGGAATGAGTGGGTTCGCCTATCGTCCAGTTCACACATCTTCCCTGGATGTTTATCCTTTGTTTCCTGTTTAGGATTGGGTTTGCGGTTCTCTCTAAATGTACTTTAACTCTATATTCCTAACGTCACCGACTGAAATTTGAAATCGGAAATTTCATTTGCTAATTAAATCTTGACCTCTTCAAGTTTAGAATTATCCATTATATTTCCTACTCGCTCTTTCTTTCCTTTGCTTACGCTAATACAATACTACACAGTAACCCTCTATCTTGAGTGGCACTTGGGCCTTGTATTGCGTGAGCGTTAGTCAAAAAACAAAAATACAAAGAAAAAGGAAAGTTTTCTTATATGATTTTTAAAAGTTTTATTTTGTTCTTGCTTTTATTTAAATATATATAAGATTATCAAACCTGAATGCAGCTTCAATCCGGCAACGAAAGACCGGGATCAATATTCTCTTGACTCCGGGCAAGACAGCACAAAATAGAAACAAGTGTGCCTCGTCCCTGGAGATTCCCACTCCGACGAAGCATCTCCTTAGTGCATTAAAGGGGGCATTTCGACGCCGCGTAGATTGAAATTTGCATTTACGTAGGTGGGTATGCATTTACATTTACTTAGGTGAGTTGGCATTTGCATTTACTTAGGTGAGTTGGCATTTGCATTTACTTAGGTGAGTTGGCATTTGCATTTACTTAGCTGGGTGGGCATTTGCATTTACTTAGGTGAGTGGGCATTTGCATTTACTTAGCTGGGTGGGCATTTGCATTTACTTAGGTGAGTTGGCATTTGCATTTACTTAGGTGAGTGGGCATTTGCATATACTTAGGTGAGTGGGCATTTGCATTTACTTAGGTGAGTGGGCATTTGCATTTACTTAGGTGAGTTGGCATTTGCATTTACTTAGGTGAGTGGGCATTTGCATTTACTTAGCTGGGTGGGCATTTGCATTTACTTAGGTGAGTTGGCATTTGCATTTACTTAGGTGAGTGGGCATTTGCATATACTTAGGTGAGTGGGCATTTGCATTTACTTAGGTGAGTGGGCATTTGCATATACTTAGGTGTGTGGGCATTTGCATTTATTTAGGTGAGTTGGCATTTGCATTTACTTAGGTGTGTGGGCATTTGCATTTACTTAGGTGGGTGGGCATTTGCATTTATTTAGGTGAGTTGGCATTTGCATATACTTAGGTGAGTTGGCATTTGCATTTACTTAGGTGAGTGGGCATTTGCATATACTTAGGTGTGTGGGCATTTGCATTTATTTAGGTGTGTGGGCATTTGCATTTACTTAGGTGTGTGGGCATTTGCATTTACTTAGGTGTGTGGGCATTTGCATTTACTTAGGTGTGTGGGCATTTGCATTTACTTAGGTGAGTTGGCATTTACATATATATAGGTGTGTGGGCATTTGCATTTACTTAGGTGTGTGGGCATTTGCATTTACTTAGGTGAGTGGGCATTTGCATTTACTTAGGTGAGTTGGCATTTGCATTTACTTAGGTGAGTGAGCATTTGCATATACTTAGGTGTGTGGGCATTTGCATTTACTTAGGTGTGTGGGCATTTGCATTTACTTAGGTGAGTTGGCATTTGCATTTACTTAGGTGAGTTGGCATTTGCATTTACTTAGGTGTGTGGGCATTTGCATTTACTTAGGTGAGTGGGCATTTGCATTTACTTAGGTGTGTGGGCATTTGCATTTACTTAGGTGAGTGGGCATTTGCATATACTTAGGTGAGTGGGCATTTGCATTTACTTAGGTGAGTGGGCATTTGCATATACTTAGGTGAGTGGGCATTTGCATTTACTTAGGTGAGTGGGCATTTGCATTTACTTAGGTGAGTGGGCATTTGCATTTACTTAGGTGAGTGGGCATTTGCATTTACTTAGGTGAGTGGGCATTTGCATATACTTAGGTGAGTTGGCATTTGCATTTACTTAGGTGAGTGGGCATTTGCATTTACTTAGGTGAGTGGGCATTTGCATATACTTAGGTGAGTGGGCATTTGCATTTACTTAGGTGTGTGGGCATTTGCATTTACTTAGGTGAGTGGGCATTTGCATATACTTAGGTGAGTGGGCATTTGCATTTACTTAGGTGAGTGGGCATTTGCATATACTTAGGTGAGTGGGCATTTGCATTTACTTAGGTGTGTGGGCATTTGCATTTACTTAGGTGAGTGGGCATTTGCATATACTTAGGTGAGTGGGCATTTGCAATTACTTAGGTGAGTGGGCATTTGCATATACTTAGGTGAGTGGGCATTTGCATTTACTTAGGTGAGTGGGCATTTGCATTTACTTAGGTGAGTGGGCATTTGCATTTACTTAGGTGAGTGGGCATTTGCATTTACTTAGGTGAGTGGGCATTTGCATATACTTAGGTGAGTGGGCATTTGCATTTACTTAGGTGAGTGGGCATTTGCATTTACTTAGGTGAGTGGGCATATGCATATACTTAGGTGAGTGGGCATTTGCATTTACTTAGGTGAGTGGGCATTTGCATTTACTTAGGTGAGTGGGCATTTGCATTTACTTAGGTGAGTGGGCATTTGCATATACTTAGGTGAGTTGGCATTTGCATTTACTTAGGTGAGTGGGCATTTGCATTTACTTAGGTGAGTGGGCATTTGCATTTACTTAGCTGGGTGGGCATTTGCATTTACTTAGGTGAGTGGGCATTTGCATTTACTTAGGTGAGTTGGCATTTGCATTTACTTAGGTGAGTGGGCATTTGCATTTACTTAGGTGAGTGGGCATTTGCATTTACTTAGCTGGGTGGGCATTTGCATTTACTTAGGTGAGTGGGCATTTGCATTTACTTAGGTGAGTTGGCATTTGCATATACTTAGGTGAGTGGGCATTTGCATTTACTTAGGTGTGTGGGCATTTGCATTTACTTAGGTGAGTTGGCATTTGCATATACTTAGGTGAGTGGGCATTTGCATTTACTTAGGTGAGTGGGCATTTGCATATACTTAGGTGAGTTGGCATTTGCATTTACTTAGGTGAGTGGGCATTTGCATTTACTTAGGTGAGTGGGCATTTGCATTTACTTAGCTGGGTGGGCATTTGCATTTACTTAGGTGAGTGGGCATTTGCATTTACTTAGGTGAGTTGGCATTTGCATATACTTAGGTGAGTGGGCATTTGCATTTACTTAGGTGAGTGGGCATTTGCATTTACTTAGGTGAGTTGGCATTTGCATATACTTAGGTGAGTGGGCATTTGCATTTACTTAGGTGAGTGGGCATTTGCATATAATTAGGTGAGTGGGCATTTGCATTTATTTAGGTGAGTTGGCATTTGCATTTACTTAGGTGAGTGGGCATTTGCATATACTTAGGTGAGTTGGCATTTGCATATACTTAGGTGAGTGGGCATTTGCATATAATTAGGTGAGTTGGCATTTGCATTTACTTAGGTGAGTGGGCATTTGCATTTACTTAGGTGAGTTGGCATTTGCATATACTTAGGTGAGTGGGCATTTGCATTTACTTAGGTGAGTGGGCATTTGCATATACTTAGGTGAGTTGGCATTTGCATATACTTAGGTGAGTGGGCATTTGCATATACTTAGGTGAGTGGGCATTTGCATTTACTTAGGTGAGTGGGCATTTGCATATACTTAGGTGAGTTGGCATTTGCATTTACTTAGGTGAGTGGGCATTTGCATTTACTTAGGTGAGTGTGCATTTGCATTTACTTAGGTGAGTTGGCATTTGCATATACTTAGGTGAGTTGGCATTTGCATATACTTAGGTGAGTTGGCATTTGCATTTACTTAGGTGAGTTGGCATTTGCATTTACTTAGGTGAGTGGGCATTTGCATATACTTAGGTGTGTGGGCATTTGCATTTATTTAGGTGAGTTGGCATTTGCATTTACTTAGGTGAGTGGGCATTTGCATTTACTTAGGTGAGTTGGCATTTGCATTTACTTAGGTGTGTGGGCATTTGCATTTACTTAGGTGTGTGGGCATTTGCATTTACTTAGGTGAGTGGGCATTTGCATTTACTTAGGTGAGTGGGCATTTGCATATACTTAGGTGTGTGGGCATTTGCATTTACTTAGGTGAGTTGGCATTTGCATTTACTTAGGTGAGTGGGCATTTGCATATACTTAGGTGAGTGGGCATTTGCATTTATTTAGGTGAGTTGGCATTTGCATTTACTTAGGTGAGTGGGCATTTGCATATACTTAGGTGAGTTGGCATTTGCATTTACTTAGGTGAGTGGGCATTTGCATATACTTAGGTGAGTTGGCATTTGCATTTACTTAGGTGAGTGGGCATTTGCATTTACTTAGGTGAGTGGGCATTTGCATTTATTTAGGTGAGTTGGCATTTGCATTTACTTAGGTGAGTGGGCATTTGCATATACTTAGGTGAGTGGGCATTTGCATTTACTTAGGTGAGTGGGCATTTGCATATACTTAGGTGAGTGGGCATTTGCATTTACTTAGGTGAGTGGGCATTTGCATTTATTTAGGTGAGTTGGCATTTGCATTTACTTAGGTGAGTGGGCATTTGCATATACTTAGGTGAGTTGGCATTTGCATTTACTTAGGTGAGTGGGCATTTGCATATACTTAGGTGAGTGGGCATTTGCATTTACTTAGGTGAGTGGGCATTTGCATATACTTAGGTGAGTGGGCATTTGCATTTACTTAGGTGAGTTGGCATTTGCATTTACTTAGGTGAGTGGGCATTTGCATATACTTAGGTGAGTTGGCATTTGCATTTACTTAGGTGAGTGGGCATTTGCATATACTTAGGTGAGTGGGCATTTGCATTTATTTAGGTGAGTTGGCATTTGCATTTACTTAGGTGAGTGGGCATTTGCATATACTTAGGTGAGTGGGCATTTGCATTTACTTAGGTGAGTGGGCATTTGCATATACTTAGGTGAGTGGGCATTTGCATTTACTTAGGTGAGTGGGCATTTGCATTTATTTAGGTGAGTTGGCATTTGCATTTACTTAGGTGAGTGGGCATTTGCATATACTTAGGTGAGTTGGCATTTGCATTTACTTAGGTGAGTGGGCATTTGCATATACTTAGGTGAGTGGGCATTTGCATTTACTTAGGTGAGTGGGCATTTGCATATACTTAGGTGAGTGGGCATTTGCATTTACTTAGGTGAGTGGGCATTTGCATTTATTTAGGTGAGTTGGCATTTGCATTTACTTAGGTGAGTGGGCATTTGCATATACTTAGGTGAGTTGGCATTTGCATTTACTTAGGTGAGTGGGCATTTGCATATACTTAGGTGAGTGGGCATTTGCATTTACTTAGGTGAGTTGGCATTTGCATTTACTTAGGTGAGTGGGCATTTGCATTTATTTAGGTGAGTGGGCATTTGCATTTACTTAGGTGAGTGGGCATTTGCATTTACTTACCTGGGTGGGCATTTGCATTTACTTAGGTGAGTGGGCATTTGCATATACTTAGGTGAGTTGGCATTTGCATTTACTTAAGTGTGTGGGCATTTGCATTTACTTAGGTGAGTTGGCATTTGCATATACTTAGGTGTGTGGGCATTTGCATTTATTTAGGTGAGTTGGCATTTGCATTTACTTAGGTGAGTGGGCATTTGCATTTACTTAGGTGAGTTGGCATTTGCATTTACTTAGGTGAGTGGGCATTTGCATTTACTTAGGTGAGTTGGCATTTGCATTTATTTAGGTGAGTTGGCATTTGCATTTACTTAGGTGAGTGGGCATTTGCATTTACTTAGGTGAGTTGGCATTTGCATTTACTTAGGTGAGTGGGCATTTGCATTTACTTAGGTGAGTGGGCATTTGCATTTATTTAGGTGAGTGGGCATTTGCATTTACTTAGGTGAGTGGGCATTTGCATTTACTTACCTGGGTGGGAATTTGCATTTACTTAGGTGAGTTGGCATTTGCATTTACTTAGGTGAGTGGGCATTTGCATATACTTAGGGGAGTGGGCATTTGCATTTATTTAGGTGAGTGGGCATTTGCATTTACTTAGGTGAGTGGGCATTTGCATTTACTTACCTGGGTGGGCATTTGCATTTACTTAGGTGAGTTGGCATTTGCATTTACTTAGGTGAGTGGGCATTTGCATTTACTTAGGTGAGTGGGCATTTGCATTTACTTAGGTGAGTGGGCATTTGCATTTACTTACCTGGGTGGGCATTTGCATTTACTTAGGTGAGTTGGCATTTGCATTTATTTAGGTGAGTGGGCATTTGCATTTACTTAGGTGAGTGGGCATTTGCATTTACTTAGGTGAGTGGGCATTTGCATTTACTTACCTGGGTGGGCATTTGCATTTACTTAGGTGAGTTGGCATTTGCATTTACTTAGGTGAGTGGGCATTTGCATATACTTAGGTGAGTGGGCATTTGCATTTATTTAGGTGAGTGGGCATTTGCATTTACTTAGGTGAGTTGGCATTTGCATTTACTTAGGTGAGTTGGCATTTGCATATACTTAGGTGAGTGGGCATTTGCATTTACTTAGCTGGGTGGGCATTTGCATTTACTTAGCTGGGTGGGCATTTGCATTTACTTAGGTGAGTGGGCATTTGCATTTACTTAGGTGAGTTGGCATTTGCATTTACTTAGCTGGGTGGGCATTTGCATTTACTTAGGTGAGTGGGCATTTGCATTTACCTAGGTGAATTGGCATTTGCATTTATTGAGGTGAGTGGGCGTTTGCATTTACCCAGGTGAGTTGGCATTTGCATTTATTGAGGTGAGTGGGCATTTGCATTTTCCTAGGTGAGTTGGCATTTGCATTTCCCTAGGTGAGTTGGCATTTGCATTTACTTAGGTGAGTGGGCATTTGCATTTACTTAGGTGAGTGGGTATTTGCATTTACTTAGGTGAGTGGGCATTTGCATTTACTTAGCTGGGTGGGCATTTGCATTTACTTAGGTGAGTGGGCATTTGCATTTACTTAGGTGAGTGGGCATTTGCATTTACTTAGGTGAGTGAGCCCTATATTAAACGGAACTTGTCTCATATTTTATCCCTTTAATAGACAGATAAATGCTCCTCTAATAAAGTTCTTTTGTTCATTTTTTATGTCTATGATTTTTTGTTAGTAAACTGCTCTTCTGAATATATATCATAAACAGTTCTTCAACGTATATTATTGTATCTTTTTCACGCAGATAATATTCCCATAAAGAAAATACCGGAATCCCTCAATTAGTGCAGCTAATGTGTACATTAATCGAATATGGATAAAATTGACAAATAGTTACCCATTTTCCATTTTTAAATATTAGAAAAATTTCAATTAATGTAAGATTAAAATTAAATTATATTTCATTTACTATGTTTAAGATGAAGAATGTTTTACTGCACTAATGAAGTATTATGTATGCACGAAACGAATTTTGGGCTAAAAAATTTCAGCGTATTCATCAAAAGCGCATTAGTCAAATGCACATTAATCGAGGGATTCCTGTATATCTCAGGTGAAGGAAAGCGAGCTGAAATTAAAATGCAATTAAATTTTATGATTTGCAAGCCTATTAGCAAATAAAATCCTAATTCCAAACTATATAAGCTCCCAAAAAGTATTAAACATATGTGTTGGGGTGCAAAAAGTTGTAGGTCCGACGAAGAAAAGCTTAAAAATGAAATTCTGATGTTTGGTCAACTATTGAGAAACAAGAGAGGACAGGCTGAGAAATGTTCAGGAAAATATATAAATAATTCTGAATTTGAATTTTAACCCTGTAAGTGCGTGTATTTAAGTTACGCCGCTCTCGGTATTGACCTCAGTGACCCACTCATATTTATACACACGCTCTCCCTTATATTGAGCACGTTTACGTATAAATATAACATAACTTAAAACTATATTTTTATAACACATACATATGTTTATATATATATATATATATATATATATATATATAAAAGAAAATGAAATATAAAAAGTTTATGAATGTATGCTTACGTATAATCTTCACAGACACTTAATGTTCATATATATATATATATATATATATATATATATATATATATATATATATATATATATATATATATATATATATATATGAATCTTGGGGAAAGAAGACGTGGCTCTTGGGTGCACAATCCGTTGGGTTAAACATATTGGATTTAGTGTGAGCGGCGCTATATCGAGTCTAATTAGTTATCACTTCATCACCGAGGCCCGTTGGTTCAGTTTATTATGACTCTTGCGTCGTAACGTAACGGTCCGAGTTCGGGTCCGGTTCACGGTAGTGGATGTGCACTGCTGATGAGTCGTAAAATAGACGAAGTGTTTTCTGCATTCTGTTGAGGATTCTTCTAGACTCAATGAATTACTTTAATTGTGAATATATATATATATATATATATATATATATATATATATATATATATATATATATATATATATATATATATGTGTGTGTGTGTGTGTGTGTGTGCGTGCAGGTATGCAGAAAAATAGGAAAGAACACGTTAGGTAAATAATCCGGAGTTCTTTAGTATTTTTGCTTTTATTTTTAAAAAGACAGTGCTCCATACAGAAGTAGTGCTTATATTATAATATTTTTTTAATAAAAATATGATTCCTTCGCTACATAAGAGTTCTCATGTTTCAAAAGCGGGAGCCGAGACCCTCAATTTTTGAAATTAAGTTGAATTAAGGTGTCTGGTCTCGTTTATGCATTTATAAATGTTTCGAGACGATAGACAAAGTACTGCAATTAAGCTTTTTATTTAATTTTTCTTGTATTCGAACAGGTGTTTTCTTTTTTGGACACAGTGCGTGTAAAATCTGTCGAAATGTTCTGTAATTCCGAGCGCTTTTCGCTTATATTTTTAACCATTATCAAGTATTATTTTATATTTGTTTTTAGCTCGATGTATGGGTCGTGTGTGTATTTTTCTAGATTTTAACAGTGAATGCTACTTAGATATAAAATAGCAGTTATAAACATTTTCCTAAGAGAGTACACGAGGATTCATCATCTCGTCTTCTCCTCTGCATTACTGTGTTCTTTAAAACTCAATAATGCAAAACAGACACTAGTTAACAATTGTTTTCCTAACCTCATCGACCACGAGATTAGATTATTTCTTTCCCCAGTAACGATACTGAACATACAGACAAAAACAATAACATTAACATCTACAAAAGTCAAATACATGTTAGCTATAAGCAAGATGAATTTTCACTTAAAAATATCATAAAGAAATACACTAATCCAGTCGACCCGAACGAGAAAATTAAATTATCTATTACAAAAATTGTTTAAAAAAAGTTAACCTAAGCATAAAAAGTAACTACACACCTGCAAAATCAAATCTACAAATAACCAACATTATTTATGAGTTCAAATGCACCTTAAGGAACTGTGTTCCTGATCAAACCAAATTCATAAATAATTACATTGGTCACACTATTATGCTTATTCAGACGACTTACGTTACACCTATCCGGCCATAGCTCCATCAGGACTCATTTAAACACACACAAAATCCTACCAGATACCAGCCGAAACATACTAGTAGAAAATACAAGCATAATAAACTCATCCATATGCAAAAAAGATTAAAAATAAGTCCTAATAATAAAAAAAGAAAAAGCCAACACTCAGTAACATTAACAATGAACACGGCAACAATGTACTGACCGTGTTTGGAAAATAAAGCAT
Organism: Acanthosepion esculentum; assembly: GCA_964036315.1. Lineage (NCBI taxonomy): Eukaryota > Metazoa > Mollusca > Cephalopoda > Sepiida > Sepiidae > Acanthosepion > Acanthosepion esculentum. The sequence goes on along the minus strand of OZ038509.1, from coordinate 2,722,002 downwards.
TCCTATAACTCTAGTATATGCATAACACAACCCATGTATTCAAATTAAAAGTAAAAATAAAATCAGCCTTGATAATGGCTAAAAGTATAGCCGAAAGTGCTCGGAAATGCAGAACATTTGGACAGTTTTTAACCACTTTGTGTCCAGAAAAGAAAACATTTGTAACAACACAAGAAAAATTAAATAAAAAGCGTAATCGGAGTACCTTATCAGTCGACTTTAATGAAACATGCATAAAAGAGGGATTGCTGCCTAAATACACAATATATATATATATATATATATGTATATATATATATATATATATATATATATATATATATTGCTGCCTAAATACACAATATATATGTACATATATATATATATATATATATATATATATGTGTGTGTGTGTGTGTGTGTGTGTGTGTGTGTGTGTGTGTGTGTGTGTGTGTGTGTGTGTGTAGCTTCTGATGTACTCGTCTATATAGGGTTTAATTAATTTGTATTCCCCGTGTAAACAAGAAAGACTTGTTGATGTCTCTAGGATTTTTTATTCATTTCTTTGCTTCGAGTATGTGGATGGATGTGTATCCCTTTACAAAATAAGTATGTTCGTAAGTGTGTCTGTTTGTGTGTGTGTGACGAAGCCCCAATTATCACTCTACATGTGTTTCTAGTAAACATTTTGAGTGGGGCAGATGATTAACCTAAACGGGCCTATCTTCAAACAGCCATCACTGTGCATTTGATAAACGGGAGGACAAACGAGGTTAGAGACGGATGGGAGAAGGCGCAAAGAATGATAGAGAAGACAGAGAAATAAGTATGAAAGAGAAAAAGAGACGAAAAATTTTAAAAAAAGGCAAAGTTTTAGAGTGAGTGAGAGACATCAACATAAATAAATTGAGAAACAAAGGGAGTAGAGAAATAGACACTGAACAAATAAAAGAGACCGTAGAAGTGTTAGAGAGAGGCAGAAAGATAGTGAGGAAGACTGGAGGAGAGAGAGAGAGAGAGAGAGAGAAAGAGAGGGACTCGGTAATGACGTCATTGTTGGAAATTAGGACAAGTTGTGTGATCAGAGCAATACGCCAACAAGCGTAGGAAAATCCGTTATAGCTAAAGCGGCAAATGTGGCAGTGTTTGAAAACAGGCCCCGTTCACACGCGTTTTCCAACAAATATCGAGGAAGAAGACAAATTCAAATAGACAAACACGAGTTCACATCGTACACACATACGCAAACACACGTGCGCACACATATTTATATACAGATACGCTATTATACACACATATATAAAACACATAAAAATGAGGTCGTAGAAACAGAGTTGCGAATAAATATATAAACGCACAAACATGCGCGTGCAAAAACACATACATAAACAGATA
>OZ038509.1:2633128-2718128 GCA_964036315.1 Acanthosepion esculentum | reverse complement strand
AAGAAGTAGAAGTATATAAATTCAAAACGTCTCCATTGTCTCTACTCTTGCCCGGGCTAATTCTCTTCTTCAGTCTCGCTAAGAATTTTCTCCCGGCACTTATGTTGCGCCGCGACCCGTAACGGTCGACGCGGGTGCCCATACGCGTGACGTCACGCATGCGACGACGACGCGCCGACCGATCGCGGCCTCTCCCGTCTCTCTCTTCCGTCTGCCACTTTTCCAGCATAACTACGCGTTTATATTTTAAAAAAACTCAGCTGGTCATAACTGACCCCCGGCCCCACCACCTCGCACGCGATCATCACGAGCTTCTGGCTGCTTCAACCAAAATCATGTGAATTCTGAAGGTCCTTCTTGCTTACTCAGCTCTATTCCAAGTTTTACCCAATAAAAATTATTTCGATCATTTACATTGTCTTCTAATGACCCAAATTCCATTTGGCCCTAGATCAAATTTCCCATCAGTAAACAAAATGCTCTGATCTAATTTCGCTACTCAGATCTACTCCAATTTCAATAAAAAATATACGTGTGTGTGTATGTGTGTGCATATGTGTGTGTATGTGTGTGTGTTTCCCAGACTCTCTCTCTGTCACATCGAACAGAACATGGGTTCAAGACATACCGTAAACCGACATTCACTGGACAGTACCTCAATTTCAACTCCCACCATCCATACAGCGCAAAGAAAGGGATTGTCTGCTGCTTACAACACTGAGCAAAAGTCATAAGTGGCGACCCAGATACATTAGATAAAGAATTGGTTAGTATAAGTAGTACCCTACAACGTAACAACTACCCTGGGTACATGGCAGCAACCTCCCAAAATTGGGATAGGTGGGTACAGAGGAGGACAACACTCAGAAAACAGTCTGCCTGCCTTATGTGAAGGGGTTATCAGAGAAAATACAAAGGATCTGCGGTCCATATAACATCAGGACAACCTTCAAAAGCTTGACGACACTTCGCAGATATCTCCCTCGAGTAAGACCCCCCCCCCCATAGAGGAGAACATGACTAAAGACTCTGTGTACACTATCCCGTGCAACTGCGGAAAGAAATATAAAGAGGAGACAGGCTGCCTCCTTAAGGTAAGGCCTCAAGAACACCAGAAAGCTGTAACACGAGAGGAAGTGGGAAAAAAGGCGTGGCTGACCACATATGGAGAGAGAAGGTAGATCACCGCCCTCCGCGGCATCAGGTTGAGATCATAGACAAGGAACACCATTGGAAAATTCGTAAACTTAAGGAATCAGCACATATGCTAGGCCACAAAAATATCCTGAGCCGACCAAGCATAGAAATGAATACAATATGGGAACCAGTAATAAGGAATGCCAGAGAAAAGCGATAATAACAACGAAAATTGCAATATGAGCACTGGTAAAAAAATGTGCTCAAGACATTATGTTTATAATACCCAGAAATTTATACACAGATGTCCTCAAGGACACATGGCACAGTGGATAAAGGTGTTGGTTAGATCCAGTAAAAGGACCCAAAGAGTGTGAGTTCAATACCCGGTTAAGGCAGTGGAGAAATTTCAAAGGGAAATTAACAGGAGATAACTGATAACTGACATCCATTAAACATGGCACGTGGAACTAGAACAGTGAAATAAAGGGTTCAGTTGACATTCCAACAATCACGGAGCGTACAACGGCCGAAACGTTGTAATAAATATGGCGACAGTCCGAATAATGCAAATAATATATATATATATATATATATATATATATATATATATATAGAGAGAGAGAGAGAGAGAGAGAGAGAGAGAGATACTCCCTTGTGCAAATTAATTGAAACAAAACGAATAATTCTGTTATTACTTTTTTTTTTTTTTTCGTATTTTTCCAATTAAACAAAGAGACGATATAGGACTAGTCAGAAACAGAAAAACTGAAATTCTAAAGTCAGATTATTCTTTCTTGGAGTCGGATACGCTGGCGCCGCGTGGGCGGCGCTGCGAAAACCTGCTCCCACGGAAGGGATTTTATCCTAAGTGGAAAAGGGGGGGGACCTATTTAAAACCATAGCTTATCGGTACGTTTGTCAAGCATTAATCTTGCTAGAAAAGTTGATATATTAAAGAAACCTTGTCTGGTGTTTATTGTGTGTGAGGTGGATATCATGCCAGATATCCACCTCACATTCAGTTTTTCTGTTTCTGACTAGTCCTGTATATATCGTCTCTTCATTTAACTTAAATCTAATATATGTCTCCACTAACCATGTCCTGAGGAAGGTCTATTTGACCGAAACGTCTGACGTTGACAGAATAACAAAAACAAAAACAAAATAAAAAACAGTAAACTCACATATTCGGATTTTGCTTTGTCTTTTCCACATTTTCATCATATATATATTTATATAAATTATAACCGAGATGGATTTTTAAGGATTTTCTTGACTTATTATTATATTGTTCTGTTACTAACATTGAGCACCCTTTGAATTAATGTCCTCCTTGGAATTGACATATATATATATATATATATATATATATATATATATATATATATATATATATATAGAGAGAGAGAGAGAGAGAGAGAGAGAGAGAAACATGACAGAATTGAATAGACGCTCACAGAAACCGTTTATTTTATTAAACAAGTAATTTATACAAATGAAGTAATTATAAATGGTCATAAATTTAATAACTAATACTTGGTTGACATCCCTTTTGCTTTTTTAAATGCAAGGACCCTTCTAGGCATGCTAACGATGAGTTCACGAATATCATCTTGAATTTCTTGCCATATTTCACGCAATAATCCTAAAAGTTCGGGCTTAGAAGATGGCATCCTGTTCTTTTTGCGGAGTTTTCGATCTAATATGCCCCAAAGGTGTTCAATAGGGTTAATATCCGGGGACTGACTTGGCCATGGAAGTTTATTGATCCCATTTTGTCTCAACCAGTCTTGCGTTGCTTGAGCAGTGTGACATGGAGCTCCATCTTCCATAAATAGGGAGTCAACTTTGCTCATTCTACTACTTGAGAATATTGGAAGGAGCCCTTTCTTTAATATAGAAACATATTTGGTTGAATTAATGTTTCCTTCACACTCCACAAGCAACCATCACTCCAAATTGCACCCATACCCTTACTGAAAGGCCCCCATATTTCACCGTTGGCTGCAGTCTTTTTAAATCAAACTCTTGACTACAGAGTCTCCATACCCATACTCTTCCACTGTCGGAAAATAATACGAATCTTGACTCATCAGAGAAAATGACAGTGGTCCAAAAGGTCACAGGTGTCTCCACCATCTCATGAGACCAATCCTTTCTGCGTTTGATATTGGCTGGACAGAGAAGTGGTTTCCTTCTCGCAGCTTGCCATAGTAGCCCCACTTGAGAAGATACCTGACATCTGTTCTGGGACTGACATCAACTTGTGTTGCTATGTTAGAGGCCTTGCAACGTGGATCCTGTTCAACATTTCTTTTGACAAAACGCATGGTTCTTTCAGAGGGCCCAGGGCGGCCTGGATGAGGTTTTGTGCACTTCTTGCCCTCTCTGGTGAATTGTACGATCACTCTATTGACAGTAGAAAGGGGTATTGAAAGATTTTCAGATATTTTTCTTTGACTAAGGCCACCATCATGTTGGCCCACGATACGTCCTCATTGAAATTCGGATTGGTCTGATGCTCCTTTGGTTCGTGGCATGTTCCAGTATTGTTATCTGCAATTTTAATCAAATAATCTAAGTTAAATTATCTTGGTTATTAATAAAATCTAAGTTAATTTATCTTGCTTATTAAAAAAAATCAGAAATAAAATTTATCTTGGTGTCTATTCAATTCTGTCATGTCTGTATGTATATATATATATATATATATATATATATATATATATATATATATATATATATGTGTGTGTGTGTGTGTGTGTGTGTGTGTGTGTGTGTGTGAGTGTGTGTGTGTGTGTGTGTTTCAATGCAGGTCTGTGCAAGTTTAAAAACATTCGTGGTATCTACTGAGATAAGCATAAACAGAAAACGTAACAGTTATGTTCCAGAATAATTTGCAAAAATCCTTCCAACATACACACATACAATGCGCCCGCCCTTTCACTCACATACACAAACGCACACATACATAATCACGCTCACACACGTGTATTTATTTTCATAGTTGCGTCAAAGTAACAGTTACTCCAATATACATTCGTACAATTTCATATTTGCGTGTCTCGCGCATTAATAGAGCAGGAAGGGGGTTCAGAAGCATTTGAGGACCCGCCCAAATAAATTAAATCTACATAGGTAAGAAAAAAAAAGAAGACACAAATAGGCTTACGTATGCAGAGATCAAGAAACTGATGAATATTCAAGGATGGCGTATATCTATATATTATAACTTCCTCCCTCACACATGCATGCATATACGTACCTTCATACTGACATATAATAAAGGTATGTAAATTTGTATGTTTACAGTTATATATGTCTACAGTTTTATTCAAGTTAGCAACTGTGAAAACATGATGATGTAAATATATTTCGTTGAAATGGCAATCATTTATGGAACGTTTCTTTCATTAAATGATAAATAAGCTAAACTCAAGGAAAAAGAAATAGTTGCTTTAATTTTATCTACGTCAGACGGAAGATGGAAGTAAACAAGAAACTTTCAAACGACATTTCTGAAATCCTTGCCCACCCACCAAAGCGTAGACGATCATGACTCTCCACAGATTCCTTTATTATATGTGAATTGCCATGGATTTTTGAGAAAGATAGGGGAGTGGTTTCCCGTTACCAACTTTCTGGGTTGTAATTCCTTCTTTTAGACTGGTTGACAGCAAATGTTTGAGAGGCCAATCTATTCTAATTAACCTATAGCTGGGGCTGGGGCTGGGAAAGACTACATTAAAACTTCTTATTTAGTATATATTCTAGGATATCTAAACTCAAGAGTTTTTTTTATCTAAATTAAGTGATTTTATCTAAATCATTGATTGGATAAGTAACAAATAGTAAACGTTTACAGATTTATCATGTTTCGCTTTTATTCAAGCTTCATCAGAAGTTTTTTGAAATGCATTATAGAAGAGAAGGTTCTAGTATTTTAGTTCTGTATTATTTGTTTTTCATTGGTCTAGCAAACCTCAAGTGTCTTTGTCTTAGGGTCTTAATGCGTGTGTGAGCGTGCGTACGTTTAGATTCCAATAACTTTTTTGTGTCAATCTGATAGTGCATAATTACTGAAGATGGTAGGGGAATGTTGACGAGTTTGTGTGTGCCATTTCTAGTTGGTATAGTGCGATTTAGATTATAGTGTATATTATATATATATATATATATATATGTGTGTGTGTGTGTGTGTGTGTGTGTGTGTGTGCGTGCGTGTGTGTGTGTGTGCTGAGAAAACTCCCCTGTAACTATGGCAAAGGTTAATTAATATATACACACAATTTTCGAGTAGGGAGTCGGGAGGTTTCACAAAGGGACAATCCTTACTCAAAAGTACAAAGAATAGGAGATTGTCGAGAGTCATGAAAAGACACGGCATGTACAAGGAGATTTTGAAATCATAGGGGATTTTCTCATAATGTGGACTACTTCTAAAATTTAAAATTACTCTTTACAATTTGTGTTTTTTCTCAGAATTTCCCCCCTCCCACTCCCCACCTCTCTCTCTCATTCTCTCTCACTCTCTCTCACATTCTCTCACTCTCTCTCTCTCTCTCTCTATATATGTATATATATATATATTAATAATTACACATATGCCTACGTTTACAGTACGACTCAGAATTTCACGGTTTTCTTTACACCAATGATTAAATAGTTATTTGCTCACCTCTGTGTGTTCGTAACCGCTCACATATATGGTTGATAATATCTCTTTATTTAGATCATTTTTACATCTCTCTCTCTCTCTCTCTCTCTCCCTCTTTCTCTCTCTCTCTCTCTCTCTATATATATATATATATATATATATATATATATATATATATATATACAGTGTAACCCGGATATAAGAAAGTTGTCGGGACCGGAAAAGAAGTATCTTATATCCGGGTTTCTCTTATATCCGGGTTTGTTCTATTTTGTTTAGGTAAGTATGGCTCTAATTTGGGACCAGAGGAAATCTCTCTTATATCCGGGTTTATCTTATATCAGGGTCTCTTATATCCGAGTTACGCTGTATATATATATATATATGTGGGATAACGATATATAATTCTTATATATCAAGAAAAATATTGGGGAGAAGATATATGACAAATTGGCAAAAGAAATTTCTATTGACGCGTTTAATTACCAGACAAATTCAAACAAATTCAGTCAGATAAAGTCCTAAAGGACGAAACGTGTCAATCAAAAAAAGCGACTGCTTGTGGCTCCGTCTACGAAACTCTGGAGTCGGGATGCTGGAGGTAACATTAGTCAGTTAAGTGACAAAGATATTACTTATATTTTTTCTAATAAGTTTTCTCGAATATTCAGGCAGCTGGATGAAAATAAATAAATACGCTGTTTAATAAATAAGCAGAACATCTATTCAAATATGTCTATCCACGAAAAATAATGTTTAGGTAATAATATTAATAATAAACATATACACATACACGCACATACTGACAGACAGACAGACACACATACACATATGCGTGTGTGTGTGTGTGTGTGTGTGAGAGAGAGAGAGAGAGAGAGAGAGAGACTATTATTGCCATCCCCACGAATTAGACGGATACCTAAAATAAATTCAAATAAACGCATGTATAAATAATTTAAGGTTTATTTACACACACACACACACACACACATACACACACACACACACACACACACACACATATATCTAGTGAGGTATGTATGTATGTACGTATGTGTATATGTATATCCCACTGCGTATAGACACATGCCTGAAGGCCGAATTTAATAAACGCGGGCAAATACACAAATAACCGCCGCCCGTTCGCAGAGAGAGAGGGAGAAAGAGAGAGAGATAGAGAACGAGAGAAAGAGAGAGAAATAGAGAGAGAGAGAGAGAAAGATAGAGAGAAATAGAGAGAGACGTAAGCCAGGAGGGATGTAACACGTGATCCGCATTTCACGCGGACCTTGATGTAGGCGTAATCACTTACATTCGTACGTATGCAATCTGCGGTCACTTGTTGACCAATTTGATGGACTTGCATAGGACGCGCGACTATATTTATATGCAATTAATATACATCTCACTTTCTCTAGGCCGCTTACACACGTCTAACTCATGCGCGTGCGCAGCCACACACTCTTACATATATGTGCATATATATGAATGCAGAGAACATATATATTTGTATACATATATGTATACATATATGTACACATACATATATTTAGAGGGAGTATATTCATAGTATGTATATATATATTATATATCGTATACTATATATATATATATATATATATATATATATATATATATATATATATATATATATATGAGATACACTATATTTATGTATATATAGTCACATATAAGAGGTACTATCCGAATGGATCCAAGAAAAATATAACGAAGAAGCCGTTAGTTGGATTTCAAGAGGTTTGTAAATAAAATATCTTTTAATCAATTCACCTTGAGTAAGGCGATAATGCGACTAAGACGCAAAGGGGGCTACTGGTTGTGAAAGAGAATTAGAAGACATTAGAAGGGAGCGGATACCGAATCCTAAACAGCAAACAAGGGATATACCACTTAACTGATCGATGTCATATTCAGCACGTTATCTCCGGACTTTCGTAGACGAACCCTTTTAGTAATTGTTTAGTCCCCTCGTCAGGAGATTTCAGCAACATATATATATATATATATATATATATATATATATATATATATATATATATATATATATATATATATTCTGTTTATACGTTATTTATTTATAGATAAGTAATGCTCTGTTTATAATGAACAGTATTAATAATAAGTTTACAATAAACAGTAAGGCACAGTGGAGTAATGGACAGCGGCTCGGATTGAGGAATCGGAGAACCGAGTTCAAATTCTAGTCGAATCTATTGCATTCACTTACGAGCTAATACCCTTGGGAACGGTATGAATCCTCCAGCTAGTGGTAAATAGCAAGACTGACCGGGTTCTATAGCCTTGGATGGCAACTGGTCTACCGCGGAAAGAAATAGCAACCTACTGCGGGAAAAATCTGCCCCGTCAGTCATGTATCGAAAGATACATGATCGCTTAACTATGTATCACGCATGGCACACAACTGATTAATTACATTTACGGCCTGAATGTCGGGAAATTTTGTAGAAAATATGTATCCCCCGACAGGAATCGAAGCTGTATCCTACACGGAACCGTCATTTGGCCTGATAGCCTGACGTGCTATACAATTTCATAAACGGTAAAAGTAATTAATACAGAATTCACCTTGTCCTGAGATGCCATCCTAATTCTTCACGCATGGTCTCATGATCAATGGTGATACCCTGGAACAATGGAGGAGCCTCAGCAGAACCATGTTGTATCCCACATGTCCCACATAACGTACATGACACACATAACCCATATAGCCCAGGAATAGCTAGCGAGGTATTTTATATTGTTACTAATTCATGGCTATCCTTGCTCCCCTGATACGACTCCACTGGACTACTTTATTCGGAACATCATCACAAAGCCAACGATAGCAAAGATTAGTTGCAGGCCGCCATAGCGAATGTAATGACCAAACTGAAGCGGACGACCCGATCCAGGAATACAGATACTGTGTAACCCGGATATAAGAGACTCAGATATAAGAGAAACCCGGATATAAGAGAGACCTCTGAGTATAAAGAAATAAATTTTGAACATTTCACAAACTTCATTTAATCACCTTCAAAATATTTCCCTTGGGAGTTAACACATTACTCCCAGATTTTCTGGCTGTGCTGGTAATATTTCTGATACGCCTTCTCTGAAATGCTATGACGCTCCACCGTCGTATTTCTCATAATTTTTTCTCGTGACACAAATCGCTTCCCTTTCAGTGTAGTTTTCAGATTGAGGAAGAGCCAGAAGGCAAACGGTGACAAGTCGGGAGAGTAGTGAGCCTGACGACCAAGTGATGTGCTATTCTTGACCAGGAAAGCTTTGGTCATTGGGGACAAATTTCGCCTATACTCTCCGCATGCACAAATACCCCGTTAGAATGTAATGCATTGGTCCTGTGCTTATTCCCACTTCAAGGAAAGTGTTCAGTTTCCTTAATAGTTTCACGAAGTTCTTCCATGACCTTCTCAATCGGCTCTTCATTTTGGCTTGTGAGTGGCCTGCCTGAGCACGTCTCACTCTACACTGAGGTGTGGCCATTTTTTAAACGGTTGCACTACTCCTTGATCTACGTTTTGAAAATGGCATAATTTCCACAGACCTGCTGAATCTTCTGGATGGTTTGAGCCTGAGCAACTTGCGTAAAAACGAAAATCCGACGAGTGCGCAGTACACGTTTGTACTCTAGGGGTAACAACCGGGAACTGACGCTACCGGTGCGAAAACTTTACACATGCGTTGGAAGGGTGGCATCATCTCCCATCCAAAGGATTTTCCCCACGTGGAATTAGTTTTGGCCGGAAAAAATAAAGTCAGATATAACAACGTGTATATATATATATATATATATATATATATATATATATATATATATATATATATATATATATATATATATATATGAGCATTTGTTTACATTTGTAAAAACAATACGCTAGATTTAGTTGTGTAACTCTACCGAGTGAAGATAGCTCTGGCTGACACCAAATTAGTTGCGTTTCAATCCTGGCTTAAGGCATTCGGAAGTCTAGTCGCACTGAGGAGCTGTGATACAGCGAAACAGTACTGTCTGTGAATGACACACACACACACATATATATATATATATATATATATTATACTGATTTTTTTCTGTTGAACATCTTTGTTTCCTTTAAAACTTTTTTCTCAATTACCTGGCGTACATTGTAGATAAAAGATGTAAGTAAAGTAACAAATACATTTGAAATGGTAGATGACACTTAAAACACAAAGGCAAATATAGCGATTTACTAAGTCTGGTGTAATACCGAAGTAAGGTTCACCCAATGAGGATTAAAATCACTGCTCCCTCGCAACTGATCTAATGAGAGAAGCTTGCTAACAACTGTATCACGTCGAAGTGCCCATCTCCATATGTAAATATATGTATGTAGCAAGAGTTAAATGACTTCATTGATGCAAGCATTACGTGTGAAAACTACATAAATATGTAGAATTTTGACTATTATTAGAAGAGACTTTTCAAACAACTATCAGGCCGATAAACAGTGTCCCTGCATATAACGCGCACGTATCGTCATCGAAGTTTGGAACCGAAGTTAAATCAATCGGGTGGAAGAATAAGCGCAGCAAGGTAACTTGATATCGTTCCTCAAGATTTCGTTTGACGACATATTAAGAAAGTTGTTTATGACAAAAAACCCGAAATACTTCAGAGTTTTAAGAAATTCATTGAAGAGACAGATTCAATAATATTTTAAATGTAGACATTTCGAAGTTTTTATAAAAGATACCAAATTTGCATTGACAATATTGACTCATTTATTGTTAAATATTCATGACTTCTTGATTTATCAATAAAATAAAGCTTATTTTGTTTAATATGCCATGAGCTTTTATATTTGCTGAAATTGATATCCAGAATAGATATTATCGATTTCGATTTGAACAAAGAAAAGTTCTTCAGGGGCGTAGAAGGAAATATAAATGATACCATATTTTCATCATTCAAGATATCTTTTTGTTGAATTGCCAAAAGAGATAAGCATTTGATAAGAACAAAAAAGCTATATTTGCGGATCACTGTGGGGACAACTATACAGTGTCCCCGCTCCCACCAATAAAAAAAAACAAAAAAAAAAAACAAAACGAAACAAAAACAAAACACGGCACAATAAACGCAACAACTCCATAATTACTCATACAGATTTAAGTAATGAATCAAGTAAAATGATAATACAACTTATAAGAATGCAGTATTTTCGACATTCCTTGCGCACGCACGCACGCACACACGCACGCACATACACACACACACACACGCACACACACATATATATATATTATGTGAGGGAAGACTGAGCGGTGACACTGTTTAATGAATGAATGCAATCTTCAGGCCATGTGTTTTGTTTTATATATATATATATATATATATATATATATATATATATATATATATATATATATATATATATATGTATATATATATATATATATATACTTATATGAAGAAACATAGTCTTAAGTCTGCTATATTTATGGGATAAAGTGCTCATTAACGATTGCATCTAGTATGAAACAGACCGTCGCCTCTAAGTGTTGAGTTCGATGTTCACTTTTATATATGTATATATATATATATGTATATATATATATATATATATATATATATATATATATATATATATATATACATACATACATACATATATATATATATATATATATATATATATATATATATATATATATATATATATATATAGTGTGCGATGGATAAATTGTCACTTAAATTACGCAAAAATGACAATAAAACTGACATCTCATTAGAACGAATATATTTATCAAAATTACACAAAATATCTCGAAATTGTAAAGAGTAAATTTATTAAATAAAATTGCCATTGGCTTCAACCATGGCTTCCAGACGACTTCGAATACTCCTGAATCTCAATTGGTGAATGCTGCATAATCCTTGCCTTCAGTTCATCTTTAGCGTTACAAGGAGTTTTGCTGATCTCTCTCCCAACTGCGTATCACGCATAATAATCAAGGGGGTCGGAGACTAGGCTGTTAGGTGACCAGATAAAAGGGATAATGCGGTCGCAGAAATTGTAACAGACATGTCTGGGTTCTCCTGCATAGGGCCTTCCAGAAGCTACTCTCTTGATTCAGGGCAGCACTACCTCCTCAAGGTACTTGATGTAGGCACCCGTGTTGAGTCTGAGGCCCTCTTTAACAAATTTGCGGTTTCTTTTCTTATCAGAACGATCAGAGTGAGTTTTTCGTACCTTGCAAATCACAATTACACTCATCCACCTCTTACCAAATTCTCTGCACTGTCCTCAGATTGACACCCAACTGAATAAATTGTTTTGAATAGTGGATGTTATGGCGTATGTTTTTATCTGAGTCTGTTTTTATCTAGTTTCTTGTCATTGTTATTGTTATTAATAATGTCGTTATTTTTTGTGGTTGTATATTTTGTATGCCTTTCTCTTAGTATTGTGGATGAAATAATAAGGACATTGGAGTTTTTTTAAAGTGTTTTTTTTATGTATATTCCTTTTTTGGGTGAGTATTTGGGGCTGCCGATTCTTAGTGCTCTTAAATAGAATCCTATAATTATTCCAGATTTGATCTTATGGCTGTGGTAGATGCATCTGGATACGAAAAAATTGATAAGATTATTCTTGTTGAATAATTTATGTATATGAATTAAGAAGAATTTTGTGGTAAGATACTTTCGAAAGAAGCTCTTTCCAGAATTTCCAAAAATAAAGAAGCCAAAACACCACCAGGAGGGGACCCCGTCGGGCAACCAAATTTTTGTCTATAAAATTTGTTACCGAAGGTGAAAAAGACATTGATAACTGATTGAATGGCACATTTTTATGATTTCATGCGTAGGAAGAAGTAATTTTATTTTGTTTTAAGTGGAGTTTTAGTAAATTTAGATATTTCTTAACAGAAACATTTTTGTAAAAATTTTTAAATTATAGATCTAAACTTCGCATATATATCTTTTTGATGTCTATGAATTTTAATTTATTTAAAAGATCACCAGAGTTTAAGTGCTAATTGTACCAAGAAGCGGGGTTAAAATTTTGAATAGTGTACCGGCTTTTTTTTATGGGGAACACTGCCGATTCCTGATATAATGGGTCTCATCGGGATGCCCGGATTATGTATTTTTGCTAATCCGTAAAGTGTGGGTGTTTTCGGGTGGTGTTTAATGAATTTTAACCAAGAACTATCTTCATTATTAATAATTTCTTGGTTTCGTTTTTAAATTTTTGCTTTTCTTTTGTGACCGGTTCGTTTATTTATTTATTTTATTTATTTTTTCATAAACCGTCATCGAAGAGGAACTATTACCGACAAAGTCTGTCTACTCAACTTTTCATATTGTCTTCCCAGTTTTTGACTGAAGTATTTTACGTAGGGATTAAAATTTTTAATAAACGCGCCAAAATATTTTTCGGGTAGGTGGGGGTTATATTCAAGTATTTTCGATTGTCACAGTCATTGCCAAGAATTAATAATGGTCAATATGGTAATGAAGATGTATTCGACAAAACCCCGTCATTTTTAGATTGCAGGAATTAGAATTTAAATCAGTTGAAGGTGACGTCATTTGCAATAGTCAAATGGAAAAACATTTATCAAACATTTATACATATTCTTTTCTTCACACCTATTTCAATATACGATCTCCTGTGGGAAAAAAAATATTTCATGTTGGTTGTCTCTCTTCTATTATAAGGGTTTCTACAATTTTGAATCTTTCTTAGAAATCAGCAATATATATATATGTTTGTTTTATCTATTAAAATTTGTTTAGTTAATATTATTTTGTTTTTGATGTGTTGATCTATATGTACACAAATTGTACATAAGTTTTGACAAATGACCAGTCAACCTACGAGAGTATATGGCGCATGCGTGGCCAATGTAAGAATTTAATTTTTTTGATAATTACTATTATTATTATTAGCGACAATCTATCTCAAAGAACATGAGAATTCATAAACATTATCTTTACATAGGGTGGATTTTCGAGGTGCTGAACTATTTCTAAGAATTAGACTAAACATTTTGAAATTTTTAGCGAATGATAAATCAAAGTTATTAGGACGGTTAACTGTGATAGACCGGTGATAGACCGGTGATAGACCGGTGATAGACCGGTGATAGACCGGTGATAGACCGGTGAATTATATCTTTATGGCCCTTTCCCTGTGTTTATAATGACGATGCATCTGGTTCCGATAAAATAATTTAATGGAGTCTTTATTTTTATATATATATATCAAGATGGTTGGTTATGTTATATTTTTCTAAATTTCTTTGAAGGCAATCTTAATAGCCAGATCACAAGATCTGGCTATAAATTATTGTTATATAATAAAACTTCTTTGGATAAATTATTGCTGGATATATTTATGTATATGAAAGAATTCAGTTTTAAGGTATGCTATATTTATGTAATAAAGTGCTCAATATCAGGGAGAGAGCGTATGTAAATATAATATAATACGTAAATACTACGTTACTTAAAAATCGAATATTGAAAACGAACAAGAATGAACGAAAATAAATAAATTAAATAAATTAACAAAAACAAGTAAAATAAATCAATCCAAAAAAATAAATAAGTAAATAAACTAAGTAAATAACAAACAAATTATCAAACTACGTATGCACAGATATGCACAAGAAAACGCAGTAATCACAACCAACAATAAAATAAACAATAAGAAATAAAAATGTTAACTAACAATACGCCAACGTCCTGGGTGTGACGATAAACTACATCCAGCAGCAAGACCTCTGAATGAGACGTTTTGAGGAGCGTGAAACCACCTCTAAATTACTGTTGTTCTCAGGTTGACTGATCCAGCGTGGTAGCACCTGTTAGTGTCCCAGCTATGGTTAAATAGTTAACCCCCCAAATTTGGGTCAAGACACGATGAAAGTATAAACATTTTTATCGGAACGATACGAACAATACATCCAAGTTTTACAAAAAAGAAAATACCAGCATTTTCGTAAAAGAAATTACTGAATATGTATATCAAGCACTTGATAATAACGGCGAAGCTCGTGTTATGGCTTTAGATATCTCGAAGGCGTTTGACAGGGTTTGGTATGTTGGTTTTCTACGTAAGCAACAGGGCTACGGCTTTACAGGACGGTTGTTTGATTTCATCCAATCATTACTATCAAATCGTGAAATGGTCGTTTTGAATGGTCTCGCTTCCAGATCTTTTCACGCGAACACGGGTGTCCCCCAAGAGGCTTTATCCTGGGTTCTACGCTGTTTCTGATCTTCATCAATGATCTTCCTGTGTCATCAGTTCCCAAATAGGCATTTATGCAGATGACACTACCATTTACTTCATCATCAGCCGCCATCTTCTGTTGTCTGGAATCCCGTTCATCTTTTATCCTTTCCTCATTCCCCACTATACACATTTGCACTTTCTTTAACTCCCTGCGTACTAATCACACTCCTGCCTTGGTTGGGGTGAAATAATAAAAAAAAATGCAATCCAATAGATTACCCACAATGCAACACTGACCTGTATATAAATATAGAGTCGGGCAAAAACACAACTCACATAGACTGAGGATTGCTTTTAGCGTGAAACAGACTGTTAGCTCTGCGTGTTGATTTATCCACTTGTATTTACACATACACACACACACAGACACACACACATTATATATATATATATATATATATATATATATATATATATATATATATATATATATATGTGTGTGTGTGTGTGTAATTTGGCAGCAACTTTTCTTTTAAATATAGATAATTGGCAAATGTTTGTTTAAAAAAAATTTGACTAAAAATATTGACCCTGAAGATGAACAATGATGTTCGAAAGCGCTAGGTCATCGTACGGACAATACTTATTTCGAAATGATTTTCAAATAAAAAGTCTCATTAGAGAATATGAGAAAATTCAAAAGAAAATATGCAAGACTATGTTGTCTTTAACATTCAACACTACATGTTTAATATATATATATATATATATTAGATGCAGTCTATTTTTATTTTAAGAGCGCGTATAAAAGAACTGTGGCGGGGGGTTAGGGGAACCCCCGCTTAATGCTTTACACTTCATGCTCTAATAAAATACAGTTGCACGCATTCACCCGCGTGACGCTTACTATTATCGTTTATATACGTGTCATTTAATATCGACTTATTACAAATTCCTACAATCCGACCTTTCTCGCTGCCTTTCTCACTTTCATCACAACCTTTCTCAGTCTTCTATCTCTTCAAAGCTATCCCAGCCAGTTCAAATTTCTCTCTGTCTGTCTGTCTCTCTTTATATATATATATATATATATATATATATATATATATATATATATATATATATAGATATATATATATATCTATATATATATATATCAATCTGTTAATATCTATCTATCTATTTATCTATCTATCTATCTATCTATCTACAACACCCTGTTCATATCTATCTATCTATCTATCTATATATATATATATATATATATATATATATATATATATATATATATATATATATATATATATATAGGTAACTATACTCGTGTCGAAAAACCTTCGAACTCTTGATTTAACAACAGCCAAATCAATCACGAAGGAAAAAAAGATTTTAAAAAAGAAAGAGCCAGGAATATGAAAGTCTGTCGAAAATAATCGCACAGATACAGGTTCAAGGCCCAAAGAAAAAAACCCCGATACGAGTAAACAACTAACTAAAGAGCTCGATACAAACGTAGAGCAGACCTAGTCAAACCTAATGAGCCAGACAAACCTACCAAGGTTTCACTTAGGCAGATCGTCAGGGTTTGACTATATATATATATATATATATATATATATATATATTATAAATTTACTAATTTAAAAATATGATTCCATGGCGACACAGGAATTATCATGTTTCAAAAACAGAAACAAAACACTTCAAATTATTTAATTATAGAATTAATTTAAAATCCCTAGTACTGTTTCATTTTCAAGCAAATTTTGGAATAAGTGATTTTGAAATTTACTGAGTTTTATAAGCACATGCATTCTTAATATTATTTGCTACGGATACGGGGAAATTCAATCATTTTGACAAGGGGTTGTAGGTGATATCCATTTTCACTGACAGCTATTGTATCAAAATATGAGTTACTATCGAAATCAGGTTAAGTTTAGGTAGGGTAGAGTTCCTGTTCAACATATATATATATATATATATATATATATATATATATATATATATATATATATATACTAGCAGACTTCGTCCGCTCGCAATGGCTTCGCAAAATACGATATGTTCACTACTTGAAATCCTTGAAACAAAAAAATCCTCGTGGTGGGTTGGGTAAATACAAATTACTCTCTCGAGTAGTTTGTAACACCCTATTTATCATCTCTCAGTTGCGTCTCTGTCTTTGGGCAGAGTGCGCTCAGGGACGGCTCCGTCGAAGGACAGAGTCGCAACTGAGGAAAATTATACTGAAAGGTGTCCAGCCCTGGGGAACAGCTGCCCGATGCCGCACCCTCTCATTGCATTAGGGAGAGGGTTCGGTGCTCGCACCGAGGCCAGAGCAACCGAATTGTCCGTTGGCAGCAGCAGAGACGATGATTCAGGTTGTTGATCTTCATAAAAGTTCTTGAGTTTATCAAGCGCTTCATTGAAGACTTGGGCAGATTTAAGGGATGGATTTGAATATTTTTATGGCAGCTCAGGAAAGGATTGTCCTTGTCGGCTCGATTATCCCCACAACTCAACAAAGATAATCGTTAAGGGATTCATACATCATAAAGTAGCATTTCTTTCTTGTATGTTTTAATCATTTAAAAAAAAAAATTAATTGAGAGAGCAGCACGTAAACAAAATGATGCTGGGGTAGTGGACCTATTATATCCATTATAACACTGAGGCTGATAAAGGTATGCAAGACACATGTATCACAACCAGATATGTGTAATAATATAATTAGCTTTGACCAAAACAGTGCATAACCTTGAATGTGGGTTCTAGATAGAAATAATTTCAGGTCGGGTAACCCAGTTCAGGCGCTGACATTGGGTGTGCCTCAATATCTCAATGTGTCTCTTAAGTTGGTTGGGCTGAATCACCCTTTAGAAAAAAAAACAACCCTGACTGATGGTACCCCAATACTCCCGCTCGTGAACGAATATGCACAGTGTGTCAGCCCCTGTGAGAGATACACAACTGATTAAGTATATCTGTGGTACTGAATAGGATATTTACCGTGCTCCATCACTAAGACAAAACATATACAATGTTAACACCTACAATCAATTAAGATCAGAAACCACAAATAAGACCATTTATTGTTGTTGTTGTTGTTGTTGTTGTCTGTGGTATCATCTTGCGCAGAAAATAATTTTATGTGTCTAATTAACAAGTCCTCTCCCTCAGGTTCTATGTGTAACAAGGGGAGTTATCTATGCACATTTGCGATGTTTCGTTTAGATGGAAATGTTTTCGAGGATGATATGTGCAGTTTCGTACAAAGTAATCTTTTGTAACTCTGAGGTGCCGATGTGTCCAGGGATTTTACTCACATGATTTTCGGTACTCTATCCCAACACGGATAATCGTAGTTTTAAGTTTACACATTTTTGTTACTTCGATTTGCATTTTTATTATTACTTGTTACTTTGAGTTCGTTATTATTACTATTATTGTTTTATTTCCCTTGATTTCTGGTGTATATTCAATTCTTTCCGTGTTCCCTACCAGAGACCTAAGGTCAGAAATGGTACCACGACATTTTCCACTGAGCAGTTTTGAAAATAAAATCGTACATATTTTACATAAATAAAGCCCTTCGTAAGGTGTAGGTTGTACTTGTGAATACAATTTTTGTATTTCTTTAAGGTATGGACTACAAGGGATTCCTTCAGTCAGTCTATTGGAATCTCTTCGGAGGGATCCAACTACAACTGGAATTGTTAATGTCCTCATGCGCCACATGTTTGAGATTTCAGTTTCAAGGTCCTTGTATTTTGATAGTTTTTTTTGAAGATCTTCAAAGATGCATTGCAATCTAGAGGGACTGCCATGTCAATAACAAGGCACATTTTGTGTTTGAGGTATCTAATCATGATGCCAGGGCGATTAGCTTTGATTATTCTGTCTGTATGCATTGTAAAGTCCTATAAAATTGTTAAGGTCCTATCTCTGTTACCGGGTCTCGGTGATGTTGTTGTTGTTATTATTATTATTATTATTATAACAACAACAACAACATTGGCGATTCAGCTGTTGAATGCTCAAAGCATCAGAATTATTTATTCTCCAGTCTTTTCGACACAAATCCAGGTGAGCCGATAAGGAGGAATACTACTGTAATTTTTACGGTCCACAAATTTCCTAAATTTCTTTTGTGGCGTCCAAATATTTGCTCAGTTTTCTCTCCTTTGGAGTTACAATTCATTTTTTTTCATTCCAATTCTGTCTACAATGAATAGGTCCTATATTTCCTAGACTGCATTGATGGATTTTTATTTTGTATGTTCTCTTGAACGTCTAAACTTTTCAACTTAAAATCCGAAGTTACATTGCAATGATGCCTTCCAAAAACAAGCAAAGTATTAAAAAACAGGAAAACTGCATTAGAAACATAGAAAGAACTATGAACTGCTGCGTAACATCCTTCAATGGCAGTAAATGTTGGCGGATTTCTTTACGGATTAAAAGGAGACTTAAATCAATACAAACTCTGATTCTACAGAAGGATGCTGAGAATACTATTGATGCAGCATGTGAGCAACTAGGATATTTTAAGGAAAATGAAAACAAATATGACAGTTTCTGGGAATTATAAGAATAAGGAGGAAAGAGGTCTTGGAGAATTTGACACTCACTGGACCTGCTGAAGCCAAGAGTGGCGGAGAGAAACAGCGAGTAACCTACATAAAGAGATTGTGTAGATGGATAGCAAAATATGGACGAGGAGAGATAATAAGGGAACAAATATCGCTTAGAGCTCACGATGGATAGGAAGATGTGGAGAGCTATGATAAGCCATGACCTGAAGGGACACATTACGTAGTTCCGCCATGTCAATAACAAGGAAATATCATTATTATCATTGAAATTATATCACAAGAAGAAGAAGAAGAAGAAGAAGAAGAAGAAGAAGAAGAAGAAGAAGAAGAAGAAGAAGAAGCTTTGTGACCACAGTTGCTAATTTTAAAGCCGTGTTCTATAAAATTTTAAATTTTGTTACTTGCAACTTCAGCGCTAGTTTTTAAAACAAGTAGTAGCGGGGTTTGTTTACTTGTAGACTAGTCAGACAATCTTCTGTCTGGGTAGGTCTGAGCTAGTAAATATGAACACTAGTCAACAGTGTGTTTTGATGGAGGACTAATAATTGCATCTAGTTTACTATTACTAACGATTACTACTTCTATCCCATAATAGTTGGGAGATTTATTTTATGAGACGTATTTGGAAATCTAAAAACTATTATATCACAAAGCTACCTACCTATTTTCTCACTACCGACATTCCCTTAAAATACTAACAGCAACACTAGCGCAACTTAGTACCAAAAAATATCATTTGTCAGTACTGATAAGATTAGTGATATCAGTATTAAAACTATTTAAAATCACTCCTACAATCAACACGACCTATTTCAACTCCTGCTAGGATGGATACCCCACACACTCCATACCATTGTCGGTACCCCGTTCATGCATTGATTCCTAAATATAGCACCACCCAGCGGAATTTGCTAGGAGAGAAAACTAGTTAAATCAAAACATCGCTCGGTCTTCGTTTTTGCGGGGAATCCGCCCAGTGGTACCAGAGACGTCGTTGGCTACAAAATTACAAAACTAGAACAAACCGGGCAATAACTTAGCCCGTGGCCCGAACAAACGTGCAGGGCAGGGTCTTGTCACTTGATTGGCTAACACTTGGGTGTCGACGTTTTTTGCTATCTTTCCAAAGCGAGTGAGGGGATGGGTTTTGCTTGGGGTTTGAGAAGGAAGAAAAAATCAACAATAACATTCTGATGCGGGTGTGCAGATATTAATCTCTATGTACGTTCGCCTGTATGCCAGCATGCGCATTTGGCTCCCCTTCTCTCCCCCCTCTCTCTCTCCATATATATATATATATATATATATATATATATATATATATATATATATATATATATTTGGAATTTAAAACAGTTGGTCGGTTAGTTGCTTTTTTAGCGGCTTATTTTTTTTTATGGCATAACATCTTTAATGCTGAAATTTAAATATTTTGTACACAATTTTATTTTATTTTGTGAGATAATAATGGTTTAGTGATACAAATCTTACTAATTAACCCATAAAGGGGGTTGCTGAAGAGGTGGATTTATATCTTTCCCAAGGGTATTTGTGCGTAAGTGAATATAGCGAACCCAACTTGAATTGGAACTCGGCTCTTCGATTATCAAATCCGAGGCATTATGCATTACACCACCCGCAAATCCAACCTTACAATACCTGCTATTCCCAAGCGGTTACCCATCTAGGCACTGACTAGGCTCGACGTTGCTTAACTTTGATGGCCGTACGGGAACAGGTGTTTCAACGTGATCTGGCCGTAACCCGGAATTTAAAACAAGTGTTTATTGAAGAAATGCAAGTTGACTGTACAGAAAGTCATATCCGCACTGACACACACACACACACACACACACACACACACACACACACACACACACACACACACACCGCTTTCACGCACAGCAAAACGTACAACCACATACACACAAACACACACACGGACACACACACACGCGCGCACAAAAACAAATTATACATATACACACACGTCTGGTATGAAAAGACACGCGTTTACAAAAAATATCTACACAGTTACATATCGTTTTATATCTACTAGGACACCGATAATTAGCTTCCATTTACAAATATCTCTGCAGACCTTAAGACCTATCTACATGATAAAGATACATATGAAGCTTTGTCAATAAGTTTGTGGCATAAATTTAAACACCAAACCTTTATTTTTCAACATAATCACGTTCTTTGCCAATGCGTTTAATCCAAGACTTCTACACAGATCACAGAGATCGTTCATTATCGCATGAAGATTTACGATCAAAATTCTCTAATAATCGATGAGCTCAGATATGTTCAAGTGAACACAGAGAGTGCAAAGGAAAACACAATGTGTATCTATTTAAAAAGCACACATTTCATTCATAACATTCATATGTTTACAAAAATCGAAGCAAAGACGAAAATATAGACTACATGAGAAGACACATGTGAATACACAAGCATTCTTATGATAATATGCATTCGTGTGCGATAGTAAATGTATGCTTAAGCAAAGATAGATACGTACAAACTGCAAAGCCGGAACGTACATAGAATCACACACACACACACACACACACACACACACACACACATATATATATATATATATATATATATATATATATATATATATATATATATATATATATATATATATATATATATATATATGATTCTATGTACGTGGCGACTGAGGTGAACACCAAGTAGCGGCAATCTGTTTCATGCCTCAGCACAATCTTCAGGATGGCCTGAAGATTGCGTTGAGGCATGAAACAGATCTTTGGTGTTTACATCAGTGTTTACTTTTATAGTTACATACACTCTATCCCTGATATCGAGCACTTTTAACCATAAATATACCATAACTTAAAGTTATATTTTTATCATATATATATATATATATATATGTGTATAAATATATATATATAATTATTTTTTCATGTATACAAAAGAATTACTTAATTGTTCATTTCCCCGATTCCGCATTTCGTCGTAATCTGTCTGTTTTCCAAGGGGTTAATCCGTATATACTCGGATGAACACCTTTAAAAGATGACATATTACAGTTACGTAATTATTTTGTATACATAAAAAAAAACAATATTATTTTTTTTTATAATATTGAGCACTCTACAAAAATATCTGCTTCACTTTTAAATCTTAAATTTAGATTACATATATATATATATATATATATATGAATGGATGTTTTATCTGATATTATTTGTTTATTTTTAATGGGTAAACATGTGTGAGTTGCTCTCCTGTAATTCTTTTTGATTTATTAAGCAATGAAATTAATGCCAATCGGTCTTGATTGAGAAGTCCTACTAAAGAAACATTGTGTTTCCGACAAGAATCGAACCTGTACCATCTTTTCTCTTTTACATTTTCATCCTTTCAGGGAAGTCGTTTCTACAGGCGAAACGGGGCTGTACCAACTAGGCCACAGAGACCGTGTGCATAAAGCAAGGTATCAATTACCTATTTAAGGAATGCACAATTTTTCGAGTTGAGACTTCTACGATATCTAAAATTTTTTTTAGCAGGATTTTCATTAATATCACTGTTTAAGAAAATAAAGGAGACAAAGAGAGCACCTCACAAAAGTGTACCCGCTAAAAATAACGTTCATAGTAATAAAGATATATATATATAGTAATAAAGATATATATATATATATATATATATATATATGTATATATATATATATGAAGAAATATAGTCTTAAAGTGTGGTATATTTATGGGATAAAGTGCTCATTATCAGAGATAGAGCGTGTGTAAATATAAAAGTGGACATGGAAGTCAGCACTTATATATATATAAAAGAAAATAAGCCGACAAAACATTAAGTTAGTCTAGTACAATGCCAACATATACGAAGTATCAACACAGACATATAGACTACTTATGCCAATATATATGCTTACACATAAAGCTGACGTATACTTACGTACATCAACAATTTTGCAGCGTTATACTGAAAGCAAGAAGCATTTATTTCACTCAATATATATTTGTTAAAAAGATCCCTTTCTATGGTGGATATTACTCACTTAAACTGAACACTATAAGGTGAAAATTTCCGATCAAAATCAAACTTATATGTATGACATGTTACGAACTTATTAATACGCTGTTGTATTAAAGCACGCGCTTACGCAAAGACGTGTCACATCTGGAGATAAAGAGACAATCAATATATATATATATATATATATATATATATATATATATATATATATATATATATACACACACACACACAACTGTTTATCTTTTCCTAAAGGAATTCATTTCGGGCCAACACTTTTTCAAACGAAACTTTTTTTCCCCTTTTTTTGACGAAACAAGGGATAATATTCGCAATATATATATATATATATATATATATATATATATATATATATATATATATATATATATATAGTTATCCACAGACGCTGTATCACAGTTCCTCAGTGTGTATAGACGTCCGATTGCTTCACGATCGAAACCCGAATGATTTGACATCAGTCAGATATCTTACCTCTAGGACATCGTCGCAGAAAGGAAGGGAATTTTAACGTCTTTCTCTATACGAAATACGCCAGCAGTTCGGAGAACTCACTGCATACTTGAAGAATAATGCTTAATAGAAGTAGGAGATCAACCGGATCAATAACACTCAGAAAACAGTTTGCCTGCTTTATGTGAAGGGGTTATCAGAGAAAATATAAAAGATCTGCGGTCCATATAACATCAGGACAACCTTCAAAAGCTGGACGACACTTCGCAGATATCTCTCCCGAGTAAGACCTTTCCATAGAGGAGAACATGACTAAAGACTGTGTGTACGCCATCCTGTGCAGCTGCAGAAAGAAATATAAAGGGGAGATAGGCCGCCCCCTTAAGGTAAGGCTTGAAGAACACCAGAAAGCTGTAACATGAAGGGAAGTGGAAAAATCAGGTGTGGCTGACCACATATGGAGAGAAAAGGGAGATCACTGCCCTCTGTAGGATCAGGTTAAAATCATAGACAAAGAACATCATTGGAAAATTCGTAAACTTAAGGAATCAGCCCATATGCTAGGCCACAAAAGTCTCCTGAGCCGACCAAGCATAGAAATGTATACAATATGGGAAACAGTAATAAGGAGTACCAAAGAAAAGCAATAATAACAACGAAAATAGCAATATGAGCACTGGTAAAAAAATGTAAACTGAAGACATTAGATTTATAATATCCAGAAATTCATACACAGATGTCCTCAGGGACACATGACATAGTGGATAAAGGCGTTAGTTAGATCCAGTGACAGGACCCAAGGAGTGTGAGTTCAATACCTGGTTAAGGCGGTGGAGAACTAGGAGAGAGGAATTAACAGGGGATAACTGATTAGGCATGGCACGTGGAACTAGAACAGTCTACCCCAGTGAGCGAAATAAAGGGTTCAGTTCAACATCCCAGTCACCTGAAGAAGGTGTTTGGAACGGCCGAAACGTTGTGATAAATATCGCAACAAAGATGAGTACAATAGCCCGAATAATGTAAATAATGTACATAATACCTCATCTCAGAAATATAGATAGATGGTAATTTCCTTTCGTCTTTTAATACTGACCCCGAGAAAGCTCATCCGAAAATATGAACGAATCCTGTTGAAAATAAGCAGACAAAACTTGTCTAAACTATTTAATGAAATTTGCCTCAACACACACACACACACACACACACACACACACACACACACACACACACACACACACACATATATATATATATATATATATATATATAGGCCTATACACTTTATTTACTAAGATTTGCTTTTCCACTTATGCACATATTCAAAATCTCTGTCTAAATACATAGACCTGCAAACACAGATAAGAAAATACATAAATACATATATGCAACAAAACCATGCATATACATATATATCGACACATGCTCATACGCAAATTATACAAATAAGGACACGTACGCAGGAAAACAATTTAGATGACACACCCACTTATAATATATATATATATATATATATATATATATATATATATATATAGCAATTGGACAGCCTAAAACAGGAAAATATACAATTGCTTGTAGAAATAGTAAGTATGTTGTATTTGGAATAAGTTCAAAATGTGAGGCGAACCAAAGTTTAGACTGCACTGAACTGTCAAGTAGAAGCGAAATAACTACCCGACTTGAAAATCGAAAATCAAAATCCGGGCTTTTAGCAAATAACGACCACTGGAGCCGAGGAGTAGGAAACGCGCAATTGCCTCAGCCACTGAGGTGTGGAACAGGTTTTCCTAAACACAAATGCTGACAGCTCAGGAATAGTTCCTTTTGAATTCGTAATTAATATGTAATTTAAAATATATAATGGCTTGTATACACACATAAACACTCACAAACACACACACATATTCCGTTTATACGTTATTCTAACAGATACAATTTATTTAAGTAATTGCTCTAATAAATTGTATCTATTAAAATAAGGTATAAATAGAAAATATATTAAATAATTGTCGGACTTAGTCAATGTCATTGTATATATATATATATATATATATATATATATATATATATATATATATATATATATATATATATATATATATATGTATATATATATTTACAAGCCACTATATATATATGTGCATATGTTTCCGTGTGTGTGTGTGTATCTACAAGCCATTATACATACATATATATGTGTGTGTCTGTCTGTGTGTGTGTGTGTGTGTGTGTGTGTGTGTGTGTAGGTGTGTGTGATTGCGTATGTAAAATTTCAGACTTAAGTAATATATACATCTGTAAAAGGGCAATACGAATAAAGACTGAAAGAAAACTCCAGCTAACCTGATGAACATTTATGATCATTTCTTTTCAACTGAAAAAATTATGAAAAACTAACAACAGTTCCATTTTTGCTCATAAGAGGACGAAACGCGTCGGCTAAGTTAAGTTTGCCTTCATTCATACACACACACACACACACACACACACACACACAAACACACACACACACACACACACACATATATATATATATATATATATATATATATTATAATATTTTTAAAAAATATGATTCCTTCGCTACATAAGAGTTCTCATGTTTCAAAAGCAAGAGCCAGAAACCCTCACTATAATTATTAAAATTAAGTTCAATTAAGGTATCGAGTCCCGCTTCATCCTCAAGCGAAAATCTGCAGAATCTTCCGACCTTGTCGGTCTATTTATACTGTGCAATCTAACCGCGCACCGTGAATTAGACATTAAGGACATCAGGCTATACAGGGATGACGGGCTCATGGTAGTGAGGAGCTCCACAAATTTTAAAACAGATAAAATTAGAAAGATAATTTATAGTGAATTCGGAAAACTAAATTTAAAAACTATAGTCAACACTAAATTAAAAAGAGTAAACTTCCTCGACGTAACTCTAGATTTAATGAACAACATTTACACACCCTACAGAAAACCTAACACTAATCCCTTGTATGTACACCCTAAGGCAAACCACCCTCTATCTATAATTAAGCATATACCCACATCAATAGAGAAAAGAATTATCATGAACTCCGTTAATAAGGAAATATTCCGACAACATAGTAATTTTTATAACACAGCCCTGAAAAACAGCGGATACAAAAGCGCTGACATAAGCTATAGAAACAATAGTACCAATAGTAAGAAAAACAGGAAAAGAAAGATCATCTGGTATACCCCTCCGTTCAACCAAATGATTAGTACTAAACTAGGGCATAAGTTCCTAGCTTTAATTGAAAAACACTTTCCTACTAATAGCAAACTTAGCGAGATCTTTCATAAAAACACCTTAAAATTAAGTTACAGCTTCACTGAAAACCTAGAAAGAATCATAAAAACATAATAATAAAATCCTGGAAAAACACGCATGCCAAAACAGTATTAATAAAAATCCTAAACTGAAATTAGACAAAAATAATGAAAAATTATGTGATTGTAGAAACCCTAATGACTGCCCGTTAGAAAACAAATGCCTCACTAAATCCGTGGTATACCAATGCACCATCTCATCCATTGAGAGTCCTAACACTGACAGGATATACATTGGGTCAACTAAGAATAAATTTAAAATTAGATGGAGACAACACGCGAACTCCTTCAACAATATTCAAAATAGAAATCAGACATCTCTATCCCAATATTTTTTGCATTTAAAAGAAACGAATAAAAGACCAAAAGTAAAATGGAAAATAATAAATAGAACAAGAACTTGTAAGACCTGGGATGACCCATGCCCTTTATGCCTACATGAAAAACTACACATCATTAAGTTTCTAAATAATGAAAAGTTATTAAACCATAGACAGGAGTTAACGGTCTTTTGCCGACATCAACAAATTTTCGCGTTAAATAATTAACATAAAAATAGATAAATAAATTCCATAGTTTAATAAAATTCTTAAATAGAACAACCCTTTGTAAAGTCGTCAAAACAACAAATTGTAGTTCAGTGCAACGCGTTTATATGAAACAGCCATTTGAATAAACAAATAAATAAGGAGATTAATAGATAGATAATATAATACAAAATAAAACAATATCCTCTCGACACTTAACGACTTGTCGTCGCGCCACGAACTATCTTTCGCTTTAAACTAACGAGACGTTGACCGCCACCATCAGCTTTGGTATAGATACATCACCACACCCCGGCATAACCTTTCCGAAGGTGACTGATCTGTAGGTAAGAATTAACCGTTCGACCACCTAATCAAAATGGCCGTTTCCATAGTAATTAATGTTGCAAAGGAGCATACTTATAAACACGCGCAAACCACAAGATAGCTTATTCCTAAACTTTCGCTTGAGGATGAAGCGGGACTCGATACCTTAATTCGACTTAATTTTAATAATTATATTGAGGGTTTCTGGCTCCCGCTTTTGAAACATGAGAACTCTTATGTAGCGAAGGAATCATATTTTTAAAAAATATTATAATATAAGCTCTACTTCTGTATGGAGCACTGTCTTTTTAAAAATAAAAGCAAAAATACTAAAGAACTCTGGATTATTTACCTAACGTGTTCTTCCCTATTTTTCTTCATACCTGCACACACACACACACACACACACACACACACACACACACACACACACACACACATATATATATATATATATATATATATATATATATATATATATATATATATATATATATATATTATCTAGGTGCGTGTGTATTTGAGGAAGTAAATATTTAAATAGACAAGCGGGATTCTGTGACGTGAGTGCCTGTGAGTATGATGGCATACGCATACATCTCTTTTAGTGTATAGATATAAGTATTTATACGCATGTATCAAAGTAGATTTATGTATATGTTCAAAGTTCATGTACATATATCAGCCAGTACAGAAAAAAACATAAATGCTCAACATATTTCATCATTTCATCCACAACGCAAGGGAAATGTAAAATCCGAAAGACCATATGTATGTGTGTGTTTAATCCGGCAGCAATCCATCTCTAATATATGCTTCATTTAAAATGGCTTTTAAGACTCTTAAGACTTTTATTGCATTTTCTTGTATGCGAACAAGTGATTTCTTTTTGCAACTTAGTGTGTGTAGAAATTTGCCAAATGGAGCTCGTTCGGGTAATCTCTGAGACAAAGTAATTCGATTGTGGGGTTGTAAATGGTGAGCAAGATGACATTATTTTTTATTCCGGCATTCGAACAGTACATTGTGGCCGTGTTTGTAGTTGGTGTTGTCTATCTATCTATCTATCTATCTATCTATCTATCTATCTATCTATCTCTTTCTCTTTCTCATTTCCTCTCTCTCTCTCTCTCTCTCTCTCTCTCTCTCTTTCCTATATATATATATATATATATATATATATATATATATATATATATATATATATATATATATATATATATATAATTAGGAGAACAACCGATTCCGCCCCTTTGGTTTCAACATTTCGGGATCTTCAGGCGATTTCGGTGAATTGATTTCCTAACACGTTATTTTTCAAAAAATTTAAAATTTATGAACGGTATATTTTTAAAAATAAATAAATAAATGTCTAAGCACAAGACGTGGGTGTGGTAGAACATGAGGAGAAGTAAAAGGAGGGGGAAATCAAGCGTATTGGAAATGTATAGGTGGGGGATTAAATAAAATATACATACTTTCTTTTCACCCCACTTCCTATGAACTCAATAATAACTTTTTAGTATGTATACAACTGGTCATAATTTCCGATCTCTCATTCAAAAGTTTTTTTGGTGGGAGGGTCTGGAAATGTTATTATA
Source organism: Acanthosepion esculentum (assembly GCA_964036315.1). Taxonomy (NCBI): domain Eukaryota; kingdom Metazoa; phylum Mollusca; class Cephalopoda; order Sepiida; family Sepiidae; genus Acanthosepion; species Acanthosepion esculentum. The sequence goes on along the minus strand of OZ038509.1, from coordinate 2,688,152 downwards.
GCTATATTTTCTTGTTGACAAAGGTTGCAGATGTTGCTATGATTGTTGTAAGGATTTGCTTTTTTAAATTTTCCAGTTTACAATAAAGAATATATAGGCGTGTGTGAGTATGTGTGTAGGTGAGTGCAATAAATAAAATATTCACTTATTTTATATTTGTTTATATATATATATATATATATATATATATATATATATATATATATATATATATATATATATATATATTTAGACGCTTTACATATGTGTATTATTATATATACATCTAAGGTACGCTTACAAAGATGCACAGACTCACACACACATATATTAAGAAAGAGGTAGGTGTTCGATAATATGTCGAATGCGTGTGGGTAGAGAAAGTATTTGAACGAATTTAATCTATATATATTAAAATAGTTATTACCTAAGTTTATCTTAGTCATGGTAAAAGGTCATAGGAATAGAGCACCCAATGGAAATCGACATGCTCCACTTGTAAAATGAATTGGCTTTTGGATGCACCACGGTAGGCGCCCATATGTAAATTTGCACGTTCATATATGTGTGTGTATGATTATCCGTGTGTATGTACTGCCTACGTGTACAATTATATGTGTGTGTCTTAAACCTCGTGTATGTGCATGTATTCATGTGTGTATTTATGTGTATGAGTGTGAGTCAGCACGTGTATGTCTATAAATGTATGTATTTATCTTAAACTGCAATGCAGTTTAATTATTGGGACGCATGTATGTCATATTTCTGTGCGTGGGCATGTGCGCGCACGCGCGTGCATGTGTGTGTGTGTGCGCGTGCGTGTGTGTGCGCGCGCGTACAGGCACTCACACATATTCATGCACATAACCACAGACTCACAGAATCGTTCGTTCATAATTTTTACGCTGAGAATTTGATATTTTGATTTCATATTTTGTTTTATTTTTTATTTATTCTTTATTTATTTTTACGCAAGTAAAATGGTTGTTGTGTAGGGATTCTCCTTTTAATTCTATTTAATTCCCCACCCACGTCCTATTCGTCTACATTCGGCCATTTCCTTCACTGACCCCTACAAAGGGACCCTGTGTAAATGGAATATAAAATCAATCAAATGGAGTCTAAAATCAATATTTTTAAAATGGTATTGCTAACTTCGTGAAGACGTCTTTTTCGTTTTCATTCTTTGCAAGCACGGTTATTCCCTTATCTCCTTTTCTTTCTCTTTCTCTCTCTCTTCCTCTCTGTCTATATCTCCTTCCCTATCTCTCACTCTATTTCTCAACTACAGCACACGTCTGTGTGTCGGTGTCCGTGTGCATGTGTATGAGTGTGTGTTTTCTGTACTACCTCTTTTCTTCCTATTTGCATTTTATTTTTGACTCTACAGTTTTTCACCATTTATATATATATATATATATATATATATATATATATATGTGTGTGTGTGTGTGTGTGTGTGTGTGTGTGTGTGTGTGTGTGATTATTCTTTTAGTCATTCTTTACAAAACTTTCGCATAATTCAACCTCTCTTCCTCTTTTTAAGTCAGTTGTCTTTATTTTTAAATAGATAAATAAATGAAATCATTTTGACTTCGCTTCATTTACTTTTTTTTAACCCGTTCATTTTTCTGCTAGTTCTTTCTTTTTTCGCTCTTTTCGCTCAAGACTTATTTTTTGTATCTCGAAAGTATCTCTCTTTGACACCACTTTATTATTATTATTATTATTATTATTATTATTATTATTATTATTATTATTATTATTTCTGTTGTATACACGTTTCCTTCCGGGTCCCAACCAGAGACTTAAGGTCAGAAATGGCTTCATGACATTCTTCACTGATAAAAAAAAACAAAGAAAAAAAAGCTAACATCACACACATTTTACATAGATAATACTTTTCGTAACGTGTGAGTTGTTTTTGTGAGTACAATTTTGTTGTATTTCTTTAAGGCATACACTACCAAGCTGTGCTAAGATTTCTACCTATTTTCCTGCAATTTTCCATGACCATTTTATTTATCAGGAGTTGATTTTTGCAACCATGTGAACCTCTTCGACATTTCTTCTCCTCCAGGGAGAGAATATTGTTTTCATCGAGAAAAGATTAAGTACATTTCTCCAGGACAGACTTGATCAATTTATATGTGGTTGACAGTCATAGTATTAGCCTATAATGTTTTGGGTCATCTGTTTCACCTGAGTCAAAAGTTGGGTATCTCGTCATTTTCTGGGGGTTATATTTTCCTTTTCATCATCATTATTATTATTATTATTATTATTATTATTATTATTAGTTTATTTCCTTTGATTTCTGGTGTACATTCATTTCTTTCCGGGTCCCGACTAGATATCTAAGGTCAGAAATAACATCATGACATTTTCCCCTGAGCAGTTTAAAAAAATCACACATAATTTACATAGATAAAGCCCTCCATAAGCTGTAGGCTGTACTTGTGAGAATACATTTTTGTATTTCTTTAAGTCATGGGCTACTAGGAATTCCTTTAATGAGTCTATTGGAATCTTTTCCAATCAATCCGAGGTTTCCAACTACAACTGGAATTGCGTTGGCGAGAAGAATCTTTTCTCAATTTGGCGTCCATTCGCTTAATGTTGGCTATGGTCCAGTCAAGGACGTTGAAACTGCATTACACCACAGGAGCAGCAAAAGAGATTATGGCTTATAATATGTATTTTTTTTAAAAATTCAGCTCTGTAGTCAATACCAGACGTATACGCCTGTAGTAATCTTTTCTTACCTTCTCCTTCATTTGGGTATGTTGAATTCTCTCTCCTTCGCTAATTCCTAGGTATTTATAGGCTTCTTCTTGTTCCAGTTCCCTATTCTCCGTGACAAAATCTAGATCTATTGTGCGTGTGTCTGTAATTCTCACTTTCTTGAATGCACATTTATCTAATCCGAAATCCATACCTATGTCGTCACGGAAACATTTTGCGGTATCGAGGAGACCCTTCATCTCATACAGTTTGAGATCATCCATGTAGAGTAGGTTATTATTATCATTATTATCATTATTATTATTATTTCCTTTGATTTCAGTTGAATACTCATTTCCTTCCGGATGCCAACCAGAGACCTAAGGCATCATAATATTCTCCATTGAATAAATGTGTAAAAGATAAAAATAAAACAACTTAGCAATTCCAATCTCGACAGACTCGAAAAATAAACATTGCAACTACTCTCAAAATGCACCCACAATCAGTGGTTAACTGGGGCAAGAAATGGCTTGTAAATTTTAATGCCTCCAAAACAAAACTGCTTTCATTTAATCACAACAGAGAATCTTTTCCATCCTGTCATCCGCGGGGCTGCTGCTAGACTCCAAGAGGGAAACACTCTACGCCTTCTTGGGCTCACCTTTTCCACTGACTTGAAACGGAGCACCTATATTGAACCAATTTTACTGCTTCTGGTGCTGAGAAACTTGGTTCGCTGTGAAGAATCCATGTTGAACATTTATAAATCTACCATTTGTTCGTGCATTGAACACTGTTGCCATATCTGGCCTGGCGCTCCTGCTATACATCTCGAGATTCTTGACAAAATCCAAAGAAGCATCTGCAATGTAATTCATCCTGACCTGGCATCTCGGCTTCAGTCACTTTCGCACCGACGTGACGTGGCTTCCCTCGGTCTCTTTTACAAATAATTTGATGACAATTGTTCTGATGAGCTTTTTTCTCACTAGTGTTTTGATTACATGACTTTAAGCATGCTACTAGATTGGCGACTAGCTCTCACTGTTTTACTGTTGAACTAGCTAGATGCAACCGTCACTTTTGTTCTAGCAGTTTCTTTTCTCGCACTTCTCACCTGTGTAACTTCCATCCGAATTCTTGTTTTTCCTGCCATCTTCCAAAATTTAAATGCCATCTATCTGTCTTTCGGAACCCTGTTTCTTTATTGTCCTTTCCTCACTGCTCATCACTAAAGTCCTCATATTCTCATTCACTCCCTGTACCCCCTTGCATCCTGGTGGCATTATCGCCTTGCTTGGGTTGAAATGATAAGAAATGAGTTCAGTCTGTCTTACTATTTAATCTATAGCTGGGTTAGCGAAAAAGGGATGAATTCATAACTTTCTCAAGGGTATGTGTGCGAAACTGAATGTACCCAACTTGACTGGAATTCGAACTGGTCTCGCCGGCATCTCTTTCTGAGCCGACAAGCATTACACTACGCGTACCAATTTAAGCATCCCGCAACAGATGCTAAAGCAATAACAGAATTTTTTTGAAAAAAATCCTCGTTCTATCTTTTTTTCTCAATCAGCAAAACCTATCTCACCCCATACACATTCTCTCTCTCTCTCTTTTAAATATTCTTCATTTTAACCTGCTCTCAGTATAAAAAGTCTGTCTGTATGTCTTCACTCATTTATGGCTTTTATCATAAAGCAACCATTGGTTCTCTATATCACGTGCTATGTACATATAAGTAATTCTCAACCTTTTCATGTCAAACTAATGTCAAAACAGCCCATCCGTTTGTAGCTAAAAAAAAGTTCTTTTCTCGACTGAAATCACTTTAAATGCACTGCATTTATGATATGGTTTATGAGAGTCAAATAAAAAATAAATAAATACCTCACTTAAATATGATCTTTAAATAAAGAGCGGGCATTGGTCAGTAAACGGCGAGATCAAAGAATCGGGTCGACGTACAAAAAGGTGTTTTATTACAAATACAGATAAAGAGCACACGTCTACGGAACGAGAAAGCGGCAAACATGTTGGCAGTGTGAAATTTTGCCAGGTTGGGTTTGAAACGTATGAAGATAAAAGGGATGCACAAGAAACAACAACAACAAGAAAACATGAAAGAGGAAAGAGTGGCACAGTGGGTAAAGGAAATGTCTAGTGACAAAAAAAAAGAAAGGCAGTAGAAAGAGACATTGAGAAAGAATAGTCATAAAAGACGCGATAGATTGATAGATGATTAGATTTAAAAAAAGAAAGCAAAGGGAAAGAAAGAAAAATAACGAGAAAATGAAAGCGGAAATAACAAAAGAGGTCGTACGAAAAAAACAACAAAAAAACACGAGATTGTTAGTTTGTGCACCTTGAGAATTACTAGTTTATTAGTCATATATGTTCGTTTGATAAAATAAAGTCGGCTAATGTTTACCAATGCCGGTTGTGGAATGCACCATGGATCTTAGCCAAGCAACAACGAAAATATATACAAGCTCTGATACTAATATTTGTTTTTATTAAATATCATTAGCTACATGCAGAAGGCCGAAGAATTTATTGTGGGTTACCCGGCATGGATTTGCCAAAAAACGCCTATTAGAGGGCGCTCTTTATGTCTATAAAAAGTGAAACATTTCCGTCATCATCCTCTTTTACTCTTGCTTTCAGTTGTATGCAAACGTAGACAAAGAACATTATCGCTGGGGTGGATTCGCTTCCTTGTTCCTCTGTTAACTTTCGAACATACAGCCACATGTCTATCACGCACACATTATTTCACGCACACACAACCAAGCACATTCTTATAACTAGTTTCAATGTCTTTTCCTTTCATTTCACTTATGTACACATGCAATTTTGTTAATATATGCATGTTTTCAATTCATTGTTTTGCGTTTTTTTTATTTTTCCCCGGACTCACATGAATTTGCCAATAGTGTTTGCTGGACAAACGTTCCAGGATCCCATAAATATTTACTGTAGTGTAAAATAATCACACACCTCATATCCAAAGAGTTGTATCCCACAACATAATTTTTTATTTTTACCCGCACTCACATGAATCCGCCAATATTGTTTGCAGGATGAATGTTCCAGTAGCTTATATCCAAAGTATTGATTCCCACAATATAATGATGAATTATTTTTATCCAAACATCATAGCAATTGGCAACATTATCCATGCCCTTAAGAGACATTTCTTAAGAAGAAACGAGAAATAATGAGAAAGAAGGGTCTAGAGGCAAAGAGGGACAAGGGAAAGCAGCGCGTGACATACCTGGCGAACCGGAGCAGGTAGATGACAGAACGTGGTTGTCTGTGAGAGGAAGCGGAGTGAAAGAACTTGCTGAGAGCTGTAAGAGATAGAGGGGGGGGCGGAGAGCCATGATCGCCTACGTCCTGAAAAGATATGGCACATAAAAAGAAAGAATTTTCCAAAGTTAACCCGGATAGAAGAGAGTTGTCGGCACCGGAGGAGAAGTATCTTATATCCGGGTTTCTCTTATATCCGGGTTTGGTCTATTATATATACGTTGACACAGGCTCTATTTTGGGACCAGAGAAAATCTCTCTTATACCCGGGTTTATCTTATATCCGGGTTTATCTTATATCCGGGTTACACTGTATTTAAATCCTATAAAAAAATAGCGAACATTGGTTTTCAATCTTTTCTTCCTCAGATATAAGCACGTGATGGCGTCCCCTATCTTTAAATTGCACTTGTAAATAGAGCAGGGTTAATGCAACAGAAATGTCACGTGTTTACCTTTTGTTGCCTTATTGCGTGATCATCGGTGTAAGCTGTGGCCGGAACAGGCAAGTGCCTGTAACTAGTCTGGATCATCAGCGCAATCGGACAGTGACATACAGGCTCATGCCTCATATACTCATAGGGCAATTTGGGCACCTCGAGGCGGTGTAATGGTTGGCAAGCTTGTCTCGCTAGAACAATTACAACTGAGTAGTGAGTTCGATCCTCACTGGGTGCCCCATACTTTCGGCCTTGTGCCACATCCGAGCTACGCTTGGAAAATCAATACTCATAGTGCAATTGGATCAAAATGTTTAAAATATGTGTCGAAATGTTAATATTTCGGCAAAAAGAAAAATGCCTAATGTCATCGTCAATTAATGAGGTTAAAATTATAGACCCTCACCATAAAGCCAGAGAATACTTATTACCCTTGAGAATTTCCAGCCTTAACGCTTATTTGGGAATCACTCTTCTAAGGCATTTATTATTAGCATTGTCTTTATTATTATTGTTATTGTTGTTGTTGTTGTTGTTGTTGTTAATAGTCTTCTCCTTCTTCTTCTTCTTCTTCTTCTTCTTCTTCTTCTTATTATTATTATTATTATTATTATTATTATTATTATTATTATGGTTCTGTTTGTAGTTGTTGTTGTTGTTGTTTTTGTTGTTGTTTTTGTTGTTGTTGTTGTTGTTTACTACACATTTTCTTCCGGGTCCCAACCAGACACCTAAGGTCAGAAATAGCTTCAAGACATTTTCGACTAATCATTTTTGTAAAAAATAAAATAAAATCACACACATTTTACATAGATAATGCTCTTCGTAATATGTGAGCTGTACTTGTGAATACAATATATTGTATTCTTTTAAGGCATGGGCTATCAGGAATCCCTTTAATGTGTCTATCTTGACTTTTGCCAATCAATCTGAGGGCTCCAACTTCTCTGATGAACTTTATCGAGGCAAATGTAATAATTTTATTTTGCAGCAAGTATTTATAAACAAAAGTAAAAATTTTGTCAGTTTTCCAAATTTTAAAATTTAAGACACCCTACCCTCATAAAATATTCATCAGGTTAACTAAAAACGTAAATTATAAAGGATGTCACGTGACATAATCTACTGTCTGATATACAAATGTGAGTAAATGACGTTGTTGATTTTTTTAGTGATCTGTTTTTACATACACACATAAACATATATATATATATATATATATATATATATATGTATATGTATATGTATGTTATTATTATTATTATTATTATTATTATTATTATTATTGTGTTGTTAAAGACTACAGAACTTTTCCGTTTAATAAACTTCTTTTCTGTTTTTCTTGCTTTCTCGCAAGTTTTATATATATATATATATATATATATATATATATATATATATATATATATATATATATATATATATATATATATTTGAGTCTAAGTTGTTGAAATAAGATCCTAGTCCATGGTGTTTTGCCGAGTGCTTTTAGTTATCGTCAACCATCATCATGGCGCATGTTTTTATTTGAAACTAAGTTGTTTATTATTTTACCTTTATAGATAATATTTTAGACGATATTGTTGGATTAGTTCATTATTAATAAGGAGTTGGGTGTTTATTATTTGGAGGATTAGTTATTAAATATGTTTAATATGTTTCTGCCAGTATTAAATGCTATTTTATTTATGTTGGGATTTTGGTTTTAATTAGGATGGCTTCGCGAGTTTATAATCGTTTTTGGATTTGTTTTTATAGTGAACTTTGGTGCTGTTAATTAAGATTTTTCTTATTTCGAATGATTTGAATGTGTTACTAGTGCGGCAGTGTGTTGTTACAAGATGGTTTTTATGGCGCTGGTGTCATTAAGGTGGTAAGTGAGCCTACGTGAGAAAATAGTGGTTGCGTGTCTTATTGTTGTGGAGTTATTTCCACAATAGAACTTGTAGTCGGACTAAATGCGTCCTAAATGGGGTAAACGTACAGAAACGTTAGGAACTTGTAAATAAGTGTTACGCAGAGTAATCGAGTTGTGGTCGCTGATAACTTACTCCTCCCTCGACTACCTACTGACTCCTACTTATAATAGGTGGGAGAATCTATTATCTAGACAAGGTGTCTTCCACTATAACACTTATGTATGTGCTAGAGTTATTATGTGACAAACACTCTCGAAACAGGCATGTAAACCTTATACACTACATTGGTTTTATTGAGGAAAGGTTTGCGAGTAGTATTATTTCGGACGATTAGATTTGAGATTTTAAATTTAATATAACACATTATTTTTATTTGTTTGTGTCGTTGGACGAGTTTAGTGTATCTGTGGATGCTGTTAGTTGTAGCTAGTACGTCAAGTTCATAGTTGCTGTGCATTTGATTCTTATAGAAAAGTTTAATTGCTTATTGTTGTCAGTCTTTTTTTCTTTGTTATAGTTCTAGTTGTTTCGATGCAACTACACTACAGTGAGGCTGATAATAAAAAGGACTCAATACAAAATAGAGCACACAAAATTCTAATAAAGTATATATTCTTACTAAATTCTGGCGTTTTTCGTTATATATATATATATATATATATATATATATATATATATATATATATATATATATATATATTATACTTAAGATTGAAGATTGCGTTTAAGCATGAAACGGACTGTCACCAGTCACTGTTGCCCACAGTGTCCTTTCTCTATCTATCTCTCTCTCTCTCTCTTTCGCTCTCTCACTATATATATATATATACAATATATATATATATATATATATATATATATAAAGTAGGAAAAGTCCTCAATTCGACCCACTTCCTAAAAAATCTTAGCAAATGAGTAAATATCAGAATATTTTAAATGTTTTCTTTGTCAGGCCTCCATGGATAAAAGAAAAACGAGAGAATAAGCGGTCAGTTGATGATATCACGTGACGAGTGGACAGAGTGATTGCTGGAAGATTCGTCTGCTAAATTCTAGAGTCAGGATGCAGAAGGTAACCAATTAGCTAAGTGACCAATTTTTATATTTGTATTAATTCGATTTACACACACACACACACATACATATATATATATATATATATATATATATATATATATATATATATATATATATATATATATATATATATATAGAGAGAGAGAGAGAGAGAGAGAGAGAGAGAGAGGTAGAAAGAAAGAGAGACACGCTGTTAAATACAGGACTATACGCACATACATGTATAAGTGTCTGTTGAGGACGTGGGTTAATTAAATTTCTCCCATTCGTTCATTTTTTTTTCCTCGTTTAGAAAACACAAAAATCAGTCGAATGTGTCATTCAATCTGACTGTCTTTTAGGATAGGCACCTGTTTTCATAACCTTGACCTTCTTTTTTAGAAAATGTAAACTTCGCTTCCTCAGTTTCCCTGGCTAACAATCACTCCAAAAACAACAAAAGTTTTATTTCCGTCGACAGTCTTTTTGAACAGGTGCATTCCCACTATAAAAAAAAATTATCTATCAAAACTAACAACTGAAAAGACTTGCTAAAATCGACTAAGCACACACATTCAACAATGCTACTACAAGGAGCTACTGACTGGCTAAACGTGTAGTCTTCCCAAAGAGCACTGAGCCTCAGACAAACCACGCTAGATGGTGATATTGTGGTTACTATAGCAAGCACGTTTTTATGGGGTGGAGTTGCTAGCCAAGTACCCATCTGGTCTTGAATTAAGGGTTATCCTTTGAATGGACAGATTGCCTATCAAGACTAGAGAGCAGAGTCTGCGCTGTTTTTTTTCTTCTGTTTTTTAATCGTTTCAACCTGAGCAAAGCGATAATGCAACTTGTCCGCAGGAGCTTACAGGAAGTGAAATAGAATGAGAAGACTTTCGTGAGAAGTAATGTGGAAAGGACAAAAATGGAACTGGCTTCAAGAAGACAGAAGATAGTTATTGAAGCTGCATTTAAATTTTTGAAGATTGTAGTTATAAGGGAAGCGAGAAATCGGAAGGGAGTTAGAGAGTAGAGGTGACAGTAGAAGTGATCTAGTTAGTTCAACCGCGTAAAACGGTAAGATTTTGCCAATTACCTAGCACGCTTAAATTCATATAAGCAGGGCAGCAAGGATATAAGCGGGAGGGGAGGATAGATTGATTCCTACCGTTGGTAAGTGTATTGGTGCAAAAGTGAATGCAATAGCACTAGGATTTGAATTCCATTCTCCTCCCCTCTCCAATGATCCAAAGTGATAACTGCGACACACACAGAAGAAAATATTGTACTCGATTTTTCGAATTGTAACAATATTTACACTCTTAAACAAAGTCTAATTCGTCATGAGGGAATAAAAATCACAGAGGAAAAATATCTGTCTATATCTCTGAGATGAGGTATTATGATATTAACATTTACATTATTCGGACTGTTATCCTCATCTTCATTGCCATATTCACAACGTTTCGGTCGTTGTACGCTCCGGTCTTATTCAGGTGATTGGAATTTCGAACCGAACCCTTTATTTCGTCAACCGGAGTAGTTCTAGTTCCACGTGCCATACCTCAAGGACACATGGTCCATTGGATAAAGACCAGTTACTAGACCCAAAGAACTGTAAGTTCAGTACCAGGCTACAGCAGTGGTGAAACAAAACACTTGGAAAGTTGAGTTAAAGGGAAATAACTGAGACATCTTCCTCCAACCCTTCTGTAACCCCATGCGTGATAGTGGCCACCGGCCTTGCTTGGGGTGATACGCTTAAAAAAAAAAAAAAAAATTCGGAAGAGGCATGACATCTTAGATTCTTTAAGTATGGATTTTATAAACGTTGGTGATGTAATAAAGTGTGTTTGACGTGTGTTTATAAATGGCAAACTAGTTATCAGAATTCTTTCTAAGTATTTCCTGCGTAATGAATTATCTAATTTTCTCATTAGTGTGGCATTTATAAAATCAGAGTTATGGCCTTTTTTGTTTCTGTGTATTACGAGCGAGTTTAAAGGTTTATTCCAACGTAGGTCTATTTTATGTTCGTAGATGCGGCCTAGATTTATAGATATTTCTTCAATGTAGCTCTTCCAATTTAGCAGGCGTTTTATGTCATAAAACCCGGCATCTGATGTGGTGTTGGATCTAAATTTATTCCTAACGATATCTCTGATTTTCTTGGTGGTAAAAATCTTAGTATTGTGGATAACTAGTGCCTATGTTGCCGATGGTAGTGTCTACTTTTGGAAACTTGTGAACTTTGTATGCTCTTTCTAGCGCTGAGGATGAAATGCTGTGGGCATGGAAGAAGTCCTAAAGTTTCGTTCAATGTATTTCTCTTCTTCATCTACGTATTCTGGGCTACATATTCTAAAGGTTCTGAGGTAAAAACCTATGATTAGTCCTGATTTTATTTTTTGGCTCTGGTGGGAATAGAAATTGATTAAATCATTTTTGTTTCTGGGTTTGAGGTAAACTTGAACATCTAATTTCTTATTGTTTAGCATTAATAGGGTGTCGAGGAAAGGTCATTTTTTTATATATTTCATGAATTCGATGGTTGGTTCTACGTTATTAAGTCTCTTTATGATGTTTACTAGATTTTCATTGTGAGTATAGAAGGACGTCATCTATGTATCTGAGGTAAGTAAAGGTTTTAGGCATGATATGTTTGAATGGGCCGGACTAAAAATTCTAGAAACATACAACTAAGAACACCGCTTATCGATAAACCAAAATTTTGCTTGTAGAAATTTTTATGGAAGCAGTTGTATAATTTTATAGATCGCTAGAAGAAGTTATTCTTTGAATCTTTGATTGTTGTAAATATAAAATTATTCTTGTAAATAACCAATCTAATAAATAGTGTTTAATATTTGTGTTGTATATTCTCAAGAGCGCAAAAATGTGTAATTTCACTTTCATCGGATGGTTTTATTAAAAATCAAATCATCGCTTTTTAAAACCTTCCTGAGGAGTGAAGATAGTTAATATAATAGTGATGTCAAGTGAAAAAAAACCCTCTTTTTGACACACCTTTTAGTTTTAATATTATCTTTTCAAGCACGAAGGTTAAACATTGGCCAAAGTTTCTTCGCACAACTGAACACTTACTTCAGGTAGATAATTTTGGGAACATATTTCGGCTGCTGTATTCTTCAGCCAGCTGAAGAATCTATTAGTTGAAACGTCGTGTAAAAACCGAACACGTCTTCTGCTAAAACACTCCCAAGATATTTTTAAAAAATTACTTGTTTGAGTTTGCTATCTCCAATTTGTAATTTACATGTTGGTCTGTCCCTTTTGCTAACGACCATGAATTCTGTCTTCTTGCAGTTGAGGTTTAAGCTTTCTTGTCACTTTCCTTCATTATGTTCTGTAAGAGTTATTGTAGTTTCTTTTCTGCATCTTTTATCAATACTGTGTCATCTGCATATCTTATGTTATTAACATTGTGACAGCCAACAATGAATCCTGCTAGGACTTCTAATTCTATCAGAATCGCTTCACTGTATAGGTTGAATAAGTCTAGTGAGAAGAGAGTATATAAAACCAAATAAAAATTGTATATTCTAAGATAAATGATTACTTTTCGTTCCATTTTAATGTATAGTTCCCAGATAATCGGAGAAATATGAAAGCCATAGGATGCATTAAACTCCAAAGTATTGACAAATCCAATCACAAAACAATCTAAAAAAATCTACAAAGGAAGTGTCATAATCTAAAAGAAACGACACATTCCAAGATAATTGAGACGAAATGAACGAAATGGCGACAAGAGAACTGGATACGCACAAAGATTCCCTGTAAATGTTTTGACACAAATATAATTTCGTCTCTGTACAGAATATAAATGTGTTTTTCTTTTGCTAAAGGCTTAATTATTTGTTCTCTCTCTCTCTATCTCCCTCTATCTCTCTCTCTCTCTCTCTCTCTCTCTCTCTCTCTCTCTCTCTCTATATATATATATATATATATATATATATATATATATATATATATATATATATATATACGTATTAGTAACACAAGTGACAGCACTGGCTAATTTACCAACATTGCATCTGTTCAAAATGTCCTAAATTGTTATGTACAGAAATAGGAAAAACGAACTGACATAGCTAGCTAGCTAGTTAGCTAGCTAGATAGATAGATACTCGTAGTTGTCCAGTAGGGCTAGTCGGTTTTCAGCTTTTCAGAAAATCAACATTGCACTCGATATGGAAGCTGGCATTTCATGCAATAAGCCTTGTCATTAGATTCATACCTTTTAACAATTTTTGAGCATTTAGCTTTCAATATCATCTGAAAAAATGTACCGAAATGCCGAATTTCCGCAGGCTTTTGCTTACAAACTGATTTTAAAATTTTGCTATTTCATGAATAAATCCAAATAAAGTTGATATCTTTTGTATTAGATACATTGAATGGAAAATATATTCAAACCAGAATTCTAATTATGAATCACCACAAGCAAAATATGCAATGTTTACACTGTATAAAAAATTTGCTGTGTAAAAATTTGTAAAAGATTACTAAAAAGCTACTCAATGAATAAGATTTGTTGTGTCATTTGTTAGATATTTGATAGATCATAATTAAAAAAAAAATAAGAAGATAAATGTGTATATAACATCATAATATTACTGGGCACAAATTATACGACAAAATGTTTTAAATTTGCATTGTTTATTGAAAATCACACAAAAACTACTGCACTGTATAACATATCACATCATAATTCAGCATAAAATCCCTTTGAAGTAATTAAATGTCTTATTTGATGGCACAATGGTTTAGCAATAATGTATTTATACCATGCACCTTGCCCATATAAAATTTGTAAAGTTTCAGAAAATTATAAATAAAGCTTTCACTGATCATCGGGATTAAATTATGACTTGAACCTAAATTTAATCTTCAAACTGCTTTCCTGAGAAAACCGTAACGATTTGAAAAAATATTTTGTCATTATTTATCATGTCAAACCCCAACATTCAAATTGAATAAAATACCAAGGCTCCAAACTCGATCTGCCCTATTGTCCAGAGGAATTTATTTTTAGCAATACATGACTTATTCCGGCAGAGTCATCACTAAAAAAAAGAAAGAGCTTGATTCGTACGGAGTGCTCAGGAAAGATAGTAATATGCTAATAATTCATTAAACAGAAACGATTATAAAAAATACACATGCGGTTACAATTTTCCTCGTTCTACTTGTCTTCTCTCTGCCTCTCATAAAGCCATATTGTTTCAGTTTCATGTTCGCGCCGACCAAGGACAGTTATTAGATCCATATGTTTCAGCCGCCAATAGGAACTGCGGTGATGTAAGTGGGGGACTCTTACGAGATGTGCTTGGGTTAGGTAAGGACCTGGGAAGCCAAGCGAACAGACGACGAGACAGACAGAAAGCCAAGTAACCCTGGCGTCAGAGAGGATGTGAAGACAGAATTTAGGAAAGACAGTAAAATAAGAAAATGGCGGGTTAGTAATTAAACCCAAAGTCTGAAGTAGCAGACGACTAAGTCAAAACTGGGAAATGTATGGATTTTTAGAGAAGCCAGTATCTTACTCATAAGCCTTACCCCTGGAATCGCTTATCAACCCCATTTATCTGTTTGTTTTGTTTATTTTTTTGTTTTAGTTTTTTAAAGCCTCTGACCGGACTTAACCTATATCCCCGAGCTTAGTAAAGCCTCTTAACAATCTCTGTCCTCCTGTTACAGGAAAAAAAATACTCCACTGTACAATCCAAGTCTGCAATCCGTGCGGCTGGTGTCAATCAGAGTCGGACAGTAAGCACTGCTGGCTTGTAGGGTTGCATTTTGCACACTAACCGCCTTGACCTCGACCTTGTAATTTTTGGAAACCAGGATGGTGGGATTAAATAAGAGGCGCTGATTGTTGAAAATGAAGAAGACAGGATATGGCGAGAAAAGAGGAAGTGAAAGAAAAAAAATGCCGGGAAGAATAAACAGAAAGATGGAAATTGGGAAGATATCTATATTGGCAAAAGAAGAGAGAAAGAGAGTAAAAAGAACGAAAGGAAATATAAACGCCAATAAAACTAGAGAGAATAAAATAAATAATATGAAAAAGGAAGAGAAAGAGAGAAGTCGGAATAAGGAAATGTATAGAAAGGCAAGAAGTAGAAAGAGAGAAGGAAGAAAAAGAAAGAAGAGAAAGAGAGAATGACAAAAGAAAAGAAAAAGAAGATGGAAGAAGAAGAAAAAGAAGATAGAATAATTTTATCTTGTTTTTCTTCTTTTCTTTCAACAAAAGGAGAGGAAGGAAAAAAGAAAAGGAAAGAAAACTGATGAAATTGATTGAAGAAAGAAAAACGATTATGAAAGAGAAATAAAAACTGAGAAAGAGAAAGACGACCGAAAATGAAAGGGCGAGTATAAAAGAAATAACTTAGAATAAGAGATAAAGAAAAGTGAAAGAAAAACAAAGAGTTTATAAGAAGAGTAGGGCAAGACAGAGAAAAACAAAGGGAAAGAAAAGAAAAGGTATTAGAGCAAGAAGAGGGGTGAGATAAACAAAGGGAAAGAAAAAAAAGGGTTTGTAAAAAGACGGGAAGGGAGGGAAAAAGAAAGGGTAAGACAAAGTGCATAATACAAGAAGAGAAGGGAGCGAAAAAGAAAGTCAGTAAAGGAAAGGGTAGCAAAAAGAAAGGCCAAAATGCAAGAAAGGAAGGAAGAAAAAAGAAAGGACAAGAAAAAGAAAGAATTTAGAGGAAGAAGAGGCATGCCATTGACAAATAAAACACGGTTAAAAAGACAGAAAAATGAAGAGTTGACAGAGAAGAAAAGAGTGTAAGCAATCAGAGGCAATCGAAACACAAGTGAGAAAAGAATGAGATTACAGAGCGGGAGAAGGAAATGGAGAGAAAGGGAGACAGAGAAAGAAAAAGGAGAGATATGGAGAGAGAGAGAGAGAGAGGGGGAGGGAGAGAGGGAGGGAGACAGAGTGGGGAGGGATGGTTAAAAGAAATAAAACGAATAGTATGTGGAGAAGAATCAAAAAGGAAAACATGAAAAATAAATTTCAGGAAAAAGAAGAGGAAATGGGGGATGAAGAGAAAAATCAAGAAATTATGTGGAGTTGGGAAAGAAAGATGAGATGAAAGAAAAAAAGAAAAAATAATAGTAAGAAAGAAAATAAATAATGTGAAGGCTGAGGGAGAAGGAAAATCAAAAAAGGATAAAAAAAATGAAGAGGAAAATAAAGAATAAAAAAAAGGAATAAAGAAACAGAAAAAAGCGTAAAAAACAAAATGGAGAAAAAACAAAGATAAGAAAAGGGCACCGCTTAATAATGTTTTACATTATTTCATACTCAATAACTTCCTGCGTGTTAGTGGCTTTGTTGCCTTGCTTTGGGTGAAATTAAAAAGAAAAAAGGAAGAAAGATAAAGAAAATATAATATTTTTTATTTTGCTTTTTCTCATAAAGAAAGAAATAATCCTTTTTCTTTTTTTGTGGGGCAGGGGAGGGGGATAACACAAGATCCTAAGTGGAAGACAAGCAGAAAATATTATGCACAATCATGCAGCGGTTATTGACGCGCGAAGTGAAATTAACGAACTGAGTTTATGTTCCATTTTAGTCTGATGCGTTTCACTTCGTACCAATCCTCATCCCCCCAGATATAGATTAAATAATAGATTAGACTTGAGTCGTTCTAAAATCAAAATCATAGAGAAGACAACGGTAAAACCACTACACTCTCTTTCCCAAGATAATTCAGAGATAATAAAGAAAAATCTTTTGTTTTCTATATAGGACTGGATTTCTGGTTCCTTCTATTTTTTTAGTAGTAAATAGGTTCACTTATCGTCCCGTTTACACTCCTCCCAGGTCTTTTGAACAAAAGTATAGGTTTATCCCTTGTTCATTGTTTCATTCTAAGATGTTTTCATTCTCTTTCACTCCGAGTAGCCTCTTGCGTCTTAGTGGCATTATTGCCTTTCTTGGGTAGAATTGACTAAAAAAACTCTCCTGAAGCGACATGGTATTAAAAGAAAAAAAAATCAGCGTGCGTTTGGCGTGTATAGCCACACATAACACATTGTCAAAGAAACAGTCATAGTGGACATTTAAAATGGTCTCATGTTTCACGACAATGATTCATCTAGTCAAAGTTTACGTCAAAAGTCTTCTTCCAACTAAATTTTTAAAACATTCTACCTTATTGTGTGACTGTCTATCTTTGTTTATCATTCTCTCGCTTTCTCTCTCTCTCTCTCTCTCTCTCTCTCTCTCTCTCTCTCTCTCTCTCTCTCTCTCTTACTAAATAAATAATATTGAATTCGATCGTCAGTGGATGACTTGTACAAAAATCAGATTATATATATATATATATATATATATATATATATATATATATATATATATATATATATTGTCATCCAAAGACAGACCGTTACACTGTATCACAGCTCATCAGTGTGGCTAGACGCCCGGTTGCCTCTAGCTAGGAACAAAACCCGGTTGAATTGGCGTCAGTCGGAGATTCTACCCTCTAAGCAGTTGGTGCATTGATGAAGGTCAATTTAAGCGTATTTGTTTTTAAATAAACACAGAGTGACTGAGAGAACTCGATTTGCTTTACCAAAGAGTCTTGCATTATTAGCAGTACTAATCACTGTTTAGAAACTCACACTTTCTCCCCAGAGAGCTCAAACGAAATAATTTTTTCAGGAGTATATGATAAAAAACATACATAGACGCACGAAAAATGCCATTTCCGTCCAAATAGATTTCCTCCTCAATGAGACAGATCTAAGAGTACATGGTAGTGAATATACATGATAACTGACGTCGATAGATTTGTTTAGATTTTGCTACAGTGTTGGGGAAGATTTATCAACATTACGGATACGACGTTTGTAGATATAAACAATGTGAATATAGAAATCTATATCGCATGGTGATTGTCAGTTTCACGTCTTAAGCGATCATCAGATACATAAGAAATACTCTGGTGATCGCTGCAGTTGTGAAACTGACAGTCACCATAGAGCTTTGATCCCTAACATACACTCCCCTATCACTGACTCTCTCTCACTCGCTCTCACCCCCCTCCCACTCTCTCCCTGTGTGTGTGTGTGTGTGTGTGTGTCTGACTGGATGTGTAGCTCGTGTTCTATAGCCGTTAATCAGCGTACAACGTGTCGTGCTGGTGACGATGACATGATCTCCTAACTGGGAATACGCCGTGCCTCGGTTGTTTGGATTAATATTGTGTTGAATCTGGAAATATATCGTCTTATTTGGATCGAGTTAAACAATTTTTCGTAGCAAATGATATCTCGTGTGGTCCAGAAACGGAAACGATATCGGTGGAAAAACGTCCCTTGAGGATTTTTGTCGACTATCAAAAAAAAAAAAAAAAAAAAAAAAAAGCAGTGAGGACATTAAGAAACTCTCAAAGGAGCAACCGTTTTGGTAGATGAGAGGCGCCGGTTACATCGTGTTAAATAAGTTGCTGGTGTGCCCGTCATTTATTTTTTTATATTTTATTTTTTGTATGTAATTAATACAAATAAAAGCATTTATTTCTATTTTGTAGTTTGGAATTTAAAGACTTAAGCTGTAAATTTTCTGTGACTCGAGTTGTGGAATCGGCCTCTTCGGATGTTGCTGCTACTGAAAGCATGAATCCAGGTGAGGTATATAAAATGCCGGCTTCAACAAACCAAGGAATTTTTTTAGCACCGGTGATAAACAAGATAAGGCAACTTAACAATTTCTAGTATTTGATAAATTATTTTTGATGTTTTAATGTTTTTTTTTTATAAATACGAATCTTTTTTTTTCAAAAGAAAGGTTAGCGGAAAATCCATTCCTCTTATCTTTTCAAAAGAAAATCGTGATCCAGTGAATGTTCCGTTATAGAGAACAACTTTTCGGGCGTCTTCCATGGTCGCAACGAGTAAGCTACAAGAAAGTCTTTTAAAAAATGGCAACAGAAAGAATACATACTCAGGAAAAAATCAGGAAAAAATCAGTTGAAATTCCTTAGACAAATAGTAAGGAAGGATGACTAGGAAAACTTAACACTCACGGGTCATGTTGAGGGAAAGAGAGACAGGGGAAGGCATCACGTCACTTACCTGACGAGCTTGTGTCAATGGATGCGAGAACAGAGAGCGATAAAAAAAACTGCTAAAAGCCACACGAGATAGAAAGTTGTGGAGAACCATGAATCGCCTATTCTAATCATTAATTTCCACTTTCTATTTCATTTATTTTCTTTATTTTCGATCAAATTGTTTTAGCAGATATATGCTTCGGTCTTTCTGGGGAGGATAGAATATATTCTATCATGCAAAATGTAAAATGACTTTATTTGTTTCACAGTCCGTTATCCGATATATGCGGTATGTCGTATGAGCGTAAGAAAAGGCAAGAAGTGAAAGATATGGTGCTATGCAAGGAAAAATAACTGTTAACCATAGACTTGAAGAGATCAAGTTTGTAGTGATTGAGAAAGAAACTGTCCGAATGGAATACGTGGGAAATAGCGATGATTCACTCTTATGTACGCGGCATGGTGGGTTCCATTTATAAAGGTCAGGGCTGGTGGGAATAAGGAATGTAGCTCGTCAGAAGACATACCAGAATACAAGCCACTTATCTAATATTATCGTTGACGTTTTAACAATCTCACTTCCTTGCATAAAGATGGCACAAAGGGAGTTTCCTGGAAATGTGGATAGGCTGAATAAATTAGGTCTGAAGAAAAAAAGAGGTTGTTTATATCAACCGAGGTTTTAGTGCATTACAATTTTGAAAATGAACTTATCACTTGTGATAATTCTCCGGCTGGCGTTGGTGACGTGTTATTGCATAAATTGGCGGGTGAAAGTGAGAAACCAATTTAACACGCCTCTAGAACATTATTTAAGGCAGAACAAAATTACGCGTAAATTCAGCATGGAAGACAAGCAGTGATATTTAGAGTTAGCAAATTACATAACGGTATGTAATCGGTGATGATCGTAAACTTGCATCAGTTGATGTACATCAACAGATACAAGTTTATAATCATCATCTATTACATACCGTTGAACTATTGAAAATGGATTTAATGTCAAGTTTGAATCCAGAATTTTCCTTCTCCTAGAATGGTTGCCAAACAATACTAACAGAGTGGAATCTGCCTTGATATTTAATCCATTATTGGGGGAGCAAGAAATAGATTCATACGTTTTCTAGGGGAATTTATATATATATATATATATATATATATATATATATAGAGAGAGAGAGAGAGAGAGAAATAGAGAGAGAGAGGGAGAGAGAGAAAGAGGAAGAGAGAAAAAGAGAGAGAATTAATACAAATAAAATTTTTGTCACTTTGCTGATTGGTGTTAACTTTAGCATCCCGACTCCAGAGTGTTGTAGACGGAACCCCCGGAAATCAATCTGCCTACTAGCCAGAGGGTATCAGCAATTGACTGTTTATACTTATCGATTTTTCTTTTTATATGCACTTTTCATTAGTACACTTTTTTCATAGTGTATGTGTGTGTGCGTGCGTTCGTATGTGCGTGCATGCGTGCGTTCGTGCGTATGCGCGTACGCGTAGAATGTTGTGGTTATTTGTCCTTTTCGTCGTTATTTTTTTACTTTGCATTTACTCTGTATTGTTTGTTTTTTTTGTTTTATCTGCATTTCTTTCAGTTGTAGCCATTTTGACTTCTGGTTTTCCAGACATATATTGTCCTTGGGTGTTCTAGCGTTTTCTTCAATTAGGAAAATTATATTTCATTTATTACATAAATATTTGTTTAATGATTAAATAATAAGGTAAATATATGAAATAGTACAAAGTGAGTGCTAGTGGTAATAAAACGGTGATCAAGTTTTTACATCTTTAACAGAGCTAAAACTTTATATTAATACTAAATATACATTTGTCCCTCACCGTTTCGTACACGTAAGTTTTATGCGGCAGTCATGAAGTATCTTAATTATAGGTTATCCTATTATAGCTGTGCTTGTCCCGCCTTTTGTTAGTTCGCACAACCGTTATGCCTTGCCAATGTTTAATAAATAATGGACTATCGTGTACAAAAACAAAAGACCTATCAGAGATGCTACTTGGTTTCAGTTAAAAAAGGAAAGAAAAAGTGTTTAACGTCTCCTGATAATACTTCGTATAGAATGGATAATTTCGTTTTATCACACGATAAAACAAGACATGAAAGACGCATATGTAGTCGAGTGAGATATTCCATGACTCATAGCATTATAGTAATCAATATTTAGTCTTCGTTGTTGTTGGCTACATCACTGACCAAAGGCATCGCTGTTGATGGAAGCATCTTGGTGTTGCTGTTGATGGACTGGTTAAGCTTGCCTTCTGTGGAGTCCGTCGCTAGTGCCAGCCTGGTTGGACCTGGTTTCATGGATGAATTCGGCACTGACATTATAGTGAGTCAGTGTCCCAGAAACGGCTGCTGCGAAAACTGCTTTTTCTGATTGGTCAGAGATGTTTTATGACCCTAGGATTTTTGGACGGTATTTTTTGTTTTATGAGCCGTGGATGTCTAAATGATTTTACTTCCGTTTGTGCTAAAACATTGGAGTTCCAACAGGGTATGACAAACGCAAAACTAATATGTAACCAGATTAATCTTATTAGATTTCATCTTAACAATGTCGCAGACGCAGTGATTGAACAAAGGTTTCCGTTTGAGTTTAGTAAATATGGCGTACACAAGAAGGCCGGAGAGTACAGAAGTCGAAACTCGAAACTCGTCCGAATTATTATTTTTTTTCTTTTTCGGTGCATTTTTTTCTTTTGAAAAATTATTGATGTGAAAATAAATAAATAAATAAAATGTGCATATCTCACAATTTTTACTGATATATACATATATATATATATATATATATATATATATATATATATATATATATATAGTGTAACCCGGATATAAGAGAGTTGTCGGGACCGGAGAAGAAGTCTCTTATATCCGGGTTTCTCTTATATCTGGGTTTGGTCTTTTTTGTTTAGGTAAGTATGTCTCTAATTTGGGACCAGATAAAATCTCTCTTATATCCGGGTTTCTCTTATATCCGAGTTTATCTTATATCCGGGTCTCTTATATCCGGGTTACACTGTGTGTGTGTATATGTATATATATATATATATATATATATGAAGAAATATAGTCTTAAAGTGTGCTATATTTATGAGATAAAGTGCTTAATATATATATATATATATATATATATCAATATATATATATATATATATATATATATATATCAATACATATATATATATCAATATATATATATATATATATATCAATACATATATATATATCCATATATATATATATCAATATATATATACATATATATATATATATACATATATATATATATCAATATATATATACATATATATATATATACATATATATATACATATATATATATATATATATATATATATATATATATATATATATATATACCTATATATATATATATATATATATATATATATATATATGTGTGTGTGTGTGTGTGTGTGTGTGTGTGTGTGTGTGTATATATATTATTTTCGAGGAGTGTTTCAAACTGCTTCCAACCAGAAAATAACTTTTGTTGTGGTTTTTAAAAAAATATTTCACATGTGAGGATGTTAACCAATGCAAACGATAAAAAAGCGAAAACTTACAAAAAGAAAAAAAAAGAGAAATAAGAGATGGAAATAATTTTTTAAAGAGTAAATTAACTTCCAAAAAGTACAATTAAAAAAAAAGAAAAGAAAAAGTTGGCGAGTGAAAGAAGAAATCCCGTTGATTGATAGTTTATACACATGAAATCCAATATTTTAGCTTTTTACGGGGCCATCTTAAACACCAGGCGCTGATTGCTGACAAGCTTTTCTCTCTTTTAATCATTACTTTCCACTTTTTATTTCATTTACTTTCCTTATTTTTGATCAAATCGTTTCAGCAGATACATGCTTTGGTCTTTCTGGGGGAGGTTAGAATATGTTCTATCATAGAAAACGCAGAGTTTTTATTTATTTGTCCCGTAGTCCGATATGAGCCGTACCCCTTCAGGACGTTCGCGATCATTTTTCTCTACGATGTCCACAATGTCCTGTCTCTTGATGCTTTTCATAAATTTTGTATTTTTGGTTATTTCTCCTAAACCTTGCTCCGCGATCCATTTACTCAAACACGCTAGGTAGGTCAGACGCTGTTTTCTTCTGTCCGTCTTGCTCGCAAAATGTCCTCAAATTTGCCAAGCCCTCTTTCCTCATTATGTACCCTGTCTCTTCGTGTTTGTTTTTATTCTCTCAAAAACTTCTTCGTTGCTCCTGTGTTCGCTCCATGGTATTCTCAGCATCCTTCTGTAGAACCACATTTCTGTTACTTCACGTCTTTTCTTCATTTTAGAGGAAATTGTCCAGCACTCACTGACATATTGGAAGACTACTATTACGTAACAGTTCAGTACTCTTCTTTTTGCTTCTATTGAACTTTTTCTCTGTTTCTTAATATTTTGCTTAGATTCTGAAAGGTATCTTTCGCTCTCCCAATCCCTCTTGCGATTTCAAGGTCGCATTTTCGTCCTCTTTTAAAACAATTTCCAGATATTTACATTTGTGTACTTATTTGATTTTGTGAACTCCAATTTGTAATTTGCATGTTGTGCAGTTCCTTTTGCTTAGAACCATGTATTCTGTCTTCTCGCACTTGAGATTTAGTCCTTTTGTCTCGCTTTCCTTCACCACCTTCTATTGAATATATTCTTAATAACGAAATATTCTTTTTTATGGTAGCAGGAAGCAATACTCGACGCCAATAAAGAAATAAACCCCATGTTACCATAATAATGGAATATCATAGTAATAAATTATGAGAACATGTTACTAATACATTGTTTTTTTTTATATCTTTTTTACTATTAGCTGTGTTTTTGCCATTTTAATATTTATCGATTTAAAAAATCAAACCTGTAGATTGGAGATTTTCAAGAGCGTGGAACCGCCTCTTAATTACTACTGTTTCCAGGTCCACCCTGACCCGGGGTGGTAGCACCTGTTAGGACTCCAACTATGGGAAAATTGTTAACCCCAAACTGGGGTAAAAAACACTATGAAAGTATGAAAATACATTTTTATAGTAAAAGTACCAGCAATATATTTTTGTAGTAAAGCAAACTGTTTTCATAAATAAGTAAGCTACCAAGTCATCATCATTCATCATCATCACCATCATCATTCCCAAGGCGAAGTAGGGTCGTAGAGTTGGTGTGCAGCTGGGCACCAAACTAGCTCCCTCGATATGACTTGGTTGCGTGCCAACGTTTGAATTTCTGGGAATGATCATTCGTATCGTTCAGTGATATCAGCCCCTTTTTCTCTCTGTCTGCAGTACCTTGTAGGATGAGAGTAGGAAACATTTCGGCTCTTTATGACGTAGCCATACCATTTTAACTATCTTTTCTTGACGGTTGATATGAGGTCGCCGATGAGCCTGCTTCTTGTCCGATGGCGTCTCGTGCGGTGTCACTTATGATGCTGTCGACGTAGGAGATTCCTAGTATCGTTCTCTATCATCTCATTTCTAATGCTTGGATTATTCGCACGAATTCTACTGTTAATGTCCAAAATTTACAGGTATACAGAAATATTGACACGGTCAATACATACAACAGTATACTTCTTTGATTTCAGGCAGATATTCTTGTCTCTCTAGATCAGGGGTGGGCAAACTACGGCCCGCGGGCCACATGCGGCCCGCCATACGATTTCGTGCGGCTCGCTTTAAAATGTTATTTATTAAAACTATATTTTTCCTTTAAAAGCCCTTTATTTTGCCAATTTTAAATATCAGTTATTTTGGTTTATATATACTATGCAGCCCAGTAAAACTATAAATTTTTAGAATGCGGACCTTGCACTAAAAAGTTTGCCCACCCCTGCTCTAGATGGTTCTTACTTTTGTAATAGTTTCCATTGTGTTTGCTGCTCTTGAAATTATTTTTAATCTTGGCTTAATTATCAGTAAAAAAAAAAAATTGAATTGTCTCACTACATTATGTTCCCGATCACCGATCTTTATCTTGGCTGAAATACATTTCACAGTCTTCGATCTATGCCTGGTCTTTTGGACATTAATCTCCATGCTATAATTGGAGGATGCTTCATCCAGGTTCACCACGAGACTAACGTCATGTTCTTTTCCAGCTAGGACATCCATGTTGTCTGCAAAGCGAATACTTCCAATACTGACTGTGGCCTGATGTTCCTCAAGGGGGTTATTCCTGATACGTTCAAATGTGCCAAGATATAACTGGTCTACTGTCTCTCGTTTAAGAATACTATGGACCACAGAAATGTTGTTCTACAGAAGGATGCTGAGAATACCATGAACCAAATATATGAGCAACAACGACGTTCTAGAGACAATGTCAACAAACAAAAACAAAAACACTTCTACTGTGCCATGTGTCCTTGAGGACTGATAACTGATATCCATTAAACATGGCACGTGGAACTAGAACAGTCTACCCCAGTGAGACAAAATAAAGCACCTGAAGAAGCCCGGAGTGTACAACGGCCGAAACGTTGTAATAAATATGGCGCCAAAGATGAGGACAATAGTCCGAATAATGTAAATAGTGTACTTTATCCTTTCCACCTTTTCAACAAAGTTAGAAATTACTATGTAATAGCTAATTTCCTATATGGCAATGTTGGACACTCTCTTCACACATGAAGAAGAATCGTCAAATATTTGGTAACATCGAGGGAGAGATCTTCAGCTTACTTCGTCTCTCGCTTGCAGACTGCGAGGTAGCTTCCTTCACGAGCAGTCATTGATTGCAAAATGATGGAGGTAACATCATTCCGCTCTCGGAGGTCGCAAGAAAATCCTGTTTCGACCTTGCCTCGTCTCTTGTCAATCGAAAAAATCCCGTCAACAGAATATGAGACTAGGTAATACATGAACCTGTTGCTAGTAATCAGAAAGTGGCAGCTGACATTTCTGGAACATATAATGAGGAAAGAAAGCTTGGATTATTAATACCCACAAAGTATAATACGTTCAAGAGAAGCAGGGGAAATAGCAGGTATCCTACTTGAGGAGTTTTAGTGAATGGAAGACTGAACAAAAACCACAAAGGCGAGTGGTAAAGGGGCAAATGTTACTGATAGCAACAAAGACAGGAAGATGTGGAGAGCAATGATTACCCATGTTCTCAAAGGAATGTCACGTAAAAGAATATTATCACTTACTACTATCTCGTCGTCGTAGTAGTTTTCTTCTATGTGCCATATCCCTTCAGGGTGTAGGTGATCAGGGCTCTCCACAACTTCCTTCTTTGTAGTTATTACTAAGATTTGCATTTTGCTATCTCTCTTAATCTCTGTTCTGTCAACCCCTAACACAAAATTTTTAGCTAGTGTATGCGTTGTTTTACTCCGTCCTTCAATGTCTTGTGAGTATTAAATTCTCCAAGCCTTCTTTCCTCATTTAAACTGTCTCTTTTTTATTCTAAGTAGCAGTGTTTTTTTTTGTTTTTTTGTTTCCATTTTCTATAAAGCTTCCTCCTTATTCACATGTTCAGTCCTTGGTATTCTCAGCATCTTTCAGTAGTACTACATTTCTGTTGCCTCAAGTCTCTTCTTCATCTGGGATTGTTCAGTATTCACTTCCATAGGAGAAGGACCGATATTGCACAAGCAGTTCAGTGACCTTTCTAACGATTTTTATCAACTGGCAGAAGTCGTAAAAATCTTTTTTATTTCAATTTTCTAATAATTCTTAATTTAACATTTGAATTAATTCCTTGTTAGTTCTCCGACTATAAAATCCCGGCGAAATTCCCCTTTTGCATCGTTAATTTTTTTATCTTAACAACTTTAACAAAATATTGCAATAACAACCCTAAATATGAATGCAGGTCACTATTTAAAGAAGTTAAAGCGTTCAAATGAAAAGATATAAAATTGACAAGTTTTTTTTACATTTCCCTGAAGCAGGCTTTAAACGCTTCTCTATATTTTCTTTCTTTCTTTTTCGCGGTAAAGCCAAACAGCGACTCTGATATTTTGTTTTATCTGTCTTCCTCGAAATCAAAACAGAAAAGTCCATTATTCATTCTTATGGCGTAACGTACGTGCTAAGGAACGAAGTAATACGCTGAATTACGATTTTTTTTACTCATATTTTCGTGGATGTTCGGATAGTGTATTGGTTATAGATGTACAATTGGCGAATCGAGTTCAAAGTTCGCCCTACTCGGTTGCGTTTACTTTCGCACAGATTTTCCCCCACTTCCCCAGTTAGGGTTAAATACCAGCAGAAACCGAGTCCTCTGTTTGGCAATCAAAGAGAAATCTTCGAATTCCAAAACGTAGTGAAAGCAACGAGAAACCACTCCATTATGCTTCCTAATAAGTAATGCCGATTCACAATTAATAAAGAAAAAGAAGTTGAGGAGAACCACGATTTCCTATGACCTTCAGAGATAATACTCTTTTCTTTTCAACTTACTTTTGTAGTTTGAAGTTGTTTGAGTTGTTAAAATGAATTATTTTCATTCTTCTTTAATGTGCCTTGTTCCTTCAGGACGTAGGCGATCATGGCTCTTCACAACTTTCTATCCTTTGTAGCACTAAACAATGTTTATACTCTTACTATCCCTCCCAGTCTATGTTATGTCACCCGTACTCGTTAGGTATTTCACGCGCTGCCTCACTTGCATTCAAGATGTCCTACGAATATCGAATTCTCCGAGCCTTCTTTCCTCCAAGAAATTTCAACAGTTTCTTTGTGATTATAAGTGTAAGTGCACTGTTTGTTTCCATTTTAATTAAAACATCCTAGTTGGTCACATGTTAAGTCCATGGTATTCTCAACATTTTTCTGTAGAACCATATTGATGTTGCTTTGTCTTTTCTTCATCTGTGAGAAATTGATCAGTCTTCAGTACTATATAGAAGAATTGAAATGAAATAAATGTTCAGCACTGATTTTTTTTGCTTCTAACAAAATTTTCCTGTTTCTTAATACTTTGTTTGGCTTTGGAAAGGCATCTTTCCATATTCCAGTTCAACTTTGGATCAATAGGTTTCTAAAATAAGCACACTTCTCGACGCATGTTTGCAAAAAGAAAACGTATAACCAATTTTACAAATAGTTTTGCAAATATGCACCCCGATGCTGTGTCGGCATTTCTGCTGGTGGTCGGCTCCAAATCGACCTTGCCTTTTAAGGCATTATAATCGGCGTTGGCTGGTCGTCCACTTCTGGCTTTATTTCAAGGGAAAAGTCACCAAACGTACATGCACGTACTTTAGCTAATGGATTTAAATATAGACATGATCAGGTAGGGAAACTACCTGTACTGGAAGGTATGCTAACATTATAGCGTTGCTCATACAGAAAAATATTATGAACAGAATACTTTAATGCACTTTAATATTTTCAACTTCATTAGTGGTGGTCACCAATGAAGTTGAAAATATTACAGTTCTTCGGGATATCACTAAAAACAAGACAGCATTATACATGCGAATACAGTAATAAAAGATTAACAAAAAACGTGCTATTTCCCAGACATTACATGAAAAAACATTCTTACAAATGCAGTTGACGAACTTGCAAGTTATAAAGCCCGAGAAATAGAAATTGAAGAATGTGATATTTAAACAAACTAAAATTTCGTTAGAAACAAATAAAATTTTCCTATTACTTGATACTTTGTTTAGCTTTTGGAAGTCATCTTTTGTTGTCCCAGTACGCCTTCATTTTCATTTTCGTTACATATTATTAAATTAAAAAAAAACAACAAAAAACAACAAAAACAAACATGTAAATAGAAAAAATATTTGCTCTGAAAAGCAGGAAACTAAGGAGACTACAACTGCCAGTGTTTGTTGAGGCGGACAAAGAGGAAGAGAAAAGAAAGGACGATAAAAATAAAAAATAAAAAAAATCGAGAACTATTCCAAAAATGTAGTGACGACTGGAGTTGTATCAGTATTGGCATTAACCTTGACCTACACACTTTTCATGAAACCAAAACATCAAATCAGGGCGAACCTCTGCCCCAATTCAGAAAGCTTCTCCTCACTTAAACAACAAGCAGCTTTCAAATTATCGTGCGTTACTGCTAAATTCGCATTAGGAAAAAAAAAGTTTGGGTTTGTCGTCTGGGTAGTGTAGGGAGAGGATTTAATAAAATGAACGTCTTGTTTGTTTTTGTTGTTATATTTGCTGTTGTACGTCAGTAAGACTTCAGCATCCGCGGATTTATCAGCAGTAAGGATTTCACCCTCCGTGAAATCGCCTACTACAAAGAACTTATCATCCGCGAAATCGCCAACCAAAGTAACCTCATCATCCGCGGAATCAACAGCTGTAAGGAACACATCAACCGCGGAATCACCAGCTGCAATGGCAAGAATATCATGATCTATGAAATCACCAACTGCAAGAATTTCACCATTCAGTCAGTTTAATTAGCGAAACCTTTCTGTTCAAAACTTTATTAAATCTACCATTCGTCCCTGATTTGAATATTGCTGCCATATCGGATCGTATGCTCCGGTAATATATCTCGAGATTCTTGACAAAATCCAAAGACTGGTGTGTAATATTATTGGTCCTGACCTGGCATCTCGATTTCAGCCACTTTCCCTCCGGCGTGGGAAATATTTTCCTGACAGTTGTTCTAATGATCTCTCATCCTTCGTACCTCGACCGCATCAATTTAAGCGTACTTCTAGATTTGCTATTAGGTGCCACCGTTTTACAGTTTAAATCGCTGTAACTCATAAGTTCTATTCTAATAATTTCTTTTCTTGCACTTCTCACCTGTGGAACTGCTTTTCGGTTTATTGCTTCACTACCACCAGCAACATTCTAAAAATTAAATGCAACATCAATCGTTATATTTTGTCTTCCTGAACCTGTTCTTTTATTGTCCTTTCTTCTCACTAAAGTCTTAAACTCCCATTAACCCCTTGCGTCTTTGTAGCATTATCGCTTTGCTTTTTTTTTAAAGTTAATTCAAATATCCTCAACGGCATCAACGTCTCGATCCTTAAACCCTGAAGGCAGAAGTTTCAATTAAAAATAAAACTTTTTATCATTAAAAAAGAAATAAAGAAAAACTCTGGAAATTTTGAATCCTTTTAATATTTAGATGGAATGTGAAATTTACCTTTGGATGACATGAATAATTGTCCCGGTAAATATGAAAATACAACAGAACATAGCTATCCAAAGAAGATCGCTGTACCCGATCGTGAATCCGCGGATAATAGCCAACTATATTAGTTCGAACAGATATTAATATACACCGTAGATCCATTTGATGACAAAGGGAACGTTTTTTTTCTGATAGTAAAATCTATATTTGATATACACAGGAAACCAACTGTAAAAATTAAATAAGTTAGGCAAAGTATTTTACTGAAATACTTTGCCTCACTTATTTAATTTTCTTATCCAAAAATATCGCTGGAGTTTGTAATGGACATCTTTTTTTAATGGCATGTCCATTCAGGACATAGGCGATCATGGTCCACCACTCCTTTCCTTTATTATCTGTGAATTTATATAATCTCTGAGAAAGACAATGGAATGGTTTCTTGTTGCCTTCATGTCATTCCCAAATTTTCAATTAGAATCTGGCGAACGGCTTCCCTGTTAATACTCGCTTAATTAATATTCCATCCAGGCTGACCAAGATTCACGCTTTGTCCACATTTGCGCCTGTCCTTTGTGTTTCTGGTTTACTAACTCTTGCATCGCCGTGCATATTGCTCACCATCCCTCCCTTGAACCACTTGCGACACTAGTTTCTTCATAGGATGTTTACCAGAAGCCATTTTAGATGTGCTAATGTTTCACTAGCATTTTTTACCAAACTTCACACAAAAACTGATGTTAATTCGCTATGACACATTACTTTTCACAAACAGCGTAGCGGGAGTACGTAAAACTTCCCCTACTGCTCAGCAACGACTAGTTATTTATTGCTGGTTTATGTCTCCAGAAATACGAAATTGAAACTTGCACTGATGTGCACCGCTGTAAATTTTTGCCGGAATCAATATTTCTCAAACATTGTGTATATATATATATATATATATATATATATATATATATATACACACATTTCTTTCTTCTATCTTTCTCCCTCTCTCTCCCTTTCTCTCTCTGTTATATTGTCCTTTCTCTGATTCTTCCTCCACCCTATTAATTATTTATCCTTCGTCCCAGTTAGGCTTGGACTGACCCAAATATCGGGGATCTAAATAACTTATAGGTTTGCCCCCTTTTTTAACTATTAAATAAGATTTCAGTTATGCGTTTTAAAAGTCGGTTCTCTAAGTTATTACTATTTGTTTTTTGTGCAACAGTCTCCAAGCTTAAGGGTTGTTGGGCTACAAAAACCCTTTATAATACAAAATAAGTGAACGTTTACAAAATATGTTCAAAAATTGAAAGTACTTAAGGTTTTAAGCCTTGGGAATTATACTAAGTCTATAATTAGTCATTTCCGTCCATATTTCTTTTTCTTGTTCTTTTTTTCGCGGTTGATGGAAATTTGAACATGTATTCGGGGGCTACTTAAATAGGCTGGTCCACTCGTAAAAAATAAGGGAAAAAATTGTAAATAATTTTTGTTCATTAGCATTTATCAGATATTCGTCAGGCCATGATATTTGTCAAAATCCAAAAAATATTTTTTTTTTTAGCATTTTAGAAGGGCCGCCTTTTCATAATAGTGTAAAATTAACCCCTAACTTTTACAGAGTTACTGGACGATCCGTTACTTACAAATAAAACGCCTGAAAGAATACATGATACTAATTAAATAGTCTAGTCCACTCGTAAAAAATAAGGAACAATTTTTAGAAATATTTTTTTGCATATTAAAGTCCATTAGAATTTACTTCGGCCTCGACACTTTCTAGAATCGTAAATTGAATTTTATAGATTTAGAATTGACCATGTTTATAATATCAATACAGCATCAAATCGATCCCAGACTTTTACAGAGTTATTAGACTTGGTTATTTTGCGAACGAAAACATTTGGAGGGAGTTACAAAAATATTC
This sequence comes from Acanthosepion esculentum, assembly GCA_964036315.1. NCBI lineage: Eukaryota > Metazoa > Mollusca > Cephalopoda > Sepiida > Sepiidae > Acanthosepion > Acanthosepion esculentum. The sequence continues at coordinate 2,655,590 of OZ038509.1, read as the reverse complement.
TTTTAAATAAAAAACAAACGGATGTATTTTTTAATTAAAGAACATACTTTACATAAAATAAAAGCATGTTTCAGTTTATTCTACATTTAAGAGAAATAATTTATTAACTTTAAATGTTTTTTCATGTGCTTCCCCAAAAAAATCCCACGCAGAAAAAAGTTAAAATAATTAAAATGAAATTAATCTTTTTGGAAGTGAACGAATAATTTTAAAGTTTCAGAATAAAACAAATAACCTAAAATTTTCAGAACCTAGCAAATAATCTAAAAATCATAGGCGAACAAATAACGTGAAAGTTTTTGCTGAATCGAATAACCTAAAATTTCCTGAAACAAACAACTTGTAGGTTTGCCTTTTTAACTGTTAAATAAGACTTGCAGTTACGCGTTTTAAAAGTTAGCTCTTTGATTTAAGTTTCAAAGTAAGAATATACATTCTTATTTATCTGCAAATTTTGAATCTACAACCGTAGTGAACCTTGAGTTTTTCTGTTGAGTTTATCAAAAATCGCAACACCAGACTCTCAGCGGCCATTTCATCTTCATCGTACTAAAACAACCTTATACTTCCATTTATCTTAATTCACACATCTCGTCTGCTTCTGAAAAACACATTATCATTCATCTTATTTTCAAATATTGATCTCTTAACTTTCATTCTGTTTTTACCTTTTATTAAGTTATCTTGTTTGTTGTTTGTTTCCTTGTATTTCTTCCCCCTCCTTTAAGCACTGTTGCTTGGGTGCAAATCAAAACTGTCGTCTCCACATCGTTGCAACAAACACTTGAGGTATCCTTTTAGAAGTATCACTTCTCTTACACGCTTGTTTTTCTTGTGTCCTCAGCTTTCGTCTTCAAAATTATTATTACTACTACTGCTATTATTATTATTATTAACGTCTTCTATTTTTGTCTTCATCTACCTTTTTCTTGTTGTTCCCTTCATTTTCACCGGCGACAGAGACTGGTGTTGTCAAATCCAATAAAAGATCGCGTCTGAAACTCAATTTCGAAGAACGAGATTTTAATCTCTAGCAGGAGAAGAGCTCCTTCGATACAAAAGGAAGAAAGAAAATCGGAAGCCTGATAACTTTTGGCAGTTGTCATTTTTTTAAACGAGAAGAGTTCTATCGTCCACTCATTGACAGATACAGTGATGAAATTAAATACATATGTATGAGGCGTGTGCATGTATATATATATATATATATACACAGAGAGAAAGAGAGAGAGTCGGCCAAACACACAGATGAATGTTGGTATATAGGTAGCGATAGATATATGAACAGAGAGAAAGAAAGGAAAGATAGTGATCAGTATATATATAGATGGAGAGTTTGTTTGTGTGTGTGTGTGTGTGTGTGTGTGTGTGTGTGTGTGTGTGTGTGTGTGTGTGTAAACTAACAATAGAGAAATAAATATAATGAACAGATAGGTGAAGAGAGAAACATTTGAAAAATTAGAGATAGACAGGCAGACATGTAGGTAAGAGAGAGAGAGAGAGAGAGATGAACACACACACACACACATATATATATATATATATATATATATATATATATATATATATACGAACAAACTTAGAAAAAATAAAGAAATATAATAAACCGACTGTGATGTCTATATGAGAGATATATGAAAAACTTAGATAGATAGATAGATAGATAGATAGATAGATAGATAGATAGATAGATGCTGTTAAGGTGACTGGCGATAGGACATATAACAAATTGCTTTTAGAAATGTTTTCCCTCACGTTGAAGATAAATATGCCCTCTTAATGCGTATCTATTGAGAGGATGAATTATAGGAAAAAAATGTTTTCTCAAAAAGAACATAAATAATTTATGGCAAAATGGACAATATGAGAGGCGAAAGGGCAATTTTCTACTCTCAATGTTGCTTCCAGCTGTTTTACTCGTCAAACAATGCTTCAAATCGCTCACGGGTACACGCACATATTGAGGGAGCGGAAGAGGAAAGAGCGAGAAAGGAAGAGCAAGAAAAACTCTGGAATCGTAGTCGTTATAGAGGAAGCTGATTTAAATTGTTGACGCGATCGTTTCAGGTACATTGAGAATGAGATTAGTGATGGACATCAGGGTCTTACTCGAGAGCTAACACCTAGAAATATCTCTAAATCTTCCATATCTAGATTGGAAGTTTTGAAAAGAATTGGAAGAACTGATGTTATGCAGATCGAAGACCTGTTGGCGCTCATCGTGAAAAGAGTGCTGTTACTTGATTCACAAAGATGGCACCAATGAAACGTATAAATAATAATTTTGGGAAATTCTCTCGCTGTCTCATTTTAGATCTTTTCAATGTGAATAAGCATTGGAAAAATACCACTGAATCTCACTTGAAAAACCAGAAAAATGAATAAAAATGAATGATCAAGACAGAAAAAGTCAGTCGTCTCACGAATATGGTCGAGTGAAATGCTTTCAAAGTACAACTTTGTATTACGGTTAACAATTATAGCGATAACATAGGATAAGGATTATGTCTATCGAATTATACAACAGGAAAATCCGTGAAAAAACAAACGAATTGAACTGTTAGAAAAAAGAAAAAGAAGCATGCCCAAAAGACCTTGACAAGGATCTTTGAGTTCTCAAATGCGATTCAATAGAGAGAAGAAAGAAAAAAGAAAGAGAATAGAAAGAAAAAAGAAAGAAAAAAGAAAGAAAAAAAGAAAGAAAAAAGAAAGACAGAAAAAAGACAGAAAAAAGAAAAAGAAAGAAAAAGAAAGATAAAACGAAGAAATAAATATTTTTAGGGCGATAAAAAAGTGCATTATAAACGAAAATATGCCAGAGATTTAATAAAATTAATAAACATGAAGACAGTCTCAATCGTTAGGTACACTGGGCACTTCTTAAGCTGTACAAAAGAGGAACTTAGTAGTGACGGTGACAAACAGCTCTACAATCCGGAGATGATAACTACTGATTTTATGGGAGAAGGAAAGACACAAAGGACTCATTAGCATCAAGGGCTAATGTCTTAAAATACCCGATGTAAAACAGAACAGTGAAATTAAGAAGACTGCTTGGAACATTGCAACAGGTAAAAATAGGGCAAAAAAAGCGTTGACAACAAGGAATAAAAAAATGTTACACATTTTTTATTTTAGAAAATTCTACATGGAAAAGCTAAAAGAGAAAAAACTATAGCAGACGAATTGTCTTGGATATTTTTCACAGCAGACATTGGGAAAAAAGAATCTTATCGCAGAAATCAAACAAATGATTGAAGACATTATGTCACAGCAAAAACAGACAAAGTCAATAAATGTATTCTATGTGAAGAAAAAATTTGACTATTAAAATAATGTAGAAACAAGTACGACAGTGAAGGATCGTCATTGTGCAAATAAATTAGTTTCGACTATAAGAACACATTTTATTAACTCGAAAGAGACGTTGTACTGAAAAAGAAAAAGAATGAAATAATCCAGTATCTTGAGAGAAAAACTGAGAATCCAATCCAAGCAAAATGGTAAGATCTAATTGTCGTCAATGAAGAAAAGAGGGTCGGTCAGAGAGTTGCTGTGGCTCTGCTAGTGGATCATACGGTGAAGATAAAGGGAATATTTGGTAAACTAACAGGATTGTGCTTGGAAGCAGACAAAACTGTAAAGTATGAAGTTACAGTCGTGTCGATAATAGCTGGCGCACCTGGAATTGTGCGAAAACCTTTAGAATCGAAACTAAATAAATTGCAAATTACCTGATATTGACCTCCCACAGGGCCAGGTTGTGACACAAGGTCGGGGTTTAATGTGGGAAGGGAAGGGGGGTTTGACCCGAGTGTTTTCACCCGGGTCGCTGGTCTTTAGCTGGTCTTAGCTTGTCCAAGCTGGTCAGAGCTGGTCATAGCTAGTCCAAGCCGGTCAGAGCTGGTCAAAGCTGGTCATAGCTAGATGTAGCCGCGATACTACCAACGCAGGGACGAATCCCTGCGACCGGCCTGTATCAGTGATCGAATCTCAGCCAAAAGGCGATCGTTCAGCGAGTAATCTGAGAACAGATACTACACCAGGATCTTAGCCAAAAGGCCTAGAAGCGATCTCGTCAGAAGCGAAACTCCCCTTAAATGAGCCTACCGTGCTTTTATGCACCTGACCCAACTATCGCTCAGCCAATGAGCGCCCATAAAAATGGTTACAAGCGACATCATCAGTACCGTCAAACAAATTGTGGTACACGTATGATTGGGAGGTGATGGGCAAGTTCTTCTGGTGATTGAGAGAATGGCTCGTGATTGACATTAACTAGGACTTGGATAGTCAGTGAAAGACCAGCCGCTTTCCCACTTCCACTTCGTCATTGTGATACAATTTTATATTTCTTTTACAAAATAAATATACCATCAACACGAAGTTCTGTCCGATTCAGCTTCAGTTCGAAGCTCGCCGATTCGCCGTCGCCACACTCCATTGCAAAACATACACGTGGCTCTGGCTATTTTGGGTCGCCGAGCTAAGTCTTCGCTACAGAACACTAAACACTAAAAAGGATCATAGATAACAATTATACGAGGATTAATTAAAAACACTAAAAAGAAGCAAAGAATAAAATATTATGAGAGAATAAATTAAGAGCATTAAGAAGACGCTTGGATAATAATTATAAGTGAATGAAATGAAAACCCTAAAAAGATGCATAGATAAAAAATTATATGGGAATCAATTAAGAACATGGAAAGGAGCATAGATAAGAATGATAAGAGAATTGGTTAAGGACACTAGACCTCTAAAAAGATGCATAGAGAAATCAAGAAAAATAGAAAACCATAGATAAATACAAGAATCACTTTAAAACTGGAAATAATATAAGGTGAATAAAGTACCTAACTTGTGATTCAATTCTTTTATGCATAACTGCACATCCAATGAGCAGATCTGTTTTTTTTAGGCTGTCAATAACCCAAATCAAACTCTAGAAAGCTCACCAAACGCTTTACATATTTAATCCCCAAAACTAACGACATGCCCCCCAAAAGGGCAGACTAATCACATGTTTCCGCAGGAAAAGGAAAAATGCATTGATTTTAAGTGAAAGAATGTGTCAGATCTTTGAAATTAATATTATCCGTGAAGAATAAATAGGATGCAAACAAAAAAGTTCCTTGTGGCTGCAAAGATCAATTGCAAAGATTAACAAATTGTTGTTGGAAAAGTAAGCAACGGAGGGAAGCTTTTGGTAATGCCCCGTCTAATTGGATCATAAAGTGACTAGAATTAATGAAAATATTTCCCAGTCTTATTAATTTTCTAAAAGTCAATATGAAGAAATAGGATTATCGCTTAATCCGCAATCGCCTTAAAATTAAGCGTGATAACAATCACCAAATCAACAATTAAATATTTCAAAGAGATTCTCGTTCACACCAATTATGTGTTTGCATTAAGACTTCTTTGAAAACGAACGAAATAACATAGGTTATGAAAACCATAGTTTTAATAAGATTATTCATGTCTTGATGGTTTGAAAGTGTTTGTTAAAAATAGTATTCAATCGAAAGGTATGTCAGCAACGCTAAACAAACTCAGTGGTGTTATCACCGTGGAATTTTCTCTGAACAAATGTGCTAAGGTAACCTTTAAAAGAGGGAAAGTATTTTAGACAACGACCGTAAAATCTGATAATAAAACATTGATTCGTGAACTGAAACTGAAAAATGTGTTAAAATAAAAAGCAATCAATGAAGGGCAGATTTTTCAAAATGAAAAAGGAAAAGTTAGAATTTATTGTTTTATAAGAGAAAGAGCGATAAATAAAATTGATTTAAATTTACAAAATAAGTTTGGAAGCAATTGACACCTCAGTAATGCACATTGTAACATTGAAGAGATGCGAAGAATAGAGAGAGAAAAATTAAAAGATTTCTGATCATATATAAAACGCATCTTCCCAGAGCAGATATAGATCATAGATACTTACTTAAGTCAGCTGGATGGGTCGAGGATTGACCTAGCCAATACAAACGCTTACGACAACACCCATAAGGCTTGAAAGTTATCTACAACTCACGAATGAATGCATGTGAACATTTTGTTTGTTATCATGAATCAATTAAAGAAGGGCATTCAATAAAGTAATACAAATATTGACACAGGATCTGCAAAGAGTGAGATTAAATGGAAGACGTAATACGAACAAAAAAAAGTAAAAACTTAAAGGTTTAAAAAGGTGGAAATATCAAGTAGGAAGAATTACTTTCTGATAGTTATTGAGAGTCTGATATCAACTGAACAGTAATCCGTCATTGGTTACGGAGCTCTGGGTTGAAAAGAGAAACAGAAGGATTTATCCTCGTGACTCAAGTTCAAACCTACGAACAATTACACTGGCACGAATTTGAAGCAATGGAGTGATTCAAAGTATCGTTTCTGTACACACGCTGAGGAGACTATTCAACATCTACTACAATCTGAGGCAAATGTTAAAAATTGTGCTTCTAGATTCAATCCAAAAATTAAGGTGAGAAATTACTTACTTAAAATTATTTCTGCATATTTTCAATATAATAATAGAGAATAAAAATTTAGTATGAACTACAAAAACTTTGAAAGCAAATGTTTTAATCAGTGGTATAGTGGAAGATGCTTTCCAAAAGCTAAGGGAAGTATTAAGAAACAAGAAAATTTAATTAGAAACAAAGAAAAGAGCACTGGAACTTTTATGTAATATCAGTCCTCCAATAGATTCAGAGACGGAACTTAAGGTAACAAAATGTGGTTCTACAGAAGGATGCTGAGAATATCATGAACTAATGTTTGAAATAATGACGAAGTTTAAGAGAAAATGGAAACAAAAATGGACACTTATATTTAGAATCAAAAAGAAACAATTAAAATCTCTAGATCACATAATGAGGAAAGAGGGTTTACAAAATTTAACACTCACAGGTCATGCTGAAGGCAAGAATGACAGTGGAAAACAGCGCAGAGCGTTTGTGTAAATGTTTGGGAGAACAGAGATTAGAATAGGACAGGAAAATGAGTAGAGCAATGCCCTGAAAGGACACGGCATATAAAAGAATGATAATAAATAAAAAATCAAGTTAAACCAGTTTTCCAAAACTAATGCAGATTATAATTATACTGTCTAGTACTTCCGACAAGCCACTTCACAAATAAAACCAGTCAAAATTTTATTGAAGTTGGCGTTCATGGCTTTCCACAATATCCTGTTCTTTATCGCCCTTTTGTCTTTTTGCTATCTCTCCTAAACCCTGCTCCGCCATCCATTTACTCAAACCTTCTAGGTAGGTTGCGCGCTGTTTTCCTCTGTTCCTCTTGCCTTCAAACTGTCCTGTGAGTATCAGATTTTTCAAACACTCCTTCCTTGTTATGTGCCCTTGACATTTCAACTGTCACTTCCTGATTTTACGTATAATCGTCCTTTTGGTTTTATTTTTTGTAGAACTTTGCCATTGCTCACATGATCGGTTCATGGTATTCTCAGCATCCTTCTGTAGAACCACATTTCTATTGCTTCAAGTCTCTTCTTCATCCGTGAGGAAATTGTCCAGCATCCAATGTCATATAGGAAGCCTGATATTACATAACATTTCAACATTCTTATTTGTTTATAACAAAATTTTCCCCGTTTCTTAATACTTTGCTTAGCTTTTGGAAGGCATCTTTCGCTATCCCAGTGCGCCTTCAGATTTCAGTATCGCGCTTTCTGTCCTCTGTTAAAACTCTTCCCAGATATTTAAATTGCTGTACTTGTTTGATTTTAGTATCTCCAATTTGTAACTTGTATTTCGGCCTCTTCCTTTTGCTAACTACTAATGCATTCAGTTTTCTTGCAAGAGATGTTTAGTCCTTTCTTCGCCCTTTCCTTCCGTATCTTCTGTAAGATTTCTTGTCATTTTCCTTCCTGCGACTTCTATCAAGCTTATGTTTTAAACATTGTGGTCACCAATAATGAATATAAACTCAAAACAAAGGTGGACTCGGTAAGATGATAAAACTACTTCCGACATCACGACCTCTAATCGGGAAATTTTGAGAAGCGTGGAATCACCTCTTAATTGCTCTTGTTCCTAGGTCCACTCTGACCCGGGGTTGTAACACCTGTTAGGTCCCCAGCTATGAACAAATAATTAACCCCCAAACTGGGATCAGAACACTATAAAAGTATTAAAATAGATTTTTATATTAAAAATACCAGCAATACATTTTTAAAAAAAAATATGCCATTGTTGAAAAGAAAAAAAATATTAATACATATTCTATTCATACGAACCTATCCTAAAATTCTTGTTGACGTTAAATAACCTACTGAGGTTGATATGCCGTAAAACAAAATAAACCAAATCAATCAAAATAAAGGAATAATCCATATTTACTGACAGTCTGCCAATGTTAGTCAGAACTTTTATTTTTTCCCTCTCCGATTAAAAGATTCTAAGAGTTTCTGTATTATTCTGGCCAGGAGATAGGTTTGGCCAATTTTTAAATGTACGATATACAACACACCTTTTTCTCTAAAATAATTAAATTCGACTTCGAAGTATGACACCTCGCACCATCTTGTTGAAAACTTTACGAGTTTTCATATATTTGCTGTCTCAATTCAACGTTGATATTTGGATTTCCATTTCCATTGCATAAAATGATTTCACTTTTTCCATCTCCTCAAAATATTCCTTATACTTTAATTTCTGCTGAGTGTTTCAGTTTTCGTGGTCTATTTTTTCGCTTTATTACGATTTAAGTGGTTTTCTTACAGATTGGCATATACTTGGAAAACATTCCTTTCAGCATTCGTCTAAGAAAATAACATTTTCAAATCCGAAACTAGCCAATCACTTTTAGAAGTAAAGAAAAAAAAACATCTACATTTCTACTCGCTGAAATTCAACCAAATGGATTATTTCTTCTTAGATAACTTTTGATAATATCTACACCCACAATATTTGTCAATTCCTTTCGAATTTGATTGGCCGTTTTTCTCTGGAGTTACTTCAGTTCAATGGCGATTTTTCTTCCGTCTCGTTGAGATAATTTGGTGTTAGGACCCGATTTTTGGTCTGTCAGAAAAGCCTTACCCTTCCAAACATATTTTAATAATCTTTCGCAAACTACAGCGAAATATTGCGAGGAGAAATTTCCATTTATGTTTTACTTTTCTCAGAAGGAACAACAGCTTTTCGATGCTTTTCAACTTTGCTTTTTCAAAACGTAATGTCTCGGCAATAAAATAGGTAAACTGAATATTTCGTGAATTTTGTTTCTAAACTATGTTATATTGATTTAAATTCTCATTTTACAAAGTTATATTTAAGTGCCTAGAGTAATTCGATCTGGTGTAATGGTTAGCAAGCTTGTCTTTTCGACTGAATAGTGAGTTTGAGCCTCAATGGATACTCCATACTTTCGGCTTTGTGCCAGGTTTAAGCTACGCTTAGTAAACAGGTCTTGATAAAATATTCTATCACATATAAAAAAATAAGATTAATATTATCTATGCATTGCCGCTTATCTCAACTTAGGATTTGGAGTGAATCTCAAATCACCATTTGTTCATCGAAAACTTCGAAAAAAAAAAAAGTAAGATCCGAAAAATATTACACTATGTGTTACACAAGTCTCGTAACGCATTTGGTTGTTTTTCTAGGAGTTATTTTATGTCGAAATTTAAATATTTCGTATGCAGTTTTATTTCTTTGAAGATAATAATGTTTTTAGTAATACAAGTTTTATTGTAGGTGAGGGAGAAGAGATGGATTCATACCTTCTCAGAAGTATTTGCGCGAAAATTGTTATAACATACCCGACTGGAACTGGAACTCGGCTCTCCGGTTAACAATTCCCAACCATTATCTATTCCACCACTCACACCTCCAAGTTTACATCACCTGGTATTTCCAAGCGGATATTCATCTACGTACTGACCAAGCTGGTGTTGGTTAACTTCGCTGATCGTACGGGAATCGGTGTTTCAGTTTTAACACATTAAGGTCATAATAGCAACGCACGTATTGCAGACATTCCTCTTCAGACAGGTGTTGAATTCACAATCTTCCTTCTCCTAGACGTGTTGCCATCTCAAGACAAGCGAGCCCAGCTTGCTCTGCTATCAAACTCATACATGGAGGAAGATATATTCATGTCTTTCTCAGGGCTCTCAGTACGAAACGAACGAAATCATCAAACATCCAAACGGAAATTGAAATGGACACACAACCCACGCTTCTGTTTGCACTTCAAAAATTATCACTATAACATTTACTAAAAACTACCAATTCATATTTTAAAAAAAAGGTATGTTAGGTTAAGGCAAAAACTTCACGGGAACAAAAGTCAGCATTATCACATACTTCACAGAGAAGAGTGAGACGCTGTGAGGTACCAGTGAGATTAGTCTGATTGACTATGACCAATGTCCACATTCAAATTTTGCAATTACATAACCCAACAGAGACTGACATGTAAAATCAATGACCCTAACTAAGTATCTCCACCGAGGATCTTACAAAAATCTCTGAAAATATCAAAGAAAAATATTTTTAAACGCAAAGGGGTGGATAAGTTTGCATATCGTCCGGTTCACTTCCTCCCCGGACTTTTAAACAGGAATAGAGGTTTATCCCTTGTTTCCTGTTTAGGATTAGGTTTCTACTTCCTTCTAAAGTCTATTTCAGCTCTATACTCCTAACGCTTGTTCTTTCTTACACCAATATAACTCCACGCAGTAACCCTCTACCTTGAGCGGCTCTTGTATTGGGTGAATATTAGTAAAAGAAATATCTCTGATTCTACTTAAATACAGAAATATTATTTATATCAGAAATCTTTCTATTCTTTCTGCTATCGATTAGCAGAAACAATTGACTATAAAATTAATTCTTATATGTGTTTCATAAGTTTTTTTTTTTTTAATTTCAATCAGGTGTCAAATTTCCGCGATGAAAATTGGAGATATCTAAACGTAACCTAAGCTAGTCTAGACAGAAAAACAGTAAGCGAAAAAATAATCATAAGCTTAATCTTGAAGGTGATGGCGTTACTTGGCTCCCGGACTTCACAATACACACCGACCGCAAGTAAACAGCTCAAAGACCTCAAAAGACATCGTTGCTATATTATCGACATCATCATATAGCAGCAAAGGAAAAACCACAAATATAAGGATCTGAAAATTTGAAATTAACGTAGCATTTAAACAAAATCATTGGGACGCTAGGAATGATAAACCTATCGTAAAATCTGGTATTAATTATAAGCTTCCCCCTATAAGCCATTAATTATAGGCTTCCCATTATAAACCATTAATTCATCCCGAAATCGCAATGTATACATAAATGAGTTAAGAAGAACATTGATCCAAACGGGAAATCAATGGTTATTGCAAAAACAAAAGATTAAATCAGTACCGGTCATATTCTATGAAAAATACGTTCAAATCAAGAAGATAATTCATTTCCAAAGAAAAGGCTTAATTTAAATTATATCTTGGTAAATGATTGGATCAGAGTGAAAATCAAAATAAATTCCGAGAAAATAATTTTCTGATTTTTGACCAAGTAACATTTTTTCAAATAAATTGTATTTTTATTAGTATCACTGGTCTAATAAAGCTATTATATGTATGATGAAAATACATTACTAATGGTTTTACTATAGAAACAGTGGAAATCAAGGAGGTAGGCTTTACCAGTGCCGTCCTGGGTATGACGATAAATTAAATCTGGCAGCAAGGCCTCTAATCGGGAAGTTTTGAGGAACGTGAAATCACTTCTTAATTGCTGTTGTTACCAAGTCCACCTTTACCGTGGTTAGGGTCCAAGCTATGGGCAAATAGTTAACCCCCAAACTGGGGTGAAAACACTACGAAAGTATAAAAAAATTATAGAAAATACCAGCAATACATTTTTGTAAAAGAAATTACTAATGCTTACAAGAAAAATTAAAATTCGACATTAAATGACCCACAAGGTGTTGATATGCCACTAAACAAACATTTACCAGTGGTCAGGAATGGATGCACTGAGGGCTATTATATGTCTGATGAAATTACATTACTAATCGCGTTTTATTATAAAATTCATGTTGATCAGGAATGAATGCAAGCGTCACTAATGTAAATTAACTCATATTTGTCTAATGTAAATGCATTGGCAATGATTTTCTATAGAAATACAAATGAAGAACAAAACGAAAAATGGTCAGAAAGCATTGTTGATAGAATAAGGCTACTATATATATAGTATAGGATTATATAGTATAGGATTATATAGTATAGGAATATATAGTATAGGAATATATATATAGTATAGGATTATATAGTATAGGAATATATATATAGTATAGGATTATATAGTATAGGAATATATAGTATAGGAATATATATATAGTATAGGATTATATAGTATAGGATTATATAGTATAGGAATAAATATATAGTATAGGATTATATAGTATAATATATAATGGGTATGGCTATGGGTAAATAGCAGGACCGACTGGGTTCTATGGCCTTGGATGGCAACTGGTCTAGGAGAAGGACAACTCTGAATTCAAAACCTGCGGAGGGTCGTTTGGGGACCTTGTGGCATCCGTTGCACCAGGTCCCTGTATTCGTCCCTCCAAAAAGTGTGGATGGCCCTGCACAAAGCCTTCACCACTATAATCAAATCCTGTGTGGGTGTCGGGCTTTCAGTTTCTGGGAACTGATCTGTCTGACCCTCATACGTCGAGTTCGACGGGAGAGTCCATCATCATATATAGTATAGGATTATATAGTATAGGATTATATAGTATAGGAATATATAGTATAGTATAGGATTATATGACAGAAATACATTGAAAATCAAAAAGAAATTGATTATCAGTGATGATGATAAAGCAGACGATATGACAGAAACGTATGCACAGTTATAGATGTGCGTACAATTTTGAGAAAGTTATCTCTAAATAATCAACAACCGGTCGTCTTTTCGCGACTCTTGAGTTCTTCAAACTCTTGAAGATTTACAGAATGATGCCTGTTCCCATGTAACTATTGGCCAGGAAAATGGAAGAGAAATGATGAGAAAGTCGCAATTTCAAAAGTGACCTTTCTCAAAGTGAAATAGAGGAAAGAACGTCTGAAATATGGACTTTGATAGTTACACTTCCTCTGACAAGCTGAAGACTTGATGACCTGCTGATCAAGCAATATCGATTTTGAAAAGAGACTGGCCTCCAGACCTGGAACTTATGAAGATAATCAAAAAATGGACAAGAAAGAAAGAATGAAGGAAGGAAAGAAGAAAAGGAAGATATCATTCAAACGCACGAACCTTACGCAGTCCGCATATTAGCCGCTACTCAATGTAAGCATTCGCGTATGTGTTCAAAAAACAAACTGTAAATCAAATACACACAACATTTCCGTAACACACACACACACACACACATTCATATGTGTGTGTGTGTGTGTGTGTGTGTGTGTGTGTGTGTGTGTGTGTGTGTGTGTGTGTGTGTGTGTGTGTGTGTGGTAAATAAATTTAAAAAAATATTTAAAATCCGCGCATCAGCAGTATGAGAAACCTATTCAATATATTAACAGATATCACATCTATTTTGAAATAAAAAGAAAATTACTTACAATTACAATATTCGGACTGTTGTCCTCATCTTTATTGTTATTGGGTGTCAGACAATTTCTGCGACCCCTTACATCCGGCAATCTAACTTCCCAGACTGCAGCCCCCTTGATTATTATGTGTGGGACGCAGTTGAGTTAGAGAGCAACAAAACTCCTTGTAACACCAAAGATGAACTGAAGGCAACGATCATAGCTGCATTCACCAACTTAAACAAAGAACCAGTCCAGAAGAGTTGCAGAAGATTCCGAAGTCGTCAGTTGGCCTTGATGAAAGCCAATGGCGATTTTATTGAATAAATTTACACTTTAATATTTCAGGATAGTTTTGTGTAATTTTGGTATATGTGATGTCAATGTTATTTTCATTTTGCGTAATTTCGACGACAATTTATCCAGCGCATTTTATATATATATATATATATATATATATATATATATATATATATATATATATATATATATATATATATAAGCAATACAAGAGAATTGGCTACCAGTAATGCTCCATTGACCACGTATTTTGTATTTATTCATTATTTGGTGTTGATTATTATTATTACATTACATTATAAGAAATATTATTGCAAATTACGGGTTTTGGACACTGCATTCAACTATAATTGAGTAATTAATTGTTTATATATATGGTATTGATTATGGTACCGGTTAGAGACAGAACCACATGTAAGTACTAACCAAGGTCGACGATGCTTAACTTCGGTTATTGAAAGGAACTGGTATGTTCAGCGTGAGATAGCAGAGGCAAAGGGTATATCATCATGATATGTTTCCGGCATTACTGCCCTCGTCGGTTTTCATAGCATGAAAATGTTTGGATCGTATGCAACGCAGGCAGTCTCCAATTATCTTGACTTGTTCTTATCGATGGATACAGGCTGTCTGAAGATGAGAGACCACATAGTGTTGCGCAAACTATGCATAACTATAAACAGTAGCGCGAATTACCAACTGGATTTCGGTGGTTCAGAGGGGCTTATTCCCTCATCCACCACGGCCTTTTGGTTGCCGGCCTTGTGCAGAGGGTGGCCAGCTCTCTCACACACACACACACACACACACACACACACACGCACATATATATATATATATATATATATATATATATATATATATATATATATATATGCATGTGTGTGTTCGTGTCTGTTTGTGTCTCTGTATGCGCGTGCGATAGAACATTTTTCTCGTATTTATACAGCATCTAAAACTTACGCTAACAATGTTTCATCACGCACTCACAATACACCACATCCATGTGTATTGAGATGTTTTAATGTTAATCACTATTTCATCGTTCTGTTTTTTAGATATTTCTGTTTTGTATATTCAAGAATAAATGGTGTCTACTGTGAGTTATTTCGTGACAGGAATGTAATGTAAAGCTTAAATTAAAGAAGGAAAGAAAGAAAGAAGACAAAATCTGTCAGGTTGCGTGCAAATATTTTTAAAAATCATGTAAGGAGATCCCAGCGGTGTGAATTGATAGGCGAATAATGGATATTCAAAGTTAAAGATCTGCATTGGTTGGAAGAATGAAGAAAAAAGGGGTTAAGAAAAAAATCAGATAAAAGGTAAATTAGATAGATAGATAGATAGATAGATAGATAGATAGATAGATAGATAGATAGATAGATAGATAGATATGAATAAAATGTGATAGACAGATAGATAGATAGATAGATAGATAGATAGATAGATAGATAGATAGATAGATAGATAGATAGATTTGAATAAAATGTGATAGACAGATAGATAGATAGATATGAATAAAATGTGATAGATAAATAGATAGATAGATATGAATAAAATGTGATAGATAGATAGATAGATAGATAGATAGATAGATAGATATGAATAAAATGTGATAGATAGATATGAATAAAATGCGACAGATAGATAGATAGATATGAATAAAATGTGATAGATATGAATAAAATGTGATTGATAGATAGATAGATATGAATAAAATGTGATAGATAAATAGATAGATAGATATGAATAAAATGTGATTGATAGATAGATAGATAGATAGATATGAATAAAATGTGATAGATAGATATGAATAAAATGTGACAGATAGATAGATAGATAGATAGATAGATAGATAGGTAGATAGATAGATAGATATGAATAAAATGTGATAGATATGAATAAAATGTGATAGATAGATAGATAGATAGATAGATAGATAGATAGATATGAATAAAATGAGATAGATAGATAGATACGAACAACCTGAGATGGAATAATTGATTAAAAATAACAATAAAAAGCCACTGAATCTTCTGGAAGAATACAATGAAACCTAGATTGCTATTGGCAAACGGCGATGTTTATATAACAAAAGGTACGTATGAAAGTAAGTACTTCAAAGATTAATTGAAAGGTATCAGGGTGTTCACTATGAAAGTTATTTTAGGTGTAATCAATCTGATTCGTCGAATTCTAATGATTTCACTCATTCCGTTGATTGAACGAAAGAATGAATGCAACATATTTCTACAAAGAGAATACTGTAGAATTTAAAAGGCGATAAATATAGTGAATGAAAAGGAAAAACAAGCAATAGAGGGCGGGATTCATCCTCTTATATGGCGATGAATATTGGACATTCTCCACACAGATGAGGAAGAAACAAAACGCAACATGAATGAGATTCTACAGGAGGACACTGAAAAATTCCATGGATGGAGCAAATATTTAACAAGGAAGTCTTAAAGAAAATGGCAACAGAAGGAGCATGTTTGAATCGATGACGAAATGGGTATGGAGGCTTTAACAAAAGGAGCAAAACAGATAAGAGTCACGGAAAGTTGTGGAGAGCTATAATCGCTTATGTCTAGAAGAAGAAAAGAACCTGAATTCAACTATGTATCTAAGGAAGACGGAATACATACAAAACTGCTTGATATAATGCAAAAATATCACAATGACAGAGAGAGAGAGAGAGAGAGAGAGAGAGAAAGAGAGACAGACAGACAGACACAGAGAGAGAGGGAGAGAGAGACAGAAAGAGAGAGACAGACAGACAGACAGAGACAGACATACAGAGAGAGAGATAACTGCAAATTCGAAGTCAGAACATTATCATTGATAACTCCCTCCTCCAACTTGTGGACCCTAGTTACTATATTCTTAATAATTGACATAATGCAAAAATATCACAATGATAAAATCGGTCAATAATTATTTATAACTTTTTATACTGGGACTCATGTATGCAATTACAAGTAATCCATAATAATATTTTAGATTTTGAAATCATATTTATTTTTGGTATATGACGTTTTTGAAACAGTTTTAAAACTTTGATTGTTTTTCAATCATTCTGCCGCAGCACCGGCTAGCCTCTCCTTCCGCCGCACCATTTCGGAACCATTGATCTAGGTCATGATTTGAAGTTTGTCGACTGATAACAATTTCACTACACGCAAATCACACGGTTGTATTAGTAGAATGGTATTTGGATATGTTCAGATTTATCTGTGAGTGTCTTGGTTTGAGGTGACTATCCTGGAGATATAAATTACCAATATTCGGAATTAAAATTTGCTCGCGCAAAAGGGAAAACCCGGTGTAAAGGCACAAGCAGTCCTACGACAAAGAATGTCCAGAGAGAGAGAGAGAGAGAGAGAGAGAGAAATAGTGACAGAGACAGAGACAGAGAAAGAGAGAGACAGACAGACAGACAGAGAAAGAGAGAGAGAGAGGGAGGGAGAGAGATATAACTGCAAATTCGAAGTCAGGACATTATCATTGATAACTCTCTCCTCCAATTTGCGGACCCTAGTTATTATATTCTTAATCATTGAGATAATGCAAAAATATCACAATGATAAAATCGGTCAATAATTATTTATAATTATTTATACCGAGACTCATGTATGCAATTACAAGTAATCGATAATAATTTTAAATTTTGAAATCATATTTATTTTTGGCATATGAATTTTTTAAAACTGTTTGTAAATCTTTGATTGCCTTTCAGTCATTCCGCTTCACTGGCTTTCCTCGTCCGCTGACCCTATGTGCCGTGCCGCACCGTTTGGGAAGCACGGGCTTAAACGTTATTTTTACTGGATGCCCATATTTAAGTAAATTTTCTGTTTATTTATTAAACAGTTTTTTTTTATTATTATGCATCTATCTGCTTAAATATTAGAGAAATCTTATTAGAAAAATATGCGTTCTGTGGCTAATAAGATTTCTCGAATATGGACATCGGGAGGTGGGGAGACGTCGTCAACGATCGCTCACGCCAGAAACGCGATTTACACCGAGGATTGGAGCGAGGAGAGAAGAAACTGAGGCTTACCACCGGTGTGAAGAACGTCTTCACATGCATTCGTTGCAATCGAGACAGTCACTCCCGTGTGGGCCTGTACTGTATGCTGCGCCGCCATCAGCATAACTTTTTCGATACGGACAGCTGCCACACACACACACACACACACATACACACACACACACACACACACACACACACACACACACACACATATATATATATATATATATATATATATAATTTTCGGTTAACTTGACTGTAAGGGAGTTTTACTATCCAAATCGATCTGATTACCAGCTAGGATCAAAGTGTTAATTTCTCACGTCAGCAAAGCATTTTTTTTTTATAACGTTTTGCAAAGAAAGTAGACAGAAATACTATCTTGGAGAATTATCTTTAAATCATTTAAATGCTTCTCAACTACTTGATCTCATAAATTTGTTTAAATCGGAGGGTGGGGTAATTACATTAAGGACAAATAATTTGCCTAATTTTTAATACTGCCATCTTTTAATAAATGAATTCAGCAACTGATGAAAAGAAAAAAAAACTGAAAATCGATATTTGAGATTTTGTAATGCAATGGAATTCTGTGTTAAAATCGCTTTTGCTTTTTTTTTTTTTGGTTTGTTTATTCATCCGTGTTGAAATATCGAATGGAAATAATTTCGGCACTGATTTAGATTTTATGATTTTAATTTTTTTTTTTCTATGAAAATCTTCCTTAGAGTTATTTTCTGTGACTTATATTTTTATCTCATCCATATAATATATATATATATATATATATATATATATATATATATATATATATATGACAACGATATAAAAAAAATTATATATCAAGAACTGCTTCAGAGGAAAGATATACATGACAAAGGGGGTAAAGTTTTCGTGAGATACTGTAGATTTAAAATTTAAAATTCCCAGAGTGCCTCGTTCATGCGCATGTGTAGTCGCATCAATGTAAACAAACCAAGTCGGATGAAGTACTAAGGGACAAAACTTTGTCATATATATATATATATATATATATATATATATATATATATATATATATATATATATATATATATATGTATATATATATATATATATATATATATATATATATATATATATATATATAGAGAGAGAGAGAGAGAGAGAGAGAGATTCATCCAGACATGTACACTCTTCCCCGCAAGTTTATTTACCGCATCCGATCAAAGGGTGAATGATATTCGCTTGAAAAACAAGATTCTTTTTCTTTTCTCAAGTTCAAAGACGGCGGGTGTATTATAAAAACGACTACTTTTTTATCAAATAAAAGTAAATAAAGTAAAAACGGTAGCGCACTTGTTTTTCCCTTTTCTTCTTTCTTTTATTTTAATATAAACCAGAGGAGGTCATGCAAGTGTTTTTCAACAGGAGTAGAATAACATGTAAAGGGTTTGTTAATATTAGTTCTGCGAATGTCTTTGAGGCGTGAAGAGGCGCGTGGAGATTTTAAATCCTATCATTCACATATCACGGAGAATTGGATGCAGCTGGTCTGAACATTCTTTCAGGGCTTCTGATAAACCACATTCGACTTAACTCGAAGTATTCCCGGTATTGGATCACTATCATCTCTAGTTAAGCGCTGATAAACTGGGATTTAATGTGGTTCAATTCCAATGACTATACACTGAACTAGAATTACATTAGAACGAAATCGATTTGATTCGGATCAAATCAAATTGAGCTACAGTTAATTTTGGATTCACTGATTTTTCGCTGGTTCAGTTGAACAAAGCATATCATCTTGATTCGTGTGCCGATCAACTCAAGCGTTTGCATATCGATTCGATTCGTGTTCGGATCAAGTTGAAACAGGCGCAGCTCAACTTGCAACGTCCACCAACAGAAAATGAAAATAGGCAACTTTAAACATGAAATAAATTTTGATTTACTTGAATTAAGCATTCTTTACTCGAAGATTAGACATTTAAGTAGGTACCTCCACAAAAAAATGTGATATCGTAAAGGTTTAAATTATTTTATATGAATGAAAAATCTTTCTTGAATCTTTTATTTTTGCTTGAATAGATTGAATATAATATTTCCAGTAAGCAAAATACTTTTCTGTATTTCAAATGCTAATTTAAACTGAATGGAAAGATTTTTTTGTTGTTGCTAAAATAACGTTAGCGCTCTTTTTTGTCATCTTTCATCACAATGTAATTCTCATACTATAAAATCTTCCAAAAATAAAATATACTTTTCTGAAACGTTATTTGAGTAATATTAGCTGATTTAAAGTATAATTAATCTGATTTGAAAAAAAAAATTATTTATTTTAAGTTTAAAATATCGTAGAAATGAATTTTTTTAATACGACATGCTTTCGTGTTTGACGAGTGATAACATCATAATGGAAGAAAATGGCGTAAACGCCTTTTTTTAAAAATAATTTTTAAGTACTCAGTAAAAACTGAGGAAAATATTTTCTGTAATGTAATGTTTTATTGAATTTTAGAAATTTCGTCTTTAAATTTAATATAGGTATCGCTCTTATTTTCTGATAATGTCGTGTATCGTCTTATAAAAAATGGCACGTTTATACACTAATAAAAAAATTCAAAATTATTTTTAAAATATTGGTGTGTGATGCTTTGTGTTAAGCTTTTCCATTTATGATTAGTAAATATGATTTTCACTTAATAATAAAATAATTTTAAAGAATGAAATTAATACAGAATTTTAAAGTTAATAAATTTTTCTACTTAAAATTTGTTTTTAATTTTAATTTGAAAAAAAAATTCTTGTATCAATTAATTATCGAAATTCTTTTGAAACTAATAGTGTTCTTAATATATCTTATTTAAAATATTTAATTAAAAGCTTTTCTAATGAAATAATGTCATAGTTTTGTTGCATTTTTTAATTTTACGATTCAAAGCATATTTTTGGTAAATGGTGTTTCTGTTTGACAAAAACAAAATGATGATTTAAATTCTCCAAGAACTCTGGCTTTTATCTAATATAAATATTAGACGACTGAAATTTTAATTTCTCGAAAGTAAGTGAGGCTAACAGATGTAAAATATACTTTTGCCAAGATATTCTTAAAAAAATTTCACAAATCATGTCATTCATTTGTGTTGAGTCTTGACTCATTGTTGAATCTCGCCTAATGCATGGAATAATAATGCAACACAAAATGTACTTGGAACAAGAATGTATTATAACAAGAAAGTGTACACAATAAGTACATATAGTATTTCTGTATATTTCTGGGAAGACGTTCCTGGAGAATGTGTTGACTAGTCGCAGTCGATCAGAGTCTCTAGTTGGATCTCGTGATTCCCTTTCCTCCTCGTCTTCCGGTACCAACCACTATTTATATAGTTGGTAGTCACCTATGCAGATTAGGTGGATCCCACCACAACAATTTGTGAATAAGTCATGAAATTTTCATTAAAATTTGACAATTATTTGATTTTGGCAAGAATGTAAAAAACAATGCGTTTTTACCGCCAAAAAGACGCTAAATTTCTCATAGTAATCTTTGACCCAGCCGTTGACGAAGAAAAACAAGATTTCTAACCAAAATTTCGAACGTGTTAAAAAAATTTTTTTAAAATAATAATCTTTCCTCTTAATATTTTGACGATAAAACTTTGTTTCCATCAAGTTTGGTACTTTTTTTTTCATCATGGTATGCTCTTTCTTTAGAACATTTTGGTGGTACCTTCTTCAAGGAGGATTTAAAACTCTGCTTAGGGAACTGAAAAGCAACGCCTAAGCAATGGATAACGTAAATCTTCCAAAAAGTATAGAACGTTATCATAGGCTGACCAAGATACTCTATTGGAATGTGTGACCAAATTAAGTTTATTTTTAAACATATCAGTTTACCGAGAAAGGAACAATCCAATTATTAGTAGGAAGAGTTGAAATTAATGCATGCAATATTTCACGGCTCTAGCATCACTCTTTAATAGTCAGCCTATGAGAATTTCAGCCCAGCCTCGTTTTTACTTTATCACCAAAACTCTCAAATCGATATCCTGCTAAAGAGTTGACAGATACTATGCAGATGACCTTGCTATCACTGCAGACACGATTCCCAATGACACAGTACTTCTACATCATCTAGGAAATCCTGCCAATGCTGTTTGGCCCTATGCCAATGTCTCTAAAACTGAATTCATAGGCTTCAGCCAGCAAGGCTCAATATAAACAGGTGAATCAATAAAATATGTCGAATCTTTTACATATCTAGGTAGCAAGATAACTTCTACTGAAAAGGATGTAAAAATTCGCATATTTAAAGCCTGGACCGCCTTGAATAAAATGCATGTAGTCTAGAAATCTGATCTACCAGAAAACCTCAAGCGGAGATTCTTTCGAGAAACTGAGAAGCGTTGTTAATGTATGGTACCTTTGCCTGAACATTAACTAAGACCAAAAGTCTAAGCTTTGTGGAACATACATTTGGATGCTGAGAGCAACAATTAACATCTCTTGGAGACAAAACTAAATCACTGTTCTATGGAGCTGTCCCTGATATC
>OZ038509.1:2563128-2628128 GCA_964036315.1 Acanthosepion esculentum | reverse complement strand
TGGGAACAGATTGAGATAGATAGATAGATAAACAAGCTGCTACACACACACACACACACACACACACACACACACACACATATATATATATATATATATATATATATATATATATATATGTCATTCACAGACAGTACTGTTTCGCTGTATCACAGCTCCTCAGTGCGACTAGACTTCCAAATGCCTCAAGCCAGGATTGAAACACAACTAATTTTGTGTCAGCCAGAGCTACCTTCACTCGGTAGAGTTACACAACTAAATCTAGCGTATTGTTTTTACAAATGTAAACAAATGCCATCAGCCAAAGTGCTCCATTCATTTTACTGAAGAGCTTTGCATTAGTGCAGGTGGCTGTTGTTTATAGAATTAGCTTATCACTCAACAGTGCTCAATTGTAATGTATTTTCAAGAGCTAAATTATGTCATTCACAGACAGTACTGTTTCGTTGTGTCACAGCTCCTCAGTGCGACTAGACCTCCGAATGCCTCAAGCCAGGATCGAAACACAACTGATTTGGTGCCATTAAAATACATAAAAAGGTTAATGGTCAGAGTCGAATCAGACCAGGAAAGAGTAGTATTAAAAAGTGCCCAATGCACGCGTGGAAAAAAATAAAAAATAAAATAAAACTAACACGTACAGCGTTGGGAGGTCAATTGATAAAAATCGCCCGAGGATGCCGTAAGTTTGAAACCAAGGTCCTGGATTCAACTGATCTCCTAATTTTTAAAGTATATACAGGGTGCCCATAAAGTTCCTTGACTCTAGACTTCACCCGACCCTGTTTTGCATTGTCATACTTTTCGCAGGGAATATTGCGTTAACAACTTTTTCAGAATAACAATGATTTTTCTTGATACAAGTACTACTAATAAACCCATAACTAGAGGGAGAAGATGGATTCATGCCTTTAGTAGTTATTGAAAGAGTTTTTTTTCTATATGAGCTTTACTCATTAAAACAATCAGTTATATTTCATATAAATAATGCCTTTACTCAGATTTCTTAATATATGTCAATCACTATTCTTCGTAATTATTCCTAGTGCTCCTAGAACTAAAGATTGAGTTTAAGTACCGCATTCTCTTTGTATTTCTATTTCCACAAACTTTCAAAGACTTTCTCAAATTCTTTCGAAGAAACCTCTCTTTCAGATTGTTTGATCACTTCTATACGGTAGCATTTGTTTGTTTTTTTACATTTGGTATATATTTGGGGGAGGGTATATATTGGGGGGGTATATATTTGGGGGGTATATATTTGGGGGGTATGACTGATTTGTTAGTTGCATAGTATAGTCGGTGCGTATAGTGATCTCCCAGAGTTAAGTAACGCCATCCGCTCCGAGAATTGGTGCAGATCATTGCACATGACATTTCTCTGTATGGGGGTCAGTTATAATGTTGTCATATCTTCCGATTGGAGACTTTGCCCATCTCTAACATGCATATTTAAAAACCCGTTTAGTGCTAGTGAAGCGCAACCTCATATCACATGATCAATAGTGTATTATTATTATTATTATTATTATTAAACAAAATGACGTGACTTTACCCGTATACTGCAATACTTAGAAAATAAAAATAAAATGAAATACATAGTGTTTAACAATGTTTCGACAGTATGCCTGTCTTCTTCAAGTTTTTGTACAAACGTCGCTTGTTTTGAGAAAAAAATGATCGTACTGATAAACAACGCGCCATAACATCTGAAACGCAACCGGCGTGAATGGAAAGGAACTGAAACGTGAGTTGTTTTTTTTTGTTTTTTTTTAAGCTTATCACCCCAAGCAAGGCTGGAAGCCACTAGCACGCAAGGGGTTACAGAAGGTTTGGAGGAAGAGCAGATAGGAGTGGTAAAGGAGAGGATGTGGAGAAAGATAGTGTATCGATCAAGGCAAGGGGGTTACAGAAGATTTGGAGCGAGAGCAGATGGGAATTAAAGGTGAAAGGATGTGGAGAAGGGAAGAGGATAGATCAAGGCAGCTAGAGATGTCGATTGACGTTACACTTAAATAGTTGGAGATTGTATTTGTCAGGGAAACAGGAATAAGGAAGTGAGTTCCACAGGCGGGATGTGCGAGACATGAAGCTATTGGAGTAGAAGAGACGTCTACATCTAACAGTTTCAACGGTGAACGGGTGGGAACGGGATGCCAGCCTCGTAGAACGTTTAAATTCATGAGGCCTAGGAACCAGCGAAAGCAGCTCCTCTGAGCAATTACCGTGAAAGTATTTGTAAAAAAGACAGAACGAGGCAACGTCGCGTCTGTGAGAGAGCGACTGCAGACGAAATGACAGATGATTACATTGCATATCCGTCTCTGGATCTTATCAAGAGCCCTGAGGCAAACAGTAGGGGCTCCAGACCATATATGGCAGCAATACTCCATGCAAAGGCGAATGGTCGATTTATAGATTTGGAGAATCGGGGAGAAAAATTTCCTGGAGTAACATAATGTTACATTTTGAAATTTCTCGTTAGTTGATTAGCTAATAAGAGTAATTAATCAAACAGTTTAGTATAAATCTGATGGAACTGTCTCATCATTTTGTTCATCCTCCAGGCGGTGGGACGTTAGTGATTTGCATATGTAAATACCGGGTGTCACAGCAAAATTGTCCAAATTGTGTAAAACCAAAATTGTGTATTTGTTAGATTTGTTAGATGAACCGTTGTATCTTAGAAATGATTAAATATATCTTATTGGAATTCTCCGGGGAAGCTCTTGAAGTATTGAAATTAAGTTCAAATTATATATATTATTTCAGGATCATTTTTCAACTTATTCAAGATGATCTTCGTCTTCTCTAACCTTCTAACCTTTTGTGCTGGAGTAAGATGTTGCCTCATAGGTTTCACGTTTAGTTTCAGTTTCAAGTCTTTTTTCACTGCCTTTTGGACTGTCATAGCTGAAACTCCTCTCTCACGTAAAAAACATCTAATGGATTGAGTTGGATCTTTTATAATTGAACTCTTTAGCTCTAAGTTGAAATGATGATCCCTCTTCCTGTTGTGACCTTCTGGTCCAGTTTGCCTCTCTACTGTTCCCTCTTTTTAAAACTTATTAACCGTTCTCTTGATGGTTCTTGAATTGACTTTGAAGATAGAAGACAGTATGAATTTCGGTACCAACATTGCTCATTTGCAAAAACGGTGGGGCCAACACAAAACGATTTTAACCTGTTCTCTTTCTAGCGGAATAACTCAGAGGATTTTTCAGTGATTCTTACGAAAAATGGCGTCAATATGGCTAAACTTCTTATCTGAAAATCTGAAAAAAAGAAACTCTTTTTAGATATTAAACATTTTGTGTGATGGAAAATTATCCCATACTGTTAAACGATTTGGACAATTTTGCTGTTACACGCGCTATATTCATGCCTTGTAAAGGTTGAAAGGTCGGTGAATTCTGGATATTTTTTTAGAATATGTCTCTTTCGTAATTTTGACAAGCGTCTTAAGGTACACATTCTTAAAAAAATATCCAGAATCCAATGACCTTTCAACCCTTTGTAAATATAACTTGAAGAAGGAAGACATACTGTTGAAACAGTGTTAAACATTGTCTTTTCTTTTCTTTTCTGTTTCTTTTCTGAAATCGCGGTCTTTTCTAATTATTATTATTATTATTATTATTATTATTATTATTATTATTATTATTATTATTTCCTTTGTTATCTGGCGTTTACACATTTCTTTCCGCGTCCCGCCCAGGGACCTAAGGTTAGAAATGGCATCATGACACTTTCCACTGCAAAAAAAAAATAAATAAATAAATAATTACATAGATAAACCCCTTCATAAAGTGTGGGCTGTACTTGTCAGAATAATTTTTTGTATTTCTTTGAGGCATGGACTTCCAGGGATCCCTTCAATCAGCCTACTGGAATCTTTTCTAACCAGTCCAAGGGCTCCAACTACAACAGGAATTGTTGATGTTCCTATGTGCCACATTTTTGAGATTTCTATTTCAAGGTCCTTGTATTTTGACAGCTTTTCGAATATCTTCAAAGATACATTGCAGTCTGCAGGGACTGCCATATCAATAAGGTGGCACTTATTTTGTTTGTGGTCTTTAATAACAATGTCTGGGCAGTTGGCTTTGATTGTTCTGTCAGTGTGTATTGTGTAGTCCCATAGAATTGTAACAGGTCCTATCTCCGTAACCGGGTCTGGGTGGTGTTCGTAACAGTTTCTTTCAGTTTCCTTCCCGTAGGAGTTGTAAATTTTCCAGTGCAGATATTGGCCCACTCTGTCATGCCGGGTTTTATATTCAGTGGGTGCCAATATCGTGCAACCTGATACAAGATGATCAATAGTTTCTGGATATTTATCACAGAATCTGCATTTTGGGCTAACACAGTATTTTAGTATATGTGCTTGATAATTCCTAGTTAACAAGCATTGATCCTGCGATTTGGTGCGATTTTTGTCTACGTCAGCTTGTTTGGTACGGTCAGAGTATTGGCTGTGGAGCGGTTTATCTTGCCATTGTTTCTGTATCTGGTCGGTCGCATTTGTCTTTGCATTCTTTTTTAAGTATTTTGCAGCTTCGGCCGGTGTACAGTGATGTATTTGCATTTCTGCGTCCATTTGAAACTCCATTTTGAATTTGTCGGCTTCCTTTACTACAGAGTAAAGACACTTACTACTTTCATGTTCCTTGACACATACCATCATCCAGTCTTCTGTATTTTCCAAGTATCTTTGGAGGCCAATTGTTTTGTAGTTTTGTAGGATAGTTCTTTATTATTATTATTATTATTATTATTATTATTATTATTATTATTATTATTATTATTATTCCGTTTTCTTGATTTCTTCTTTGATATAATCCTTTACCAATCTTTTCACCTGACGAAAATGGACTTGTTTCATCAGGACAATGCTCCAGAACACAAGTCCTTGGTTTCAATGGCTGCTATGCATGATTATGACTTTGAACTGGTTGATCACCCTCCCTATTCTCCTGATTTAATTAGCATCTGTACCTTAATATGAAAAAAAAACAAAAACACCTGGCTGGGAATCAGTAACGCAATGATGATGACGTCAAATGTGCTGTTGATAATTTTTTTCACCAGCAAGATGAACAGTCTTCTTTGAACAGTCAATTGTGACTTTATCTGGAAAGAAACAATGCAGTTATTAATAAGAGGATTTGAAATTCATGCATGCAAGATTTCACAGCGCTAGCATTACCCTTTCATAGGCAGCCTATGACCTTTTCATACCACCCTCGTATATACATACCCCATAACTACAAACGTTACATTTAGTTGATACATATATTTGAATTTTGAAACAGGGTAATTGACGTCTACCGACTTGGGCAATCAAAAGTCTTAATCAAAAAATATTTCTTTCGGTAAAAGCCAAAAAGGTACGTTTCAGAACGCTCATGAAAAATCCAACAGATTCAGTTACCTATTTGTTTATGTGTGTTTGTGTGTGTGTGCGGGTGTGTATGTATGTGAGTGTGAGTGTGTGTGAGAGTGTGTGTGTGTGTGTGTGTGTGTGTGAGTTTGTGTAAGTGTGATTGTGTGAGAGTGTGTGTGTGAGCGTGTGTGTGTGTGTGTGTATGTGTGAGAGTGTATGAGTGAGTGTGTATGTGAGTGTGTGTGTATGAAAGAGTAGCGTGTGTGTGTGAGTTTGCGTGAGTGTGATTGCGTGAAAGTGTGCGTGTGAATGTGTGGGTATGTGTGTCTGTGTATGCGAATGAGTGAATGTGTGTGTGAGTGTGAGTGTGTGTGTGTGTGTGAGAGAGAGAGGGGGGGAAAGAGAAAGAGAGAGTGTGTGTATGTATGTGTGCGAGTGTGTGTATGCGCGTCTGTGGGATTCGGACAAATACATCTCCTTTCCTTCTATGATCCAACCAGAACAAAGAATAAGCATTACATTACGACTTTCCTAAAATCTCAGGTGAAATAACTGAAAACAAGCGTCATAAATCGGGTCTAGTAAACAAGAAGGCATACTACCCTCCCAATTTAGCCATTATATTTGTCTCATCTTTTTGCAGGCATAATTCAATTTTCTCTTAAAGGTTAATGATGACTTAAGAATATATTTCCATCTTGGCAAGGCATGATAATCATGCGAGTAAATAGAGTCAAAATGTCATTAATCAGACGGACATTTCCATAGACGTTAACTTGTCACCATGTTTTT
Source organism: Acanthosepion esculentum (assembly GCA_964036315.1). NCBI lineage: Eukaryota > Metazoa > Mollusca > Cephalopoda > Sepiida > Sepiidae > Acanthosepion > Acanthosepion esculentum. The sequence goes on along the minus strand of OZ038509.1, from coordinate 2,621,953 downwards.
CTAATCTGCCCAAACAATTCACTTTACTTGCGGAAAAAAGACGTGTAAGGCGATAATGCTTAAATGGATTGAGCCTCGTTTTCAGTTTCCCTTCACAGCATGCTTTACGCATTTTAAAGGAAAGTTAACGCCTAAAACAATGAAAGCAGCCAATAGGAAAACGTGGTGAATCAGCATTACTCATGCCTTACAGCGAGATTCAGGCGTCTTTTATTTTGTCTTTTTTCTTTCTCTCTGTCTGTAGATACCAATGTGCGTTTCAAAGTCCCCTTTGCCCATTGCCACTATGTTTTCATTAATTTTTTTCTCTCTAGCAGATTTGATTTATTTCCTTCTTATTTCCTTCTGTGTCTTGTTTGTTTTTTTTTTCTTTTTCTTCTTTCTTTTTACAAAAGTATTTGCATTACTTCTTTCGCTAATTTCTTCCACCATATTGCATGTTATTTAATCATTCTTTCTTTCTTTCTTTCTTTCTTTCTTTCTTGCCTTACGTCACTTCTTCCCGCCTGTAGCTTCTTCGTTGATGTTACATCTATCGTCATCGTTGCTATTGCAGATAGCTGAAGAATTGAGTCATGTCATTGTTTTCTTTCTTTGTTTCTTTTCAATTTCTTTCTTTCTTTTTCATGATTTCATTTTTTTCTATCTTTCTTCTATGTTTATGAGTTCACTTTCTTTATTTTTTCTTCGTGATTTCACTTTTTCTTTCTTTCTTTCTTTCTTCCTTTCTTTCTTCATAATTTCACTTGTTCCTTTCCTTCTTTTTTTCAAATCTCGTCAACGAAGGAAGGGAGAAAGTAAGAAAGAAACCGACAGATAAAAAAATAGGATTCGAGTAGGAATTATAAAATTAAAAAGAAAAGTGAAAGAAACAAGATGGCGGTATCAACGTTTAGAAGAAGAAGGTAGGAGAGAGAGAGAGAGAGAGAGAGAGAGAGACAGACAGACAGACAGACAGACAGACAGACAGACAGACAGCTCCTAAAAGAAAGAGAGAAAAGACCAGATGTGCAAGTAATATAACATACATATGAGAATATATCTATATCTGTAGCTATCTATTATTATATATACAAAAAGTGGATGACAAAAAATTATTTGTATATTATTTATGTTTTATTTAGCTGACATATTGGAGCACAACAATGTTCTTTGGAAATCAGAAAATATTCAGTTATATTGCTTCGTTAGGACTTTAACATAAACCTATATGAACATAAATAAAACAAATTAATATTTACTATCCATATATATATATATATATATATATATATATATATATATATAAAGTGTATATATATATATATATATATATATATATATATATATATATATATATATATATATATGGATAGTAAATATTAATATAATGCTGCTTATATTAATATTTACTATCCATATATATATATATATATATATTTAAAGAAAGACATTGGAATGACCAACACAAAAACAGAGAATGTCTCATATCGAGAATATTTAATATTGAAAAACATAAAGGAAAAAAAATAATTATTTTTAATAATTATTTTTAATAATATGTGGAAATCTCCACCCTTTACCTGAAGACGGTCGTGAGACCAGAAACACGTGTTGTAAAACTATGAAAAATAAAGAATAATATTTTTTTAAAAACCTACATTACAACCAAAAAAAATTGCGGTACGTCTCTTCTTTTTAATATACACACTTTTCTCTCGTTGGAACCATTATAACCTCTTCATTTTATATATATATATATATATATATATATATATATATATATATATATATATATCCCTCCTCTCTATCCTTTTTATGCTTTCTTCTTTCTCTCTCCCATTCTCTCCTTTTAATTTTTCCTATTTTTTCGTCTCACTCTTTTTTAAAGCTTCATTCTTTTTCCTCTCATTCCTATTCTTTCTTTCTATTTCTCTCCCTCCTTCCTTTGTTCCCTTCTTTCTCTCCCACTTTCCTCCGCTCTCTTCTTTCTATCCTTCTTTTTCACTCACTTCTCTCCCTCATCCTTCTTGTCTCTCTGTTCCCTTCTTTCTCTCTTTCCTCCCTCTCTTCTCTCCGTCCTCTCTTTCACGTATCTACTCACGTCTTTCTCTCACACTCCCCTCTACTTTCTCTTCTTCCTCTCTTCTCTCCCTCAACCCTCTCTCTTCTTACACATCTCTCCCTCTGTCTCCTCTCTCTACTCCCCTCTATAAATGCTTGTTCACTCTTTTCCGTCACTCTCAAATCTCCGTCATTTTCTCTTCTGCCTCTATTGATTGATTTCTTTGTATTTCTTTCCTTCTTCACTACCTATCTCTCTTTTCTCTCTCACTCACTATCTCTCTCTCTCTCTGAACATTTGAATTACTCTACCCCTCCCTTATTCATTTCTTTTCATCTTTTCCCCCACCTTCGCATTATCTCTCTCTCTCTCTCTCTTTTACCATCTCAATCGTTTTCTCTATTTCCAATATGAACGTTTCTTTCTCTCCAACATTCTATCTTCTCGCGCCTACCAACCGCCTCCTCTCAGTCTGCCAAATCCCAATACCCCTTACCGTGTCTCCCCACAAATCTTCTACTTACCCAGCCACAAATACTTACTACAGCCATTACAGCCTATTTTATACTCTGTTGGATTTTTGACCATTGACGACTAAAAGGCCTTGTTTACAAGACACGTGCGTTCCCCTTTTAATTTCTATCTGATTCAAAACATCCAGTCTGCCGTATGATGTGTTTAGTCTTGTCTTTTGTCTGTTTGGCTGCTCACCTGGAGAAGAGAGAGATAAACATATGTTTATATGCAGTGCTTCCTTTAAAGCCTTTCCCCTACTCTTGACTTCATTCTTTTGTTAAAAAGTTGCTTCGCAGATAAGGTAACCGGGGTAGACTAGACTTTAAGAAGAGGACACTCGGTCATAGTAATTATTTATAGCCAGCCCTTATTGGTTTTACACACAAGTACACACACACACACACACAAACACACACACACACACACACATATATATATATATATATATATATATATATATATATATATATATATATATATATATATATATATATATATATATATATATATATATATATATATAAATATAAAGGGTACATTTAGGCAGTAAGTATTCAGCCATAGATGTTTAATTCAAAAGAACAGGCAGGATCTGACTGTTTAATTATTTATTGTATTTGGCTAATTTTCGATTAAGGTGTTGTGCATTTGGATCATAATTGTGGATAAACTGTCCAAGATTCATATTTGAATTGTTATTTTGTTTAAGTATTTAAATAATTTTATTAAACAGACAGAACTTATGGGATCATATATATATATATATATATATATATATATATATATATATATATATATATATATATATATGACAAATATTTTGATATTTTTACTGAGTTGACATGCGGCAGAACAATAAATGTCGTAAAGAAATCACAATACCCACACAACCATCCCCATAACGTTTAAACAAATTAAAAATAAACTGTCGGATTTAATCCATTTCCTTATATATATATATATATATATATATATATATATATATATATATATCAATTAAGTGACATTCACCTAAGTGACAAAATGTTATTCATTTTAATCCCATATATATTGCTTCAAAAGTGTTTTTAACTTATACCTGTATTTGAAATAGACTTCCTGTTTTATTATAAACAGTGTATATTACATCTATCGGCCGGCGTACTCAAGAAATCTTAATAAAGAATGAATTCTTTCTGGCAGGTTTCAATCCTGCGAACACCTTTGTAGGAGAAACCGCGATTTAATCCGGTTTGACATAAACTGTTCGGCCTCAGAGTAACTTGTATTCTGCTGTGCAATTCTTTAAAGTGGTTTTCTGCTTTTGTAATCAGTATTCGAAAGAGATCTAGGCTGGGTATATATAGTGTGTGGTTGTGTGTGTTCGTGAGATAGAGAACTTGGCTCTTCTTTCCGTTCTTTTCTCTGGCGCTACACGGTGTTTTTAAATCTTCAGTTAAACTATCGTTAAAATAAAACAGATTTTTTTTTGCTGTTTAATCCGTAAATTTAATTCTTTATTTTTATTTACTTTTCTTCACACGTTCTTCTGTGTTGAAATATAAACATTTGTCATGAAATATATAATCACGTCACATATACGCACATGCATATTTACAGAAAACACACAACTAAGAGGCGAATACATTGATAGTAAAACTTTTTATCTATAAAAATTATTAAAACGAAATAACATTGAGTTATATTCTTATCATTTTATCTATTGGTAGATGGAGCTTAATGATTTTATTATTCCACTAAGCATTCCTTAAGAAAGGAGGCACAGTAGTGTAATGGATAGCAGCTCAGGTTGAGGAATCGAGGAGCCGTGTTCGAATTCCAGTCGAATTTATTACATTACGTAATGGGTTCGACCCCTGGGGAAGTTATGAATCCTCTTCTTTTTTTTCCCGCAGCTATGGAAAAATAGCAGGACAGACCAGGTTCTATAGCCTTCGATGGCAACTGGTCTACCGCAGAAAGAAACTGCAACCTACTGCGGGGAAAAATCTGCCTCGTCAGTCATGTATCATGATCGCCTAAGCGTGTATCACGCACATGGCACATGAACTGACTGAAGCATTACTTAGGAATTTATTAACTGATACTTTAGTGTATAAGGGGATCTATTTGCTACCTTAGCAATTAAGACATTCATTTTTCATTAATCAACTGAAAAAAAACCGCTGGAATGTTTAATATGTATTCTTTTCCGGAAGTTAAAAATTACAAGTCAAACTTTTTGCTATAGTTTTCGCTACAGGTGGCCACAATCTTAATATCACAAGACATGCAGATAACATAGTGTTGATAGCAGACACAAGAAGAAAACTCCTACAGAATGCATGAAAGGAACGCGAGAAGAAAGGATTAAACATCAACTGCAAGAAGATAGAATGCAAATGGATATGCCTAAAGTGCGAATTGCAAATCGGGAGTACCAAAATCAAGCAAGTGCAGACATTTAAATATCTGGGAAGTGTTTTAAAAGAGGAGTGACACTGAAATCCGAAGCTTTATTGAGAAAGCCAAGGAAGCATTCCAAAAGCTAAGCAGATTACTAAGTAATCGGAAAATTTCGTTAGAAACAAGGACAAGAATTCTAAACTGCTAAGTGATATCTGTCCGCCTGTATAGCTGTGAGTGCTGGATGATCTCCTCAAAGATGTGGAGGAGACTTGAATGTTGTTCTACAGAAGGATACTGAGGATCTGTGGACCGAACATGTGAGTAACGACGACGTTTTGGAGAAAATGGAAACAAAAAGTAAACTAATATTTAATGTCAGGAAGAGACAGTTGAGATTTGTGGCGCATATAATAAGGAAGGAGGGCTTGGAAAATCTGATACTCACCAGACAGAGAGCAAGAGGAAGAGACGAAAACAACGCATAACAAACTTAATGACCTTGAGTAAATTTATTGCGGAACAGAGCATAGGAGAAATGACAGAAAGATAAAGTTTCTTAAACGCTACAAGGGACATGAAGTTGTGGAGAGCTATGATTGCCTACGTCCTGGTGGTGGTGGGGGGTGCACGGCACATAAAATAGAAAAGAAGATGCGATAACTCTTGATCCTAAGTATTATATCAGATCCCCTAAAAATACCTGGTTTGTGTGTTATGGCTAGGGCCGGTGCAAGGATTTCGTCCACACCCGAATCTATGACACGCCCCAACCCCCAGTCTATGATAAAGAGGCCCACAAATCACTCGACCGGTGAAGGGGAATGCCTCTCTCCAACCCAAATGTGCCAAGTAGCCATTTGAGCAGTCGTCAGCCTGGACGTAGGTGCTGCGTCTCAGAGGTCAACGGCCTTATCAGTGGGCGGAGGAACTTCTGTGCGGAGGGACGGGGTAACTACATCCTCGATGAAACAGTTACCGGCAAGCCATTGCACTAGTTTGTTTTGAATTTCACCGCTGGCCACGGGAACTGGTGACCACAGCTGCGCAAAATGCGTTAACTGAATAGAAGATGATGATGATGATGATGATGATGATGATGATGATGATGATGATGAAAAAAATGTGCATCATTTTTATCAATAATATCTTCTTTTTAAATCCTGGTGGCAAAGTTTAAAGGAAGCTGAGGGCTTCGAGTTCTGTGCCGATTAATTCATGAAATACAAGAATTCAGATTACTCACTACCCATAAACTAACCAAATGACCAAATATCAGTAATTTTTATTTTCTTTAAAATTCCTTCTTCATCGGGACAACAACCTTTCAGTACCACCTAGTGTGCGTGCTTTTATGGGTGGATATAACTGCAGATAGATAGATAGATAGATAGATAGATAGATAGATAGATAGATAGATAGATAGATAGATAACGTATATTGATGTTTTATTACTAATCTAAGGCTACTTTCCTTTGTTCAGGCAGGCTGAAAAAAACAGATCATATTTCTCCCGACCGACACAGTTCGATACCTATCAAATATGTTAACGATGATACGCAGGTAGGCTGTCCCGATAGGGACGATAAGTATGTTGAGAACTTGTTCTAGGGAGACGTTTTGCAAGCTTGTATTGTTATCGATAGCGAAACAAAAAGCAGGAAGGTGTGGAGAGACATGAACGCCGAGGACCTGAAAGGACATCGCATGTGAAAGAAAAAGACAGGCATACCGACTCATTTATCAAAATCTAAGCAAATAATACATTTCTAATAACTTTTTTGTCGGGTCTCGATCAGCATATCCTCGGAGAGAGTGACGAAAAAGTTATTCAAATGAATGAAGAATACCTGCTCTAACGACATATCACAAAAGTTGCCACGAAAATAAGGAGTTATATGTAAATATATCCTGAATATACCATCATGCAAGACCCACCCCCTGCCACATATACATTTAAGTTTAAAGCGTTGTGAAATGAGGATAAGTACAAGTACTGGTGGTCTATTGTGTTTGAGTCAACATAAATTATGAGTTATGGAAGATCCCTACTGGTATTTTTAATTATATTTTTTTAAAAAAAAAGCGATGGTGTGTGTTTGTTGGGGGTAACGTATATGTCATATAATACGGTATTTAAAAAAATGACCATTTATTTTGTGTGTAAATAAGAAAAACGCAAAACGATATATTTAATATCTCATCAACGGTAATACGATTTGGGCAAGGTCAAACTATATATATATATATATATATATATATATATATATATATATATATATATATATATATATATATATATGTAAGCAAATATGTGGATGTAGATCCGACGCTATGATGAAAATGTGGAAAAGACAAAGCAAAATCCAAATATATGAGTTTACTGCTTTTTTTTTTAAAACAAAAAACAAAAAACAAAAACAAAATAAAAAACAGTAAACTCACATATTCGGATTTTGCTTTGTCTTTTCCACATTTTTCATCATATATATATATATATATATATATATATATATATATATATATTACGCGAATCATTCATACGAAAAGCATATATATATATATATATATATATATATATATATATATATATAAGGTAGAGATTATAGTTGTTCCAACGATAGAAAAGTGTATATTTTAAAGAGAGAAAGTCCAAGATGGATTCGGATGACTACTACTGCAAACAAAAGACAATGGTTAAAAGATTTAACATAGGAAGAAAATTTAATTCATCTAAATAATATGTGGAAATAAATATTCTTCGCCTGTTGAAGGTCACATGATCGAAAACACGTGTAGCAAAATATAGAGAATAAAGTATATTAAAAAATGCACAGTATAATAAAAAGACGTTATATAGATAGATAGATAGATAGATAGATAGATAGATAGATATTACATTACATTACGCACTCATTAGCCGTGATGTCAAAGCACGTCAGATCTAATGGCAGTTTATCCTAGTAAAATGCAGGTTCGAATCCAACCGAAGAGCGCATATTTTTCTCTAATAAGATTTCTCAAATATTCAGGTCGGTAGATGAAAATAAATAAATATACTATTTAATAAATAAACGGAGCGTCTACTCATATATGAGTATCCATTAAAAATAACGTGGTGGCACCTGTCAGGGTCCCAACTATGAGCAAATAGTTAACCCACAAACTGGGGTCAAGACACTATAAAAGGGTAAAAATAGATTTTAATACCAGAAATACTTTGTAAAAAAATCATTACCAACAATCAGTTTTTGAAGACGAAATTATTACCAGCCATACATTATTACCAACTAGATAGTTTTTGAAAAATGAAAAAAAAAATATTACCAGCAATGTATTTTTGGAAAAATTATTACCAACAATAAAAATCTTGTCGGTATTAGATAACCCATTGAGGTGTTGATATACCGTAAAACAAACCAAACCAATCCTATATATTCTTTTGTAGCAGATTCTGGAGCAAATTGCATCTTTGGGTTGTTGTTATTCTGTTTTAGTCTCTTATTGTTTAGAAATGGTTGTAACAAATTTTATTTTAAGCCCAGATAACTTCTTTTCACTTTGAGTTGTGATAGCGTTGGTAAATAGCGTAATGTATCTCGTTTCGTTATGTTTGTATCGTTCATTCTTGTACTTAAAACATATGGGCTTCCTGTTTATCATTAAATCTAAAATTATGAGGAGCTTATTACAGGAGCTTAAAATATTTTCAATGTATTTTTCCTTATAACGTACATATTGACGGCTACAAATTCTGAGTGCTCTTAAATAGAATCAAATAGATTTTATTTTTTTATTTTTTCTTATGGTGACGATATAAATTTACGATAGACACAAAGTTCTAGGTTATTATCAATACGGTTTAACATGTTATCAAGGAAAAGTTTGTTTCTTTTGCATAAGTAATTTTTATCGTGTGTTCGACTTTGTTTAGTTTATCTAATGGTTAATTAATTTCTTTTTCGGGAATATATTGATTGTTTAGGTAAAATACTTTGGAAAGCACACAAAACGAAAAATCATTTAAACAATTTCTATACTTTGTCTTCAGAGATCGCAAGACATTTTCCTCACAATGTTTTTGTCTTTCTGTCATTATCAAACTGAAAATGTCAAATAGAACATACATTTTCTCAGGTGGCGAAACGCGTTTTTTTAATTAAAATCTCACACACACACATAGTAAAGTAAAAAATCGTTAGTATATAATCCAAGGGGATCCTAGTAATATGAAAATATTAAAACGGGTCCACAAAAAAGAGCTCAATGTATTTAATTTATACAGAACAATATAGTTAATAATCAAACAAATCCATTTACTTCATATGAAGTAAAAAGGATTTGTTTGATTATTAATTTTATAACTATCTATCTATCTATCTATCTATCTATCTATCTATCTATCTAGATAGATAGATAGATAGATAGATAGATAGATAGACAGGCAGATAGATATATCACGTTCGTCTACTGGAATATTGCCTACAAAAGCAGCTAACCAAACTGACCTAATTGAAGAAGCCGTGTGAACAAACAAGGACTAAGAATTAACCAGTAATGAGATACACGCGCGTGTCACGCTATCGTAGACGCGCAACTAGTTATATAGGCGTGTGTGTGTGTGCATGTGTTCATGTGGGTACGTAACCACATTACTATTATTAAGCACACTCATTAAAACAACGATGCATTTTGGTCATGTACATAGAGACAAAAAAACACGCAAACTTCAACGTGTGCTGATATTTAAAATTCACTGTTTGAATGCCATTCCGAGTGAAAACAAAGATATTAAATTTTCGCCTGGATGAACAAATAAGAAATCATTCATACAAACGTATCTGTGTGTGTGTGTGTGTATGTGTGTGTGTGAGTGAGTGTGCGCGTGTGTTTGTATGTGTGTGCTCCAAGTGTGTGTGATTCGACTGTTGCGTGTACCGGTCCTATTTTTGTTATTTGCGCTGCCCCCATCAAATTGTGCCCTACCCTTCCAGATCCCGTCTCCACCTGGTATTTTGCTGATCCACAGCTGTCGACGAGAAAAGACACAAGACACGCCACACTCTTTTCTTTCATTTTTTTTTTTTTTCAAATTGCTTTCATCCGATCTCCCGACCCCCTCTTCTTGACTTGTATCCATCTTAACCACACCCACCATCACCGACTATTAATAGCGATGGTTGGATCAGATGCCAACACATGTGTCCGAAACAAGCAAGAAAGATCGACACGGAAGAATAGTTAAAAAGAAGCTGTAGTTTGAAAGCTTTCGCCGAAAACTGACTCAATATAGTTTTTTACGAAAAAAAAATGTTGATTAAAATTTAAATTTTTAGCCCTAAATTATTTCAATCTTATGAAATTAATTTTTTTTTATACCTTTTCTTTCATTCGTCGTCCTATAGTGATAAATTTATTAAGGGTTAAATTTATAAAAAAAAAATTCAACCATCCCGGAAAACACATTTTCTTTGTTATCTTTCGAATGTGTTAGCCGGTAGACGTAATTCTTGTTTCCGGTTTAGGATTGGGTTTCCGGCTCCATCTAAAGTTTACTTCAACTCTCTAATTCTGATGTCTTCGCTTAAGCTTTGAAATGTTATTGACTAAATATTTTTATTTATTTATTTATTCTTCAGTCGGAGTAGATAGATTCGCCTATCGCCCGTTTCAAAATCGTCCCCGGGCAAATTCTGCCGGAGAGGGTATAATTTCCCCTAATAAGATTTCTCAAATATTCAGGTCACTAAACGAAAATAAATAAATATACTGTTTAATAAATAAACGGAGCGTCGACTCAAATGAGAGCTTACACTAGAAATAAGGTTTAAGTAATAAAAATCTGTCAGTTTAATAAACAAAAAATCCATACCTTTCTTCAAACACACGCACACACACACACACACACACGCGCGCGCACGCGCGCACACGCACACACACACATAAACGCGCGTGACCGCACACACACATATATATAATAGGATAAAAATACAGTCTAAAGGAATATTATAATTACGGTTAATAACAGGGATAGAGAGTATATAAATATAAAATAATAAAGTGGACACTGAGGTAAACATCAGGTGGCGACTTCAGACCTTAAGATTGCGTTCAAGTATGAAGCAGAATGTCGTGGCCTGGTGTTAATCGTATATATATATATATATATATATATATATATATATATATATATATATATAAGTGTGTGCATGCGTTTGTGTGCGTTTGTGTCTGTGCTTCTAAGGAATTGATATATATGTGCAACTTTTTCTAAAAAAATAAAGAGTTAAACAAAAACGGAGCGTTTACTCAAAATACGGTTATCCATTAAAATGAGCAATATATATATATATATATATATATATATATATATACATATATATATATGAAAAGACATTTATGATATGTTTAACGTTCTTTTTATAGATACAAGTATTTAAGCAAATGCTCTGTTTTATAATAAACAGTATTAAATAACATTTATTATAAAACAGAGCATTTGCTTAAATACTTGTATCTATAAAAAGAACGTTAAACATATCATAAATGTCTTTAAATAAATTGTCGGACTTTGTCCAATTCAAATATATATATATATATATATATATATATATATATATATATATATATATATATATATATATATATATATATATATATATACGTCTTTATGTGTGTGTATGTGTGTGAGAGAGAATGAGTGTGAGAGACATGTCTTCTACTTATATAGGTTAACACCTACAACTCACGAATTATATATTTGCAAGACTCCTTGTGCCAACGAGGACAAATGTGTTCTTTGTCTCATTTAATGACAAAAGGTGGGTCTGCGTCTTATTCCACCTGTTAACATATATTTTGGCGCCCAAACCCTTAGACTATTTCCCACCTGCCCGAAATATCTTATATCAATACAGCAATTGTTTGCAACGCCTTCAAATGCCATCGCTATTCATCAGATATTTTTATCATTTATCATTTTCTATATATTCACTGGCTTGTTTGAACTCCCTACCTACTTGTGGCGTGTAAAACGCTGACTACCAAAACCTATTGTGTCTAACGTCACAAATTCATATGTTATACATTTGGATGATATTTTTTTTATTAACATCGAGATTGTTACGCATAGAGTTTGGTAGGTCTCCGTGCGTATTGAAATGAGAACTAATTGAGCTATGGTCAGAGAGATGTAACGTGTATCTTCTTGTTAAACATGATGTAGCATTACTTGCATTATTTACATTATTCGTACTGTTATCCTCATCTTCATTGCTACATGCACAGCGTTTCGGGCGTTGTATGCTCCGACCTTCTTCAGGTGATTGGAATTACGAACGAAACCCTTTATTTCGCCCACCGCGGTAGAATATGGCAATGAAGATGAGGATAACAGTTCAAATAATGTAAATAATGCAATGTAAGTAATCATAATACCTCATCTCAGAGATATAGACAGATGTTGTAGTATATCTAATATAATTATTTATAAATTTAGATTGGTCTGGAACACAGCTCCTTAATAAATAATTTTTTTTTAAATTTTCAACGAAACTTGCATATATATATATATATATATATATATATATATATATATATATATGTGTGTGTGTGTATGTGTGTGTGTGTGTGTTTGTGTGTGTACAAGTTTCGTTGAAAACTTTTTAAAAATATTTAAATTTATCTAAAATCTTAACGAAATTGCCTTAATTGTCATACTTTCTATTTGTAAGATTAATTTGGATTTAATATAATTTTGTATTAATCTCCTTGTAGTATTAGTAACATCTTGTACAGATGTATTGGTATTTGGTTGGTATTTTTGACATTTTACATTGATTGGTTATTGTTATTAACATCTTATATAAAGAATCTTTTAGTCAACAGTTGCATATTAATTTACCAAATAATTCTGTACATTTAAATTATTTACTGGTTTCTTAAAGAAGCTATTTATTTATCAACTATAAAAAATTGTATGTAGGAAATTCACAAAGCATATAACTTGTTTAGCATTTGTTAAATTACCTCACTACCCATTTTTTTTTTTAGGAAACGGCATTATCTTATGTATATAGTTTATGTATCAATTAACCTCCGCTCCTGTTTAATGTCTGTGCTGCCGTTATCTGCCAACCTACGGGTCATGATCCATTTATAAAAAAACATTTTTTTTAATTTTTGCTTCTTCGGTTAGTTAAAATTTAACATATTTGATTGGTTGATCAGAGTAAAGCCCACAAACCTTATACCACCTCTTTTCTTTCTTTTTTCGTAAAAAGAGATTGTATTTTGCTTTTAAATCTAAATAAATCGTTCACTCGTCAATACTTTAGAATCGCCTGAAGAGATGCATTGATAAGCATCGAAACACAACTGCAATTGTGTAGCGATTTTGACATACTTTCGATGTAATATCCGAAAATAAATAATACTGCTCTACTTTGTACTGAGCCCTCTTTTAAATTGAATGTTACGAAGGTTGGAATTCTGCTCTATTCGTTCTCATCTCACACACACACACACACACACACACATATATATATATATATATATATATATATATATATATATATATATATAATGATACATCGAGTCTGAAACCTCAACAGAATGCAGAAAGCACTGGACGGCCGTTTCGTCCTATATTTGGGACTCATCAGCAGTGCGCATCCACTACCGAGAATTGAAACCCTGACAGTTAGGTTGTGAAGCAAACACCATACCAACTGCTCCAACGACGAAGAGGTAGCAAATCAGACTCTTCGTCACCGAGGCCCGTTGGAACAGTTGGTATGGTGTTTGCTTCTCAACCTAACTGTCAGGGTTTCAATTCTCGGTAGTGCATGCGCACTGCTGATGAGTCCCAAATATAGGACGAAACGGCCGTCCAGTGCTTTCTGCATTCTGTTGAGGTTTCAGACTCGATGTATCATTAAATATAATTATCAATTTCTCCTAATAATTTCAATATATATATATATATATATATATATATATATATATATATATATATATATATATATATATAAGAAGAACGAATCAAAGAGAGGGAGAAAGAGAGTTTATTGATCGATTCCACATCTCATGAAAGCTGGATGTGCTGTTATCATGTTTGTTAATGGCCGGAGATGCAAGATACGATTTCTCGAATTAACAATATTAGGATGTTCTCCCCTTCCATCCTTTGTAATAGCCGATTATTCTCGTTTTCCGAGCACATCCGTCAACTAGGATGGCTAGCCAATCCCTACCGAGGACGCCTGCTCAAGCAGATTTGCTTTTGTTCCATATCCAGAGACCACGAGCAAAATTACGCTAAGCGGATCTTAGTTACAGTTCCTGAGAGTTATCACATCAACTGTCATGAGCAGCAGTTTTATACAGCACCAGTACTCTGAAACCCTCAGTCACGATGACTTGTGATTTCATGCAAGCACAATAGTTCTCTCTATCTGGGCTTGATTCAAGTTGTGATATGGTTTTCACCCCGTTTTCAAATGTGCCGCACCTCTCCACCCGATAACACCAAGAAGTCACCTTCTTAACAAATCGACCATAGGGAGATTCGAACGCGGGTTTCACACACACACACACGTGTGTCTGTGTATGTGGGCGTGGGTGTTTCATTGAATAATATAGACATATTGTTTCTTACACCACGAAAATAATAAACAAAAACTTCAAATTCTTGAGGCCCTCTATATCGAAATCAACCGACCAAAACTCAACAAAATTTATTATGAATATAGCAACAACATATTAAAGTGCATATGACAAACAATTTATGCCATTTTACCTTTCTAGAAATTCCCGGTCACTTCTCTTATATTGAAACGCTTGTTTTGTAAAAAAAACAAAAATTCCTATCACGGATAAATTTTTAAATTCTAAAAAATATAACAGATCTCGTGTCTTTTTAAAGATCCCCATCACAACGGAATGTAGATTTTATCTAGGTTACAATAACTTTGTCTTTGTAATTTACCCCTGAAGATGATCTTAGAAAAAGTCGAAAGTACTTGAGTTAAAAAAAAACTCCGTAATGAATTTCATCTTAACGTCAAGAAACTGATTAGAGAACTGGAAAGGATCAGTATAAAATAAATAGACATAATATGTATTTTGTATTCAATGAAACATATTTTAATGAAGATATGCTGCCTATATATATATATATATATATATATATATATAGAGAGAGAGAGAGAGAGAGAGAGAAAGAGATAGCTAAATAGATAATATTAATGGTCAATATATATATTTATATATTTAAATATTTATATATATTTCCAAGAGGATAAAATCCAGGTAGAGCACAATGTCCAAGACAGAGCAAGAATATAATATAAAAGGTTCAAGCACTAATATTCCATGGTTATAATTTATTACATTAGAATCGTAATCACTATCCAATTCATCAGATCAACAAATTCAAAAAGAAAACAGAAAATATATCTTTATACCTACCCGTAGATGTATATTCTGTTTTCTTTTTGAATTTGTAAGCCAGACGAATTGTATCGTGATTACGATTCCAATGTAATAAATTATAACCATGGAAGCCTTTTATTGTACACACACACACACATATATATATATATATATATATATATATATATATATATATATATATATATATATATATTATGCTGGCTGTTAGGGCCGTTCTGAAATATGTGTGTACGTACGTGTGGGTTTAATGTGGGTAAGTGGGGATCTTTAACAAAATTCAAATTCCCAAGCATTCTTCTGAGATCTCTGTTCGTTTAACAATTTCCTGTAGCATTAGTTACGTGCATAGAGCAACGTGGGTGTTTGAAACAATGCTCTAAATGTTGAGCCCACCGACCCCCTCGACGGTAGGTTCACAAGAAATAAATGATTCCAAATGTGGCATAAGGTCGATTATTTAATGCGGACGTTATCCGTTACCCCAGTGGATATAGAACATGACACTAGGTTGCTTTTTTATAAATATTTACTTTCACCTCCACACTATGGGAAATTCAACCCCAGCTCATTTATTTACTGTAGGCGTTGAGAAAACAACTCCCTTGGAAACCCCTCAGTATTAACGGTAGGCAGCAGGGAATTCTTTTTGAATGGGAACGATGGTATTGTCTGGGAAATGGAATAATTGCAAGTGTAAAGTTCAATTTTGCAACTCGCATACATTAATTTATGTTGTTGTTGTTGTTGTTTGGGGTTTTATGGCATATCAACCACTATGGGTTATTTAATGCCAGATCCAGTATTTACTAGATATATCAAAAACGTATAGCTGGCAACATCATTGTTTCAAAAACGTATAGCTGGCAACATCATTGTTTCAAAAACGTATAGCTGGCAACATCATTGTTTCAAAAACGTATAGCTGGCAACATCATTGTTTCAAAAAAGTGTAGTTGGCAACATCATTGTTTCAATGTGCTGGAAAAGACCTGGAAGTTCATTATTTTCCTATATATGGGACCCCAACAGGTGCTACCACCCCGGGCCAGGGTGGACCTGGGAACACCAGCAATTAAGAGGTAAGTTCCACGCTTCCTCAAAACCTCCTGATTAGAGGCCTTGCTGTTGGATGCAGTTTAACGTCGTACCCAGGACGTGCATTAATTTATTTTCGAAAAAGTAATTTGAAGTAAACATTAATTAATTAATTAATTGTTGACGATTATTTATTTTATCTTAATAGCCGTTGCTTTTTATCGCAACTTCCAGATCGTTACAATTCGAAAATCAGAAACAAGGAATGTGGTTAATTTGTCATATTATGAAAAGAGAATACATACATTTTATGTGCTAGATGTTTTCAGTACGTTGGTGATCATGGCTCTTCACAGCTTCTCGTCTTTTGTGGCTCTCAGTAATTTTTGATGTCACCCTTCTTTGTTCCTGTTCTGCTATCCACGCAGTAGATTATTCACTGTTACCTCCCTCTTCTCTTGCCTTCACTATTCTTATGTATGTTAAATTCTCCAAGCATTCTCTCCTCATTATAAGTCCCAGCCGTGTCTTTCTGTGTATAAAATATAAATTTCCTATTAGTTCCCTTTTTCCTTAAGACTTCCTCGGTGCTCACATGCTCTTTCCATGGTATTCTTAGCATTCGTCCATAGAACCACATCTCTGTTGCTTCACGTCTCATTCAGATTGTAAGCATACCATTCTTTGTAATTACTATTTTTCTTAAAACTTTCTCATTGTTCACGTGACCTGTCCATGGTATTCTTCGCATCGGTCTATAGAACATCTCTGTTGCTTCAAGTCTCTTCTTCATCTGTAGAGATTATTCATCATTCACTGTCATATAGGAGATTAGATATTATGTAGAAGTTCAATACTAAAGACTTTATTTCTGTCTCTTAATATTTGGCTTAATTCCTAAAGGACACATTTCGTCATTCGGATTTCTGCTCTAAATTCGCTGTCGTCTCTTTTTGCTGACGAACATGCGTTCTATCTTCTTACAGTTGATCCTTTCTTCTTGCTTTCCTTTCAATTTCCCTTCGGAGTTTGTCATCAACACATCAATACATCGGTTGAATCGTTTTTGGTCAAATGTTACATTCAAATCACGGGAAGTATTTGAATGTCTTTCAGTGAGACTCTACTGCCACCTGATTTACTGTGTTTTGCCCTGTTTGTATTTCAACGGGTACGACTAGGTTGGCACTAATACTGCAAATAATAAGCAAGTTTGCACTAATTTTTTTCAAAAGGACATTAGTGGAAAGGAAACCTAAGATGAACCGAAAACATGAACCCATTACTTCACCCCTCAAACTATGGGTTAAATAGCAGATTAGCAGTCAGTGTAGGAAAAGGATGATTCTGAATTTTTTTTTAAAATCGAGAAGGCAACGGGAAACACATGAACTAAAGAAATATATTTGTTTAACAATCAAAGTTTTGGCACATTTTTAATGTCCTTATTAAAATTTGTGCTTTATCAAAGAAACTTGTCGAGTAATTAGGTAAAACAATATTTGTTTCTGGTCCGAAATAATCAGAAGCCAGCCATTGGCTGGCGAACGCATATTTGTAGGAGGATTTCGCCGAGAGCGTACAGAGACCCATTCATCCACACCTACACCCGTATTGATCCGAATCTACAGGTGGGATTGTTTGTTCTATTTCCTAAGCAATAAATAAAAACCACCCGTATTTTCTTTGTTGATAGTAAAGCACAAAGCCCATTAAATGCATCAATGAACAATTTACAGACGAGCCGGCAAGCGACGGCACGAACAGTTATCTCTTATGTCTGGGAAGGCGCGCACAGAGGTTACGCTGTTTGTATCTGTGTTAGTTGGACCCTGCATTTGCGGTTAACTGTCTCCCAGGTGAAAAGAAAACGATAGAGGTACCTGGTCGAATACTGCTGAAAGTGTCAAACCGCAAAGCAAACGATCCTCTTTCAAGTCGGGATTACATAAAACAGCGATGGAAAAATGAAAACACAAAACCGATGCAGAACATTGAATGTGTACATTGTCGCAATGTCGCATTACTGGGTTGATTGAAACATATGAATACTAGTTTACCCGTAGCTTTATATTTTTGGCATGAGTAATCTAGGATTTTATCTATAGATTTCATTATATTGTCGCATGTAAGAAATAGCTATTCAAAGAAAACTAACACGGACGAAATACTCTGTTTTTAAGGGAACACGGCATATGTTCACAGATTGGCATTGAGTAATGTCTTCTGTCACCTTAACAACGGAAGATCTCATTACTAGAGAAAGGATATCAGGTTGCTTGACATATAAAGCTACAAAGGGTTTTACATTAAAGAACTGATATATATATATATATATATATATATATATATATATATATATATATATATATATATATATATTATTATTATTATCAAGGAATGTGTTTGGGGGATGGGGAATTTCTATGTGTTGACTTCTGCATAGTTGTTTAGCTGTGTCGAGTACGTGCTGGGGATAAATGCTTTTTGCTCGGTCACGTGCTATGCTGACCGGGGCATCATTTCTGTTTTAAGAAAATCTTTAATTCGCCGTCTCCATTGCTAAACAGTATATGATTCGTAGCGGGAAAATGATATTTAAATCAGCAATACTTCTTATATATATATATATATATATATATATATATATATATATATATATATATATATATATATATATATATATATATTATAAAACATACATATAACAAACTATTTCTAATTCTAACAGTTGAAATATAATCCTTGAAAATGGCTAAATGTATAGCCGAAAGCGCTCGGATAAAAAGAACATTCGGACAGTTTTTATATAATTTATCATCTGTAAAGAAAAACATTATTAGATCGCACGAGAAATTATATAAAAAACTAAATAAAAGCACCTTGTCAGTCGTTTTTAATGAAATGTGCATGAAAGAAGGATTGCTGCCTAAATACACAAATATATATACACCTTACATTGCAGTTACTATTTTTCTTAAAAACTGCCTCATTTGTTCACGTGACCTGTCCATGGTATACTTGGCATTGGTCTCTGTTGCTTCAAGTTTCTTCTTATATATATATAACCAATATCATAAGGTCTACTAGACATACACACACTTGCGAACGATTATACATTATCATCTGAATCTTATATAGACAAACTAGTATTATAATACACTTACATGCATAAAGCAATATTTACGGCTTTCCAATTAGGCTTGGAATCCATAAATTATACTAACGTTTCTCAAAAAAGTCAAATGCACATGAAGCCTGATCAACCAATACGGAAATTTTGCTTGGCGGACTTTAGTTATATTTTAAGAGTGAGACAGAGAGAGAGAGACAGAGAGAGAGAGAGAGCAAAAAATCTGGTGAGATCAACTGTCTGAACAAGGCTTTCACGACCTCGGGCACGATGGCATGTGACTTCGTGCTAGCAGAACCACTGACGGATTCAGAATAATTTCATCTGTCCAATTTGATTCAATCTGTGGTATGGCTTTCTCGTACATGCTGGGATTGTCTCACAAGCTGATACCATCAAGAAGTTACCACCTTATCATGGTAAGATTCGAACACGGATCATATGGTTGGAACGCTAACCACTCGTCCACGCATCCATAAATGTATTCATATAAATCAGATAGATTTTAATAGTAATAACAGACATCTCATTATTTTTCAATTAAATGCGTTTATCAGCAGAGCGTTTTCGATGACGCACATCGATACCTAACAAGTGAAATCAATCCTTCCTCAATATATATATATATATATATATATATATATATATATATACTACTGGAAGTATTCTTCTTGGATGTCTCTTAGCTCCGTCGTTACGGCTCATTTGATGACCTCCACGGCTTCAAAACTGCCCCCTTGATGATCCCTTTGAGCTTGGCTAAAACAATATATGCCACACGGAGCAAGCTCAGATGAATAGGAAGGCTGTCTCAACACGACGATGTTCTCGGCCAGGAACTGCCGAATGCTCAGGGCGTTGTGAGCAAGTGCATTGTCGTGGTGAAGCAACCACAATTTGTCCTGCCACAACTCTCGTCTCTTCTTGCGCACTGAGTGAAGCAAACGCCGCAGTATCTCTTTGTAGATTTGCTGATTGCTGATTTGCTGATTGATCGTCTGGCTCTGTGGCAAGAACGCGGTATGGGCTTTGCTTCTCACATCGTTGTGGTGCAAGAGCTCAGAGGTAGAAAGACAATTTTGAGCTCATCTCGCAAGCCATTCCTAATGATTTTGTTTCTTACCGGCTGTCAGAAGAAAGCTGCTGATTTCGGCAACTATGCACTTCGGCCTTCTTCATGCCTCTGTCGGCCGGGAAAAACCTTCAGGGATTTTCAAACTGAACACTTTATCCGATCTACGCGGGTTCTCGTTTCGTTGTCCAATCTAGGAATATCTCGTCTAGTTCTAATTTAATAAAGCGTAATTATTGTTCACTCTGTTTCACCTTAGTCTAAGTCTGCACTGCCCGGTTCAGAGATTGAACCCATGACTATAATACAGGCTTGCAGATTTCATGTTATAGTTTTATTATTTTGGCTTTTAATAAACCTACTCGTTAACAGGACTTTGTTTTGTCTGTCGTAGGACGTTTATCTGGCTGACTGGCTGGCTGGCTGGGTTACACACGTGAGCGAGACGGACGCGTATCGGGAGATGCCACAATTACTTTAAAAATCATTTTGACTTCACTGTTGGATAAAATCCATAGCAAATTATTACTATTTGGGTACATTTGCAGATCTAATTCAGGGCTCGTTAAACTGTGCCATGAGGGTATGGTGCCTAGAAATAGAAGTCGCGGAAAATCAAAAGCAATTTAACAAAACCAAAAGCAATTGAAAGTCTGCCACTAATGCGTGGCAGACATTGAATAAACCTGTTCAAGATCGTAATAAATGGCGGCAAATAAGCCATGTTGGTTCAAGAGTTGATGTTGATGTTCAAATAACTTTTTTTTTATAGTTATCTGTATGCGCGTGTGTGTGTGTTTGTGTGTGTATGTGTGTGTGTTTGTGTGTGTGTGTGTTTATAGGATGTATAATATTATCCGAAACAAAGTTCAAGATAATGAAACAAAGTAGAAAAATTTAAATCGAAATTTCGCCGGGGAAAAGGCTTATATGTTCTATTTGGCATCATCAGTTAAACTAAAGAAAGACAATATATATATATGTGTGTATGTGTGTGTGTGCGTGTGTGCGTGTGTGTGTGTGCGTGTGTGTGCGTGCGTGTGCTGAACACTCACGTCGATTTCGACGTATGAGTGTCCAGCAGTTCAGTTCAGAGTGCCGCACACTCCAGCTATCCACACATGATTTGGTTCGAGTGATGAAAACCTGTGAAAACCAGAAAACTGGTGCACATAATATGTCCCAAATTGCCCTTCTCAGATTGTCGTTCTCCCAGACTAGTTGGCAACCAAAGATATTTTTAGTAATGAGACTGACATAATTGGTAAGGGGTGTTGCGAATTCCAATAAAAAAAAAAGAAAAAAAAAAGGAAAGAGCACTCGAACTAGTGAACTATGTGAAACATAGTTCACTAGTTCTATTGCACGAGAACACCAAAACAGTGAACTTTAACCGGAAGTTGCATGTACATAAGGACAATGAAAATGTAAATGGGCCTAAGGAGCCCTGCGAAGAACTGAGGACTCTACCTTTGCATGCTGGAAGAGACGGATGTTTAAGTAACCCCTAATAAGAATCATGCTGGACTGGGTTTTCTCATATTTTGTTGATATGAAAGATCGTGTGTCATTTACTAGTAATGGGTAGGGGAAGAAATGTGACAGAGAGAGAGAGAGAGAGTATGAGAAACACACACACACGTATATTTTTTATTGAAATTGGTGTAGATCTGAGTAGCGAAATTAGATCAGAGCAAGAGATCAAAGCATTTTGTTTACTGATGGAGAAATCTGATCTAGAGCAGAGTCATTAGAAGACAAAATAAATGGTCGAAATAATTTTTATCTCTTACAAATTGAAATAGAGCTTAGTAAGCTATGAGGAACTTTGGAATTCATATGATTTTAGTTGACGCAGCCAGAACCCCGTGATAATCGCGTGCGACTTAGTAGGGCCAAGGGTCGATTATGATCAGCCATGTTTGTCTATATAAAGGCGTAGTTATGCTAAAAAAAAGAGAGAGACGGGAGAGTCCGCGATCGGTCGGCACGTTGTCGTCGTCTGCGTGCCGTCTTGTGCGTGGGGTCCCGCGTCGACCGTTACGGGTTGGGGTGCTACAGAAGAGTCGGGAGAAAATTCTTGGCGAGACTGGCAAGAGTTGAGCTAGAGACAGTGGAGAGTCGAGTTGGAGACTCGAAGAGGAGAGGAAGTGACGTCAGAGATTGAAACGAAGCGTCCGCTAAGATGTACTGTTGATATAAGTACACCAGCTTCTGCTACCACGAATATTACTACTACTGTTACTACTGCTGAGGAGGAACGCTACTATAAACTTTAAGCCCCGCACAAAATTTGTTTTGAAAGAGTCGTATATCGTTCTGAGACAACTTAACAAGTTAATCACAATACACTCACTCTCTGTGTAGAATCCAGTGTATGAGTTTTTACGTCAATTACTTTCCTTTTCTGTAACCCGTTTTTTTCTATACTATTCTTTTCTGCTATATAAAATACATTAACAATTCAACCATTGAATAGTTGTTTGTCCGGCTTTTTCCAGATATTAATTTTTTTTTTGGTGCATTCTAAATTTCCTAGCGCAGACTCTCCAGCCGTGTCTACATCTTCAGTCGACCGTGAATGGATGAACATCACTTCCGCTTTCTGGATCAAACCAAACACAACGTGGGCAGGAAGCAGGATTAAACTAGTGGACCGGTCGAATAATCTACGGGTGCTCAGGGGACCTCCGTCCACTCCCTTAAGTTCGGTTAGCACCGAGTAGACACCTCAGAGAGTAAGACGTCGGAGGTTGAGGGGCTGAGGCGCAAGTGTTAGAATTTAACTCGAGAGGTTACATGTAGTTTTTTTGTTTGGAATTGAAATACATTGTTTTTGACATCATCTCTTGCATATATATATATATATATATATATATATATATATATATATATATATATATATATATATATATATATATATATCCGATGTGATGAGAACGAAAGTAATATATAAATTCCAACGTTCGCAGCGTTAATTCAAAAAAGAGCTCGATACAGATAGTAGAGCGATAATTATTTATTTATTTTCACTCAGATACTTATATATATATATTTTTGTATGTATATTTTTCTTCTCAAACAAATGGAAAAAAGGAAGTGACGTTTCACATCCGGCTTGCCTACAAGCAGGATTGTTCATAACCATTTTCGACCCTCATCCGTCGATGTGCAGTTGAAATGCACTGAAACCAAGTTGCATCTTTGTAGTGAGTAAAATGGTTTTGTCTACATGATAAAATTATAATAAATAAATAATATATATATATATATATATATATATATATATATATATATATATATATATATATATATATATATATATATAACGGTAACAACTCGGCCACGCGCCCATGAATATGTTTTCATATATCAGATTGATTTTAATAGTAATTAATGTTATTACTATTAAAATCAATCTCATTTATATGAAAACATATACATGGGCGCGTGGCAGAGTCTCTCTGTCTCTCTGTCTCTCTGTCTCTCTTAAAATGTAACTATAGCCCGCTCAGCATAATTGCAGTATTGGTTAATCAGGCTTCACATGCATTCGACTTTTTGAACAAACGTTAGTATAAATTTGTATTCCAAGCCTAACTGGAAAGCCGTAAACTTGCATAACAAGTGGAATGCACGTTAAAGCATAAACATACCAGAATAAATTTCTTCTTTTTCTCTAAATCTCATCCTCTGATGAAGCTGTAATAAAAGTGAAACATGTAAGATTGATAAACATTTCCTATTTTTGTTCTTCATCTTATCATTCTGTCCGATTCTGATCCATACTTGATCTGCATTTGACAGCAATTCATAATTGCTGTATAGACCACTGATTGGCCCCGTGGGTGTTGAAAGCACACAAATGTGCTCCGGATGTGCTGGCCAACAAGCAGACGAGTCTACCCGGAAACGAGCCGTTCACTATTTCATAATTACATTTCATATTAAAGTTGATAATTATTTTAATTCCAACATTTCTTTCGTTTATTCAATTTTGAAATATTTTACTATTCATTACTTACGTTCTATTTCGGTGAATTCATTCACAGGTAACATTTTGCCGCCAATTTTCATGAAATATCAGTTAATATTTCTTATCAGTTCAGTTACTAGAATGGTATAGCGACATTTCATTACAAAATTTCATTTTTTTTTAATTACCAAATACGAACCTGCCATGAAAGTATCTGACATTTTATATAAATGTTCTAAAAATACATCACTGATGCAGTAGTGGATACAGAAGTTGGTTAAACATGTTTTACTGTTATATAGTGGGTTCACTCTCTGGAACAGGGAGCGAAACATTGGTTTAGCAGGAATGATAAATAACGCAGGGACAAATTAACATAATAATTAACAGATATGTCATACTAGCAGCATGGCCCGGCGTTGCCCGTGCTTGATTCAAAAATCGTACGACTCATACAGCAATCGCTATCACTTGACTTTTGCCCTTCCTTGCCTTTAAAGGAGTGCCCTTTGCCGTGCTGATGCTGCTACATGCCTTACTTCTTGCCTATCTCACACTGCGAATTTTTTCTAAGCTCTATACTAAACATTAAATCTGTTACGAAAAAAGAACTAAAGAAAATGAACACAAAACGATCAGTTTTAAAAAAGGACTCGTAACTGGAAAAACCGAATGAAAAAAGAATGGTAACAACAAATACTTTTTCACACCCAACCCAGTTCTGCGGAATCAGAATCAACGTTGAGTTTAAGCAAGCGAATGAGCCAATTGGATTAAAGTGCCATGCAGATTTAAATTTTTCCCACTTGTGACGAATGCATCTATCGATTTTTTTGCATGCTAGTTAACATTCGTGTCAGTCAGCTGTTGGCTCTCACGCTGGCCAGTAGAATATTCCTGCCTATTCGTGGCAGCCAGCTATAGGCTCTCACTCTGGCCAGTAGAAAATGGCCGCAAACTACATGAAAACTGCCGTAGAAGCATGAAAAAATCGATTATTCCCACTATCGATGGGAGTTGGGAAATGCAACGTCGGTCTTAGCCTTCCCGCTAACTTGGAGCATGTGCATGTAAATTTTGGTGCAAATCCGTCGAAAATTGCGGCCGTGCATTCGTTACACACAGACACACACATCCTGCCTTTTATAGATAGAGATAAAGCAATGGACTTCTGATGATGGCCAGAGGCTAATTGATCGAAACGTTTTGTCTATGACGATAAAAATGAGAAAAATATTTTTAAATAATTAAAGTTTTTTTTCTCCATCTTCCAGATTAAACTGAAATAATTCAAGCGGTATGGAGGTAATAATAGATTTGATGAACTTTGAAATTGGATTCCTCCTCCCCGGGGGCATATGATGAGGATGGAGAGGTCATTACGTCTCAGAGTATGTGTGTCTGGTGATGTTGCGATAACAAGCTGCAGCATTTTTCTTTAAAAGTGCGTCTAATTAAGGATGAAATACGGTTTGATTCTCGAAATAGTCTTCTAATATTAAAAAAAAAAAAATCAGCTCAAACAAAGTATTTTTAAATTTTTTAAAATATCTGAATATAAATAATTTCTTAAAATTTTTCATTTGTGAAAATGACGATAAACTACATCCGACAGCAAGGCCTATGATCGGGAAATTGAAGGTTTTGAAAAGCGTGGAACCACCTCTTAATTGATGTTGTTCCCAGGTCCAATCTGATCCTGGGTGGTAGCACCTGTTCGGGTCCCATCTATAGGCAAATAGTGAAACCCTCAAACAAAAACAAAACACTATGAAAGTATAGAAATACATTTTTATAGTAAAAATACAAGGAATACATTTTTATATAAAAAATTACCAAAAATATATTTTATATCAGAATTACCAAGAATACGTTTTATAGCAAAATGACCAACAATACATTTTATCTGTAGTTGAAGCCATAAAACTGTGTTCAAAATATTTAGATTATGGTAGAGGTATGCCGGTAAACAAAATTAAACAAAAAATATCTGACCACAAAAGAATTAAAGTTAAAAATATAATTAAAGAGAAACTCCTCAATTAAATTATTACTAAAAATGAGCGTTTGACAGAGCTACAAGTAAGGAGCAGTCAGCTGGGGTCGAACTCACGATCCTATAACGACCAGAGAGGTTAATAATCGTTACATCACAGGGAGGAACCCAACAGCGTTGAGCGTAATATTTTCGGCGGGCAATGTTAGCTTGGTGTAAGGGAAACTTCGATGTTTATCATGTTAATGATTTATCAAAGAAAGACGAATTTATTTCACGAGTTTGTTCTTTTGTCTTGCAAAGTGTGAGAGAAAGGAGACGAAGAGTAACAAAGAAACCCATGACGAAGTAAGAATAAAGAAAGAAAAGACTTTGTCTTCAATCCAGCGATTTAACCAAGAAGCTGTCATCATTGAACATATTAGTCTAGCCTGTAATTGGATTAGGGGAGTCTTTGCTATTGAGTACGTCCAGTGAAGCTTAGAGGAAGATTCACAGGTTGTCATTATGGTACCCAGCAGAGATTATAGTCAAAACCTTCTTTATGTGTGTTCGTTTGTTTAATAGAAGGTGTCTTTAAGGCGTAGGCTCATTGAATCATGCGGCGATAAGAAACTGCTGCATTCATGCCTGGGTGTTTATCTGGATAGATACAGGAATGTATGTCCTAATTTTTTTTTTTTAATTAGCGGGTTCCTGTACAAACTGACAACTGACCCAATAACACATTATTTACATCTACATTTTTTTAAAATCATTAAACCTCAAACAAGGCGTTAATGCCATTGGGGCGCAGAAGAGGTTAGAGGCAGTGAACGAGAATGAGAAGACTTTAGTGAGTAAAAGACAATAAAGGAACCGGGTTCAGAATGGCAGAAGATGGCGATTGACGTTGCATTTAAATTTTTAAAGATTGTCATTGTCAGGAAAACAAGAAATCGGACGGCAGGTCCATGGATAAAAAGGTCAAGAGAAAAAAAAACTGTTAGAATAGAAATGGCGGTTGCATCTAACTAGTTCAACAGTGAGACGTAATTGCCAATCAAGTAACACACTTGATTCATGTAGCCGAGGCACCAGGGAAAAAAAGCTCATCAGAACAATTGCCATGAAAATATTTGTAAAAAAGAGAGAAATAAATAAGTCAATAAACTTCAATGTGAATTGTTAATCAGTGACATCTAAATTGCTGAAATTACATTGAATAAACCTATATATATATATATATATATATATATATATATATATATATATATATATATATATATATATATATATATATATATATATATATGACCTTTTTTTTACACTTTAGCATTTCTATTTAATCAGGACTCTGGAACATTTACTTAATTGACAAGTTTGTAAAGGTAAGCATTTTCAAATTAAAACACGTACACACATACACGCACTGAAAAGTCCCCTAACCAAACAAAGAATTAACAATAATTCTGTTGTTTGTCCATTTCGTCAAATTTTGTAAAGTCGGTAAGACATTGAACTGTTAGACATTCCTCATATTTATCACTTTAAACGTTATTTTTAGTGGATACTCATATTTTAATAGACGCTTCATTAATTTTAAACAGTATTTTTTTTCGTCTACCGTCTTTTATAAGATTTCTCGAATACTCAGACTTATAGATGACGAGAAATATACTATTTTAAATAAACGAAGCGTCTACTCAGATATGGTTAGCTACACTATTTATACATACATACATACATACACACACACACACAAGCACACACACACGCACATATATATATATATATATATATATATATATATATATAAAATTTATGAATTACTATTTAATTCGACAGGTTGTTGAGATGGCGTTTAGTAGTTGCGTACTGTGTTGTACTGAATACTGGCTGTATTTTTAAAGATTTCTTAATATTTTTAAATTTCGGTTTTAAGAGGCTGTATTTTCTCTTTGGCAATTGTTAATTGTGGTTCAACTCGGTTTCTCCGGAATGTGCTTGCGTTGCGTTCTTTGCTGGCTGCCGGGTCGTCTAACAAATACACAACCACCTCACTAGTAAGATAGAACTCAACCAACAACACAGCATCACTAAAAAACAAACAAAAAAAAAACAACAAAAAACTCTGCAATTTATACAATTTTTACGCTCCCTCACCCAAACCAAACGGAAAAATTTTAAATTTAAGAATGCTACAAAAAATCATTTTCTATCGTATTCAACAACACATGTTACAAAGAAAGGTTGCTGCTCCAAATATATATATATATATATATATATATATATATATATATATATATATATATATATATATATATATATATATATATATATATATTATTTTATATGCGCACTACTTAGTAGAAAGCGCTTAATAACAGTGATAGACCTAACATTCATTTGTATGGATATGAGTTTGTGAGGCAGGGTTTCATGCTTTTGCGATCATCAGACAAAGTGGTTTAATTTTTTAAAAATTGGATCTATTTATGCTTGTTTGGCTATGTTTGGAGTACTTACATAGTTTAAAATCACATACAATTGACATTAAGGCGAATAGATGCTTACTGAACTGGGATGCTGCACACTGGAACAAGGGTTCGAATGCAGATCACAGCCAATGAAATGATTTCAATCCTCGCTGGTGTCCCACTTTTTTATCCCTTTGACTTGGATCAGTTGTGTCTCTTCTATGGGCAAAATATCCGTCCCCTATACAAGTAGCTCCTTATTACATTATCAGGGTAGGCTCGGGGAGATGTTATGACATTTTCACAAAAACTAGATACTAATCTATTTTTGACACAATTCACGTAATTCAATGGAAACCGCATGTAAACACTAGCTTTTGTGGTACACTTCATCTGCTTCGGGTTATGAGTATATGGGGCTACACTTATCAGTCCGAGTGAAGAAAGAACGTACTGTCAATCGTTTTACAAGGTAAGCGCGTGAAATTGGCGCTCAAATGAACATCCAGTTCTACTAAGCAACTCTAGTACCAACACCTATGAGTAACGAGTTTATTATTATTGTTGAGCGAGAGAGACGTACGCCAAAAAGCGACACCGGAGTACAAATATACAAATCAAGACATCCAGCCTGGTAAATGTATACCGGGTACATGAATCACAGTCAAATATACGCGATATGGTGACGGGTTTTGATAAAAGCAGCGTACAAATTAGCTGTTAAGCCCCAGTTAGAAATACTTTCAGGTCGGGTAACCCAATCTGCTCAGACTGTCTCTGTGGCACTTCCCAAATATTTAGATGTGACTCCCTTAACAGAAATGCACGATGATACAGCCTCTGGGTGACATGCTCAACTAGTTAATGTTAAGCAACTGATAAATGGGGTATTTACTGTAGCGCGTCTAAATTCACTAAGACAAAATATGTAGACATTATTATTATTATCATATTTATTATTTCGAGGTTGTCCTGAACAGTTTTCTGTTTGACCAAGAAAGTAATGATTGAAATCTGTGAAACGCCCATGCTCTTACACACTATATATTTCTATCGTCCGGCTTATACACCTCTCCGAGATTCTGAACAGGAGTAGACGTTTATTCCTTGTTTCCTCTTTAAGTGGCTTTCCGATTCCTTCAACTCTGTTCTCCTGACGTTTCCGCCTGAAATTAATTTATAATTTTTTTCCTCACCCAATAGGAGTAGATAGGTTTACCTCTCGCCCAGACTCCTCTCCAGTCTTTTGAACACAAGTAGAGGTTTATCCATGGTTTCCTGTCTAAGATTGAATTTCCGATCCTTTGTAAAGTCTACTTCAACTCTATACTCCTAATGTCTCTGCCTGGACTCGGAAATTTTAAATTTTGAGCTTTTCAAGTATAAAATTTGATGTCTTTCCTGTTATCTTGCCCTTTTTACGCTAATAACACTTCACACAGTAACCCTCTACCTTGAGCGTCTCTTGGGCATTAAAAAGACCATCTACTCCGCTGTTCAACACACCTGGCACATCGTTTTTCAAGTTTTTTTTAGCCTTCAGATGTATTTTGATATTTGGTCGTTGAAATACTGCTCCGCAGCCGCTATCCTCTCCAAATCATTGAAAAACTTTACGTTTTCAAACTCCATTTAAGGTTTGCAAAAAAGAAAGATGTAGTAAGACCTGATAAGTTAAATAAATGGAACATGAACTCAAACCGCAAATTCTTCAAATCAGCCATTGTCATAAAATCACTGTGCGGGGTTGCTTTGTCCTACAGAAAGATCTTCTCTTCTTTCTGTGGATTCTTTCTTTCAGTGCCTCTTTACTCGGCACCAAAAGATTTGTATTTTACATTAACTGTTTAGCTCTACTGGAGATAGTCACTTGTCAAAATAGCTTTCTTAACTAAAACGATTGTTCATATTGACTTCTGGGTTTTGAGCCGTGGAGAAATCAAACATCGCCACTGAGTTAACTGCTGTTTGGTCTCTGTTTCATCAACAGAATTACTAGATTGTTAAATGCGGTAAAATCAACTTGGAACTGTCCACCAGACAACGTCGATATTCAAATATTTTGGTACCTGCATGGCTGAATTTTGCTGATATCTAACTGTCCATGAATTTGGAGCCCACACCTCGATGCTTATAACGTCTCAGTAAGTCTTTCGACCGGTTATAAATAGCTCATGAATATAATCAATAATTTCAAAGGTTTGACTTGGGTCGAAAATTTACCAGATTGTGCAGTATTTTGGGTTTCAAAATCTTCACACTAGAAACTGTCACACAACTACCTCACTACGACGAGTAATTATTAATATATATATATAATTATTAATTAACATAATTAAAAAAAGACAACCTTAAGACAATCATTGATTATATTTTATTTCCTCAGGAAAGTGTTTTTTCCTGGTTCCTTAGATCACATTTCCAAGCTTACTGAGGAACCAGGAAAAAAACACTTTCCCGGGGAAATAAAATATAATCAATGGACCCTTAAGGTTGTCTGTTTTTTAATTTTAATTAAATTATGATATATATATATATATATATATATATATATATATATATATATATATATATATATATATATATATATATATATATATAAGTTTGTTAATGAAGAGGTATTGGACTGACTCCATAAATGGACTGAGTAATAATTATTCTTCATAGTGAGGTAGTCGTGTGACCTTGGTTTCGCCAGGTTTGACCTTCACAACAAGGATCCGGCATGCCACTTATATTGTAGCATACCACCCACATATCTCCGTATTTCACTCGAACAGCTTCTTCCCGCAAATCACTGCCCTGTGGAACAGACTCCAAAATGAATGTTTCCCAGATCACTACAATCTTAACCTGTTCAAGTCTAGAGTTAACCGTTTCTTCCCTTCTTATCCATATAAACTACCCCTTAATGTTACCTTCTACCTCGAGTGGCCCACAGGCCCTTATACGGGGTGAACTTTACTGTTAAAAGAAAAATACATCTTCGGAATTGTCCATTTGTTATACATATGATCACACTGTATTGTCTACGCGAGTAGGCATATAAATTTCCAATCTCTTTTTTAAAAATTCTCAATAAGAAGCAAGTGACATTTTATTTTATAAAAATTCTGAATTGAAAACTAATATGTTAGCATGGTTTTAATTAATACAAGAGAGAAAGAGAAAATAAAGGTGATTAATATTAGCTGCTTTTGATTAATCCGTATTTATTAATATTTGGAAATAAATCCGGAGATTTAGAAATGGACGCTGGTCTATTTTCCTCGTTATTGTCTTTTTTTTTAAAATTTAAGCGAAATAATAAGTCGGATGGAAATAAATTTCCATATTTTACGGATTTTACTTTAGATTATTATTTTATAAATTATTGCAAAACATTTTAAAACCTGCTTGAAAATTTCCGGTTTTAATGAATTCGGTTTTTAAACATTTGAGAACAAATTTACTTAGAAATCCAACATTAAGTATTATAAAATATTTTCTAAATACATCGCAATAAACTTGAGGAAAAGTTTCATTTTAAAGCGGTCTTCACATAAAGCAAATGCCAAAAATTTTAAATAAGTTTTACACTATTTTATAAATATTTATGTACTGTCTCTTTCGACTGCCGAAAGCGAAGAAAGGTTTCCGGTTCCTTCTAAAGATGACTTCAATTCTGTATTTCTAACGTTTCCGTCTAAAATCTGAAATTTTATTTACTATTCACTTTTTATTTACTTAATTTTTAATCTATTTCCTCAAGAGAAGTGAAGAGGATCGCCGATCACCGGCTCCACACTTCTCTGCGGTCTTTTGAACAGATATAGTGGTTTATCCTTTTTTTTTTTGCTTTTTGAGTCCCAGTAATCTCAGGTTGGCCAGTAAGTCCTGACTCACTTACGAAGCAGAAAGAAATCAATTATGGGGGAACACCAGCATTTATTCTTCAAAATAAAGTCCATCATTCTCAACTATCTTCTGCCAGCGATCAGCCAGCATCTGAATCTGCCCCAGATACCAGCCCGCTGGCTTTGAATCAAAAACTGTAAACAAACTTCCTTCACTTCATCAAAAGTGTTGAATCGTTGGTCGCAGAGGTATTGTACCCTTGAACTGAATAGTCACTCGGAGCAGCATCAGGACTGAACGGTGGATGTGGAAGGATTTTGAACTTCTCCTTAGTCAACCACCTCGCATTGTCTTGCTGAAACAAAGACCGACTTCGATTGACCAAAGCAGGATACTCCTTCTTTAGTTTGTCGTACACGCGGTCTAACTGCTGGCAATACAGTTCAGCGTTGATGGCGAGACCGTATGGAACAAGATCGAAAGGCACTAATCCTTGGAAATGCCACCAAACATCAAGATTTGTTGTTTTCTTCTCGCTTCCTAAATGAGTCAGGACTAACCTAATATTTTTAAGTGTCCATTGTTTTCTTAGGATAAAGCGTCACCATATTTACATATTATAGTAATAAATTTCCTATCGTATCAAATCACCATATTTCCATGTTATGATAATAAATTTCATATTATATCAAATCGCCATATTTATATGTTTTGTTAATAAATTTTCTGTCATATCAAATCTCATAACTTTTTTCACAGATATTTGGTTTTAAATTTTATGAATTGTTAACTTTTTTCAAATTGACCACTGTATTTTTCTTTATGTTAACATGGTAATAATATTTTTCCTTAGATAATTTTTATTTTTTTGAGAATGCTTGCAAAAAGACAAGAAGAAATTTTAAAAAAATGAAACATCCAACAGTTTTTTCACGTATTCCATCTTATATGTTTATTTTATATTTCATATCACTCATTTATTTTCAGTTTAATATTTGTCTTTCAGAAGAAAGTAAGATAACTTCTCTGTGCCTTTTTATAAATATTATCATGGCAATTGTTCTGATGATGAGCTTTCCGTTATCTCGATATCATGAATTTAAGTGTACTTCTAGATTTTACTGACGATATTTCTAAATGTAACCGTGCATTCTATTCTAATAATTTCCTCCCTCGTATTTCTCACCTATAGCTTCTTGTTTTTCGGCCATTTGCAATTTACAAATTTTAAATGCAATGTTGAGCGTCATCTTTTGTCTTTTACAACGCCGTTTTATTTTTCACTACCCTTTCTCGTTAGTTTTCTCATTTTCCTTCACGCTATTGTCTTTCATACTGAGCAAACTCCCTGTGTCTTAGTGGTTTTATTGCCTTGCTTGGGATGAAATGATTTTGTAAAAAGCAATTTGAACTTATAAATCCTATACGAGAGTATGCTGAAAAGTTATCGTCCTGACTATGAAGGGCTTTAAAAATCTGGTTTGATAATTTAGCCAAAGCTAGTTGCCCTGAGAACTTTTCAGTTCCCACTCAGTAATAGATATTTCACTGTGTAATAATAAATTAGTAAGCTACTTTTAAAGGTCATTAATAATGAATTTGATCCTAACTAAGGGCACAATTCTAATAACCTTTATATAGATTTCTGCATTTTTCTAGAATTGTACAACTATGTTGACATCTGCATTCGGCAATTTTAAAGTGCCTGAGAATTAAATTTTATTTCCAGCGCCACACGTTACCTGAACGGTAAGCAGAAACGCTACTTTCTTCCTTGTTTCCTCTGCCTCTCATCGCTTCCTTCCCTTTCTTGTCACCTCTTCTTGTCGCAGGTGATTTAAAGATCTTAACAACCGTATAACCCGACTTTCTTTCCGTTCACGCGATTATTTATTTATTTATATTTTTGTCTTCGTCTCAGTCGGAACCAGGTGACATTTTCTCTATTCATGGTCGCCCTGACACAACGATTGTCCTTTCTCCAAGAAAAAAAACAAAACGTAGTGACAATAGGTTAATTTAATTCGACATCATCTGGCAATTTGTTGGCTTTTGGTATAGAAGAGGAAAGTTGATAAAAAAAAATAGTCATTGCCGGGGATGAAAATAATAACAGATGATATTGTTGATCTGTTATTAAAACGCAATATATTGTCAGAATAAGTTTACAGTTATACATATATACATTTACACATTGTACATGCGTGTGACTATAAATGCACGTTCTAGACATATCTGCATTTACGTATTACTATACGGAAACCATATTATATATATATATATATATATATATATATATATATATATATACATATTCAGAGAGAGAGAGAGAGAGAGAAAGAGAGAAGAATATATACTATCTTCAGTGTGTCTGTGTAATGTTATGCATAATATCAAATGTAATAACAGTGCAGTAAAAGTTGTCACAGAGAGAATTGGGCCTTTGTGTAACAGCAGACTCGCAATGGTTGATGACGCTGATGCTGGCCGAGCGGGAAAAAAACATGACGGATCAAACGATAGTTTCCTTTACAGAGGAGGACGCAAATTCGATCCCTGCCGAGGGATACGTCTTCTAAACCTAGATTTCCCGAATGCGCAAGCCGATAGACGCAATACACAACGTTTAATGAATAAAAATGGGGTGTCTGTTTCAAATAAAAGTGCCCACAATACTAACGTTTAAAGTAATATATATATATATATATATATATATATATATATATATATATATATATATATATATATATATAAAAGACAAGAGGAAAAACTATTCTGTGCCAAAGCGTTTCGTTCCCTGAGGGACTTTATCAAGGCAATGTAGAATTTATTTTGTTGCACGCTTTTGTATATAAACAAGTGCAACAAAATAAATCCTACATTGCCTTGATAAAATCCCTCAGAGGACGAAACGCGTCGGTTAAGAGTAGTTTTTCCTCTTGTCTCTTTATTTATTTTGTTCCTTTAACGTTCACTCTATCTGAAAATAGTTTACTCCCTCATCTTGTGAATCTATATACATACCGTGCTGAAATCATTATTGGAACCCCTTTTCTTGAATACCTTTCCGTAGATAAACTTAGTCCTTATTGGGCATTTTTTTTTTTAATATTTATAAGGTGGTAGATGAATAAGTCTTGTAAATAAGTGGATGGTCCTTTTATTTGTAAGAATTTATTTACCATGAATACGTTAACTTTTAAGGCATCATTTTTCTCATTTCCAAATCTTCTATTAGAATTTGCTGCACTGTTTACCGTTTAATGTTCAGTTCTTCTACTCTCAGCCGCACACTTCATCTTCGGCTAACCCACGTCTTCCTTTCCTTATCAGCTCAGGTCTTTCCTGCAACCGCCTGTCCCCATTTCAAAAATAAGACTTCTTCATAGTAATATGAAAATAGATACCGGTTAAAGTTAATAGATACATCTTAATGAAGCTTGGATAAAAAAAAAAAATTTAATTCTATACTTTCCTTTTACACATAAATAATATACCTTATAAAATATATTTAATGAAGTTAACATTTCAATTGCACCTTTACCAACATTCGCACAAATGTTGATGTTAATCAGTCGCTACAGATTCCTTTTATTTATTTTCGCCAACAGTATAACATGAACCCGGGTACTTCACAACTGCTCGTCTCATCTTATCTGCATCCCAAGAAAGCGGAAGTTGGAACATGTGTGATCGTGTTCGGATCTCACACTTTCGCCCCAGCCCCTCAACCTCCGGCGTCTAACTCTCTGGGTTAAGGTGTCTACTTGTTCCTAACCGAACTTAAGGGAGTAGCCATAGGTCCCCTGAGCATCCGTAGATTATTCAACCGGTCCGCTGGTTTAATCCTGCTTCCTACCACGAAGTGATGTCCGTCCATTCACGGTCGACTGAAGATGTAGACACGGCTGGGGAGTCTGCGCTAAGAAATTTAGAATGCAGAAAAAAAAATTACTATCTACAGAAAGCCAGACAAACAACTATTCAATGGTTGAATTGTTAATGTCTTTTATAACAGAAAAGAATAGTAGAGAAAAGAAACGGGTTACAGAAAAGAAAAGTATTTAACGTAAAAACTCATACACAGGATTCGAGAGAGAGAGAGAGAGAGAGATAGAGAGAGAGAGAGAGATAGAGAGAGAGAGAGAGAGAGAGAGTGTGTGTGTGTGTGTGTGTGTAATTAACTTGTTGTTAAATCGTCTCAGAACGATATATGACTCTTGGGATTGAGGGTTAAAGATTTCTGTGCGGGGGCTACAAGCTATAGTGGCGTTCCTCCTCCCAGCGCTTGCCCGGGCCAATTCTCTCTTCAAGAATTTTCTCCAGTCTGCCTTTTTCAGCATAACTACGCGTTCATATAGATAAACCCGGCTGATTATAACTGACCCTCGGCCCTACTACTTCGCACGCGATTATCACGGGGTTCTGGGTGCTTCAAACAAAATCATGTGAATTCCAAAGTTCTTTCTAGCTTACTCAGCTCTATTTCAATTTTTAATCGATAAAAATTATTTCGACTATTTCCATTGTCTTCTGATGACCCAGGTTCAATGTGTACAACTTCTGCCCTGGATCAGATTTCCCCATCAGTAAACAAAATGCTCTGATTTAATTTCGCTATCCAAATCTACTCCAATTTCAATAAAAAAAATATACGTCTGTGTGTATGTGTGTGTGTGTTCCCCAGACTCTGTCACACGGATATGAATGTCTTCCCGGCACATTAAACCTGGGGACGCACTGCGGTCATTCTGAGAAGTAAATCCTCACATGTCTTCGTACATAATGCTGTGTTGCGAAGACAGAAATCATAGTTCTTTTGAAAATATATTAAAAACGAGTTTTAATATTCACTTGATAAATTTATCCATTATTTAATGATTCAATATCTGATATTTTTAAATTGGAATGATTAAATCGTAGAAGTTCATATTTTAAATAATATTGGCGTAGATGAGACATTCTGAAAACGATAATAGCTTTTTCTATATTGATAAATTATTGTAGGCTATGGGACTGTTGCGGATGAGTAGAATTAATTATTATTTTCGCCCCTTTTCAGTATTCTAATTCGTTGAATGTCGTAACTCTCATTGGGGATAAAATGGCTGCAAGTCTCTTCAATGCTCTTGCTAATTTTAGTGATGCTTTCATATGAATGTGCACCTACCGTAGCGGCTATCAGTGTGAAAAGTGGAATCGACGTGTCGAGTTCAAATTCAGTGATCAAGTTCGTTGCACTTACTTTCGTTTAAATAGCCTTGGGTATCTCATGAATCTATTCTCTTTTTCTTCCCAAATGGACTAAATAACAGTCTAGACTCTTTAACCTTCAGTCTAAGAGAAGGAAAACTCAGAATTCCAAATTGTGCAAAAATTACGGGAAACCACTCTACTGTTTTCCACAAGAAGTCATAGTAATTTGAAGATATAAAGCAAATGAATGTATAGCATTTTACAAAATCATACTTTTTTGTTTGTTGATTTGCTTAACGGCACATCAACTCCTTATGGGTCATTTAATGCCAACATTGGATTTTCTTGGGTAGCTTGAAATAATAAAAATATGATACATGTTATTCTGCTTTCACAATTGAATACATGGTAGATGATACTCAGCTTTTGTACTTATACATGATTGGGTGGACATAATTATTAGTGGAAGTGATTGCGTTTTATGTTTTTTAAGTTATATTTTGGAATACGGTTTGATTTAAGAATTGTAGGATATAAATATGGATTAATGTCACAAAAGTTCATGTTGGGTGTTTGGTTTTGTTTAGCGGCATATCAACACCTCCATCAACACCTCCATCAACACCTCCATCAATATCGAAATCTAAATATTTTGAACGCAATTGTATGCCTTCAACTACAGATAAAATGTATTGCTGATTATTGTTATATAAAATTTTTTTTACTAGAATTTATACTATTAAAATGCATTTTTATACTTTCATAGTGTTTTTATTTGTGGAGAGGCTGACTATTTGCTCATAGTAGAGACGCTAACAGGTGCCACCAACCCGGGTCAGGGTGTACTTGGGATCAACAGTAATTAAGAATCTCCAATCTCACGATTAGAAGCTTTCCTATCGGATGGATTTTACCGTCATAACCAGGATTTCCACTCTTTTTTAATGTCTCTCCAAAACAGTATCAAGCTAGGTTTTGGTAGCTCTTAGAGAGGCTCACTGATCAACAGCCGCATAATATTGGGGTATTTTTTCTGCCATGTCGCGCAAGGTTTGATCTCCTTCCGGTGGGCAAACCTGAGGCCACATTATGCTTTGCTCTTAGCCACCTTCTCGTCAGTGTGTATTGTCATAGACTATAGTGATTATTATTTTGGCCTTTTTCTTCTTAAAACAAAATCTTCTTATGACAGATACAACGAAAAGAATGTGTTAAACCAGTCAACAAAACATCAACTACCCACCTCAACCTTTCCTTTTCCAATATTCCGGACATTCGTTCTAATTTCTGTTGTGTTGAATCTTTTCTCTTGAAACCGTCTCCAGATATCTTCGCACTTTATGGAACTTATTTAACTTCGTCTATTGCTACTAATGAATTAACTGTTCCAGGCTATCTTATTCATAGCCGAACAGATTCTAAGATACATATGCATAGCCTTAGTGTTTATATTCTGGAAAATCTCCCAATTGCAAGGGAATTGTTTCTAGAATATTCTTTCATGTGTTTTCGACCTTCATGATTGCAATCTGTAGTGCTATCATTTTCTTCTCAGAACACTAATTTATTAAACAATATTTTTGATAATATAGAAATGGCACTTTCTTTACATCCATCTTGGAATATTTTTGTGTTTGGTGATATTAATGTACATCACGTCAAGTGGCTTAAGCATGCTAATATTACTGATGTTGTTGGTATTCAAACTTTTTAATATTTTTCCATTTTCTCTCAGTGGGTTTCCCTACTCGTTTTCCTAATAAATCTGTTCAACATTTTTTTTACTTGATTTGTTCCTTACACCCTCTCCTAGCTCTTGTAGAGCATCACAACTCTGTCGTCTTGGTAATTCGGATCACGCGGTAGTATCTGTTGAGATTTCTTTTGAGTCTATAAGGAAGAAACCTCCTATTCACAAGACTTCTTTCTGTTACCAGCGTACTGATTGGGATCCATTTCGTGACTTTCTTCGAGAAACCTCCTGGACTGATATTCTTAACCTTCTTCTTGAGAATTGTGCCACATGTGTGTCTTCTTCGATAAAGCTGGCATTGATGCTTTTGTACCTTCCGGGAAATACCAGATGAAATCACCATTTTTCACACCGGCCATAGGAATCACTTTTTTCGCAATAATTCCGATAGCAACAGACGCCTATTTGTGATTGCTCGAAATAATTGCTGATAGAATGAGGCACCTTACAGCCGCTAACAAGTTTGGTTCTCCTGACTACTAGCATCTCCGTAATAGTGTCTTCACGCAATTTGAGGTGCAGGCATCTTCTGCTGATAAAGCATAATGTTTCCCTCGTAAATTATCTTTAAATTCAACCCTTGACTCACCTGGCGTGCCTTTGCTTGACTTTCCATTTAGAACGGAGTCTCTATTGAGTGATATGAATCATGTCGACTTGATGGTATCCATGCAATAGTCCTTAACAAATTTGCCCCTGAACCATCTCGTTCTCTCTTAACTCTACAATAAATGTCTTGCTGCTTCTTGCTCTTTGGCTTTGTTGGAAATCCTCTTGTGTAGTTCCAGTCTTTAAGAACTCAGGAAAACAATCTGATCCTATTAGCTTTCTGCCTCTTTTTGGAAAATTACTGCTTTAATTAACTCTGAAGTGGTTAAACACCTCACCTTGCATGGTCTTCTTTTAGATAACCAATATGGCTTTCGCTTCATACGACAACTGCTGATATCTTAAGGGTTATTGCTCAATGGGTCTATCAAGATTCAGGTAAGTATGATGAAGCTCGGGCTGTTGCTTTGGATATCTCAAAGGCATTTGACAGGGTTTGCTATATTGGTCTTCTTCACAGGTTGAAACGCTATAATAATTCTGGACAATTTTTGAACTGATTCAATCTTTCTTATCAAATCACGAATTGAAAGTTGTCTTGAATGGCAACTCTTCTGGATCTTTTTTGCATTAATGCAGGTCTATCCTTGGACTTGCGTTGTTTCGAATTTTCATATATCACCTTCCTGATCTCACCAGTTCTCAACTCGTTATGCTGATGACACAACTATTTACTTCTAGTCTTAATAGTAATCTGATTGTTTCGATAAGGTCAATTTGACAGCTAATCTCAAAAATGCCCTACAATCTGTCTTTAAATGGCGTGGGGAGTGACTTGTTAATTTTAACACCTCAAAACAAAACTGCTCTCTTTTAATCATCTGAGAGAAGCCTTTTTACATTCCATCAACGTGGTTGATACTAACATCTCGGACTAACAGTTTCAGCTGACATGAAGTGGAAAGACTATAATGAAACAGTTGCTAAGTCTGTAGTTATGAAAGTTTATTGACTATGTCGTGCTAGACAATTTTTATCACCAGAATTTATCTTATATATTTATAAGTCTATCATTCGTCCTGTATCTAGTCTTCTGGTCTGCATTGTGATTCGTTTGAATTTAAAACTTCCAGAAAATTTTACATGTTTTATTCACTGTTAGTAAAGGTCCTGTTTAACTAACGTGATTCACTCGTGTGTTTGGGTCATGAAAAAGAATTCGGGACCAGCTTAAAAAAAGGATTTTTTGCAGATATTCTATATATTTATAATTAATAATATTTTCTGAAAATTTACGGTTTTAATCTAACAATCAGAAATTCATATTCCTAAATTGAACATGCAGCTAGTTAGAAAGCTTGACAGCTATAAACTTGACTGAGATAGCTAGCTAGCTTGATAGATAATGAACAAGCTGAGATAGATACATCCTTGTGCAAATTAATTTAAATAAAACCAATAATTCCATTATTTTTTTTCGTATCTTTCCAATGAAACAGGACCCAGTGCCCATGTTAGTACTTCATATATCCATTCCACGAAGTAGTTCCTTGCAGATTGACCACAGATTCTCGATTGGATTTAAACCAGGAGATTTTCCGGGCTAGTCTATAGTACTTTGATTTGCTCTCTGGGGTGTTCAGTGTGTTCGTGCAGCGCTGTAGTTTTCGTACGCATCCTTATAGTAGCGTACATCGGAGACAATAACCGTAGGACAACTAATAGACAGTCGAGACAATAGTGTCTGGGCGTGATGACATTTTTCAAGGTCAAACAAATTTCATCCCGAAAATAGATTCATATTAATGCACACCACTACAAATGACCTAATCTGAGGAAAAAAATGGAAATCGATTACACCCTGTGACTTCAGTGGGTCTAAAACTGACCGTATGGTGAAAGTAAGGAAACTAAAGCGGTTGTTTCAATTACATTCTAATTACATTTTACGTGCTAATACCCTTTGGAAAGGTATGAATCCTCTTCTTCTCCCCCCCCAGCTATGGGTAAATAGCAGGACAGACCGGGTTCTATAGCCTTGGATGGCAACTTGTCTACCACAGAAAGAAATGGCAACCTACTGCGGAAAAAATCTGCCTCCTCAGTCATGTATCGAAAGATACATGATCGCCTAAGCGTGTATCGCGCATGGCACATAACTGACTGTTTCAATTAATTTGCACAAGGGTGTAGATAGATAAATGAATAGACATTGTAAAATGAGAGTAAGAAGATTGTAGTGCGCCAAGAACTATTTAACTTTAATGTTAGTATTAGAAATTTTAATGTTCAACTGAACTCTAAATTATATTTAAACAAGCCATACTAATCCACTTCGGTATTTTGTAAGCTTACTAGATTCAAATGCCTATAGGGATAAATAACAGTAGGAAGACTGTGTTGCGACAAGTTTTGTGGGGGTGTCAGCATTCAAAATCTGTATTCGAAATTCGGATGTATTATTTGGTTCTGAACATTTCCTCTTCTATGAAGGTGAATACTCTATGATTTCAATGATATTAAAGGATATGATTTAAATTATATTAAATGGCAAGCCATTGATGGAGTTCCTGTTAATTTTCTATCACGAAGGGATCGCATTTCCGTGTAAAATCTTCTCATCTCCAGAACGAGTTTCCTTTTTCACGCTTACTATCTCAGATATTGC
This sequence comes from Acanthosepion esculentum, assembly GCA_964036315.1. NCBI lineage: Eukaryota > Metazoa > Mollusca > Cephalopoda > Sepiida > Sepiidae > Acanthosepion > Acanthosepion esculentum. The sequence goes on along the minus strand of OZ038509.1, from coordinate 2,578,879 downwards.
CATAAATATCTGCATTTCACTTTTTCCCCTACTTCATGCAATGCTTCTTGTTTTCACACGCTTCTCTACTCATTTTTCTACAAACACAAATACACATACATAGGCAATCTTATTCATGTGATGCGTTTTCGTCCTTTAGGACTTTATCGGACGAAAGCTTGTGTTTGCTTTGATGTAACTACACACAAGGAAACTGTAACGCTGAGATTTTCCAACTTGATTTTTTTTTAATGTCTTTGGAAATGGTCTAAGTCAATTGCAATTACTTTCTCTTTCTTTTTGTTTATATTTTTATCAATTCTTTTATTAAGTATCTACATTGCGATTAATGCTGCTTCATTTAAAGGAGAAAACAAAAGAAATTTATAGAAATCGCTTTAATCACTAAATCATTCACAGTAAATTTGCATCTGCGTTCTTACATTTCACCTTGGCAGATCTATTATCACAATAATAATTAGTTTAATAATATTTAAAAACAAAACTCTCTATCTCTCTTTCTGCCCCTCTCTCTCTCTCTCTCTCTCTCTCTCTCTCTCTCTATATATATATATATATATATATATATATATATATATTGTCATCCACAGACAGACTGTTTCGCTGTATCACAGCTCATCAGTGTGGATAGACGTCCGGTTGCCTCTGGCTAGAATCGAAAACCGGCTGAATTCGCGTCAGTCGGAAATTTTACCCTGAAGCCGTTGGCGCACGGCAGAGAAGAAGGTGAATTTAAGCGTATTCAATTTTATTTTTAGATAAACACACGGTGACTGAGAGAACTCGATTCGATTTACCGAAGAGTCTTGCATTATTAGACGTAATAGTCACTGTTTACAAACCCACACTTCCTCCCCAGAGAGCTCAACCGAAATAAATTTTTCAGGAGCATATATATTGTCATCCACAGCATCTCGCACATAGAGTGCATTTATTAATAAAAATAGTGCTCGATGTAATATAACACAGCTATTAATTATATATTAATAAATATACATATTATCCTTAACTGGCACGGCGCGGACTTCCATGCGCAACGCACTCTTCAGGTGCTGAATAAAGACTGGCCGTTACATAATTTAATTTTTAATAAAAATATCTGCTTAACACAATGCTGGGGCACTCCATATATTATACGGGGATTACGGTTTTTAAAAATATATATTGCATTTAAAATAGACAGGATTTTTATTTTATATTTAAAATAAAAAGGGACTAATGGTATTTATTAAAAAAATATATATTAAAATAGACGAACCTAAAACTATATGAAACAAAAAAAAATTATTATTTTATATTAAGCATGAAGGGGGATTAATGTGTTTTTTTTTAATTATGTTTAAAAAATATTATATAAAAAAAAACAGTAAAAAATTAATCCGGATCAACGAATTTCAACAGATATTCATTTTCATGCCCACATGTGACCATCAATTCATTTCTCTTGTTTAATAACTTAGGGTTAGTAAAGTGCTTTAATATAACTAATTTTAATATAACTAATTTTAATATAACTAATTTTTTTACCACCTTTTCCATTATAAGATTTGGCTTTTGCCACAATATCCCACGTAATAATGGGTGCATTGCCATCATTCTTTAATTGCCAGAAATGTTTGGAGAGAACAATGCTGTCCATGTATCACCTAAAGTCATTCGATGATGACGATTTCCAACGATTTTCAGTGGAACCAAAATAAAATTTGACATCGTTACCGGATGCATGCTTAGCTCTCGGTATAGAATATTATGAATCCTACCGAGAGGAGGCACGGTAGAGTAATGGATAGCGGCTCGGATTTAGGAATCGGGGAGCCGAGTTTGGATTTCAGTCATATTACGTGATAATACCTTTGGGAAAGGTATCAATCCTCTTCTTCTCCCTCCAGCTATGGGTAAATAGCACGTCAAACTGGGCTCTATAGCAGAAAGAAATGGCAACCTACTGCGGGAAAGAATCTTCCTCGTCACTATCGAAAGATACATGAACGCTTAAGCGTGTATCACGCGTGGCACATAACTGACTGAATCATACAGTGGCACAGGTCGTCTTTGTTTTGGCAGTTATATTTATTTTTAAATATGGTGAACATTGTTGGAAATATATGTATTTAGTATAATATTATTATGTTGGGATATCGATTTTTCGATGTTTTTAATAAATATATTTTTATGGCTGATCTTTACATTATTTTTGTTAAAAATCTTTTTAGTATTACAAAGTGAGCAAAGTGTTTATGAATTAAATTTTAAAATATTCTTCCAATATTCGTTTGAACATTACGATTAAAAGGGGTGGATTAAAAGGGGGTCACATTACGGTGTATCTGTTTCTTTTTACCCTTTTTGTTTTGTGTGGTTTTTTCTTAAATATTCTAAATTTACTTTATGTTTGCTTTAATATATTTAATTTTATTTAATTTTATAATTCTGAAATATTTCCTTATTGTTGGACTTAGTAGATAATCTAATTTAGACTGATTTATGCAAATTATTTAAAATATTGTATGGATGGTTGAACTCCTTATTAAAGTATCTATAGTTAAATAGATCTTTTGTATATGGTTCGTAATAACCATTATTCAAGTCAAAGGTCACATCGAGAAAGTTGATCACTTTAGCATTGGTGGTTGTGGTAATCTTTAATATTTTTGTAAAATCTAATCAGTTCCTTTCTCAATCGGTCTATGTTTCTTTAACTTGTTTTACGGGAAAATATTATTAAAGTAACAAGTATTAAAACGAAACGGTCTGTCTGTTTAATTTTTTGTTGTATTTTTCCAATTTTTGTTGTATTTTTCCAATTTTCGGATAAGGTGTTGACTAATTTGCTTGAAATTGTGGACAAATTGTCAAAAGTTCATATTGCATTATTTTTTATTCAAGTACTTTCGACCATCACAGTCATTTTCAATAACCAATATGGTGTCTGTGTAGTCGGTATTTATGTTATCCATTGGAAAGCTGGAAGATTACAATAGTCAATGTTGTCATCATGCTGCACGCCAACAAACATTTTAAAATTATATTAATATTTATTTATTTAATTTTATATTAACACACACACACACACACACGTGCGCTCGCACACACACAGACACGCATATATATATATATATATATATATATATATATATATATATATATATATATATATATATATATAATATAGATTACGATAAACTAGCCATTTAGAAAAAACAAATAAAGATAATCAACCCAAATAGATAAATTAAAAACTGTTCCGACCAACATAATAGTAAGAACAAACCACAACATCCCACCCCAAAATTCAACAAATAGATTTAATCAATGACAAATAAACAAATATATAAGATAAAAAATAAAAATGAAAATAAATAAAAACAAGCAAAACAATTTGACCCAAATAAATAAGCAAACATCCGACTTCCGGTATATGACCGCCATAATAGACTACCAACAATAAGCTATATAAACAAATTTTTACTACGTTAACAAAAAACACCGATCAAAATAAAAAACAAACAAATAAATATATAAGATAAAAAATAAAAATAAAATTAAAAAAAAACAAACAAAAAAACAAGCAAAATAATTTGACATAAATAAATAAACAAATAAGCGACTTCCGGTAAAAGTAACCGCCAAAATAGACTACCCATAATGCACCACTGACCCTTATATATAAATAGCCGAGAAAAATAACAGCACTAGTCGCCTGACGATTGCACTAGCATGAAACAGACTGTCGCCTCTAAGTGCTGACTTCCATGTCCACGTGTGTAAATATAAATATTTACACACGCTCTATCTCTGATATTGAGCACTTTATCCCATAAATATAGCACACTTTAAGACTATATTTCTTCATATATATATATATATATATATATATATATATATATATATTTGTATGTGTGTGTGTGTGCGCGCGCACACACTAATTCTATATTATATAGCACTTCAATATAGCATCTCCTATGACGAATGATATTGTTTATTATTATAGTTAATGTGGTTTGATTATTTTGTATAACAATTGCTTCTAGGCTTTTGAGTCTTTCCTTCCATTGGGTGCTGTAAAGTGTTTCGGTGTTATCTACTAGTTCGTTCGTGATGTGCTGGTCGATATGTATACGGATTGCACTGAATACCAGGATGCAGTCAAAGGAATTATGACAACCACACAATGACACTATTGTTTCTTAATAATGACTGCAATAGTCGAAAGTACTTGAACAAAAATAATAAAATATGAATTTCGAACAGTTGAACAACTTCGTGCACATTACTCGACATCTTATCCCAAAATTTGAAAAATATAAAAATTAAACAGACAGACATTGTCCGTTTGTGTGTGTGAATGTGTACAAGTTTACTCATGCCGCGAAAGAAAATGGTAAAATAATTTAATGAATTGTACATTTGCAAACTTGTTATTATTTATTATTTTTATATTATCATAATAAAACAGGTGCGCCCATTAATTATATCACATGCAATTCAAGATAGCATCGCTTGTGATGAATGATATTTTATTTAATGTGGGTTGTTTATTTTGTATGATAATATCTTGTAGAGTTTTGAATCTATTGAGTGTCGTGGAGTAATTTAGTATCATCTACTAATATTTGTCATATGTTGATAGTTATGCATTGGTCGTTCATGATGATCGATGTGTGCATGGACTGCACTGAGTTTCGATAGGTAGCAGGTCAATGTGTGTCAATTATAAAACAGTTATTGGTCAGAGTTGAATTAGACCAAGAAACAGCTCAATAAGAAAAGAAAAAAAAAAACAATTAACATGCAGAGCTTTTAAATGTAAAAAATTACACCAGCGTGATTGGCTGATCTCCTAATTATATATATATATATATATATATATATATATATATATATATATATATATATATATATATATGCGTGTATGTAAACGGATAGAAACAGGCTAAATCAATAGATAAATGCATTTCTTCCTGTTTGTTGTTCACTTTTCCCGCTTATTTTATTGCTCACCAGATTTATCGTCCGATTTTGTCTTTTTCTTTCCCTGCAATTGGCACCTGAGATGAGTTTCTTTTTCTTTCCACATTTTGCATTCCTTCTTTTAATCCAAAGTCTCCTTTCCATTCCATCTAAAATGACAATCACATCTTTCCTTTTCCACTTTTCCGCCCGTCTATTTCCTGTCTCCGTCCATCGATTGTCCCATCCGCATTGATATTTACAGTATTTTTATTTTACGACTTTCTTCTACCCGATCCGCCTTCCATAGATACGCCTACCTCGTACACGATAATATACAACGGCTACTCATCCTTCACCACCACCAACAACAACAACATCAGCTGTCCAGTTACGAACTCTTTTTCATGCAGACTCCATTTTTAATGTGTACATAATTTACTTTCTTTTTTTTTCTTTTTTTTTTTTTTTTATTAATACTCATTTTTAACCTGACTAACATATTTTTTCAACCTATTCACCCGAAGCAAGGCGATAATGCCACTAAGACGCAAGGGACTACTGGGAGTGAAAGAGCATGAGAAGACATTAGAAGGAACAGGAAACAAAGGATAAACTAATACTCTTGTTAAAAAGATCAGAAAGGAGTATGAACCGGATGATGGACGAAACTATCTACCTACATAGCAAAAAAAAAAAGAAAAAAAAGAAAAAAAGGAAATAAAATTTCAGAGTTTAGACGGAGGTGTTAGAAGTATAGAGTTGAAGTAGACTTTAGAAGGAACCGGAAACCCAATCCGAAACAGGAAACAAGGGATAAACCTTTATTCCTGTTCAAAAATCGGGGAGGAGAATGAATCGGGCAATATATATACACAGTCGTGGCATCCTGTCAGTTCGCACCAGTTCTCGCGAACCGATTATTAAAATTATAAAATCTTAGAGAACCGGTTTCTGTATTATCCGAAATCATCTTATATATTAATAGCCGATATATAATAGCTAAACATATAATGAATACCATTGCTGTAAGTCCCGCGGAGACTGAATGAGGGTTTTCTGTGAAGAACATAATTTATTCTGTCAAAAGAAATCGTCATGAAGTTAAAAACGTAGCAACTCTTCTTGTCGTAAATTTGATAGGACTTCAATTGGATCTCTAGGACTGCACCGATTCAGTTCGAATGTTGCTAAGAAACCGTAGCACAGCTGATGACACTTGAGTCAAAAAGCATCAGACTTCTGAACAGAAATATGATGAGAACAGTATTTCAATCTGGAAATATCTTAAAAAAATAAATGTTTTCTATTAAATTATCAAAATGGTTTAAATCTTTTTGATACTATTAAGTGATTTGTTTCCATTCTCAGATTGAAAATAAGAAAAAAAGGTTCTAAAGATTATCTGCCTTTATAGAACCGGTTCCTGAAAATCTGTGATGCTATTATTATATATATATATATATATATATATATATATATATATATATATATATATAGCTCCTGAAAAATTAATTTCGGTTGAGCCCTCTGGTTTGAGGTGTGAATTTGTAAACAGTGACTATTTAAGCTAATACTGCACGACTCTCAGTCACTGTGTGTTTATCTGAATCTAAAAATAAATACGCTAAAATTCACCTTCATCACGTACCGTAAGCTGATGGCTTAGTGGGAGAAGTTCGAACTGACGCAAATTCAGTCGGGTTTCGATCCTAGCTAGAGGCAACCGGACGTCTAACCACACTGATGAGCTGTGAAACAGCGAAACAGTCATCTGTGGATGACAAAAATATATATATATATATATATATATATATATATATGAGTTTTCTGCCTCCTGGTACGTGCATACCTCAATGAGCCACATAAACACTTCACCTTTAATCAAAACTCTGACAAAAAATTCCTGTTCATCACCAGCTTTATTGAAAGTCAAAAGAGTAAAAACGGCGATGCTATCTATGATATATTTCTGATATATTTCCGTATTGATTTCATTTTTCTACTCACTTTGACCCTTCCTTCAATGATTTTTGGGACGGTAATGACATCGTGTCTCTCAACCTCCCAACATGAGGCAAAAGGGCGGTTTAAAAACACGGATTGTGGGTGGGAATGCACGTCACAAAAAAAGATCTGGCCGAAATTTAGACAGTCACGGGCTTAAATACCGAGTCGCCAGTCGTTTATTTAGGATTTATTTGTTATTTTTGCTCGAAACATATCACATTTGACTTTTTTGGTCAGGTGAACTGGAAAGGGTAAAAAAAAAAGGAGTCAAAGGTCATCTAATCACTAAACATTTTGTTTTTTGTTTTTCCAAACTTTTTTCTGGTTTTATTTATTTTTTCTTTCCTTTTTTCGTTTCTTTTTCGTTTCTTTTTTTTACTTGCTTACTTAATTGCTAACTTGCTTTACTTTTCATTATTTCTTTTTTTCTTGCTTGATTGCTTATTTTCTTTTTTTTGTTTCTTTCTCTTCCTTTTTGCTCTGCTTTTCTTCTTCTTTTCTTTTTATCTTGCTATAGTCAGCAGGTTAATTCCTTTCAATCTTTTTTTTCACAGTAATTTTTTTTAAGTCCTTTAAGTTTCAAGCGTCATTTTTAATTGCTTTCTAGAAATATCCTTTCTCCCTTCTCCGGTCCAACTCACTCTCTCCATCATCTTCTTCTTCTTCTTCTTCTTCTTCTTCTTCTTCTTCTTCTTCTTCTTCTTCTTCTTCTTCTTCTTCTTCTTCTTCCTCCTGCTCTTCTTCTTCTTCTTCCTCCTCCTCTTCTTCTTCTTCCTCCTCCTCTTCTTCTTCTTCCTCCTCCTCTTCTTATTCCTCCTCCTCCTCCTCCTCTTCTCCTTCTTTTTTTCTTCTTCTTCTTCCTCCTCCTCCTCCTCCTCTTCTTCTTCTTCTTCCTCCTCCTCCTCTTCTAACTCCTCCTCCCCCTCCTCCTCCTCCTCCTCTTCTTCTTCTTCTTCTTCTTCTTCTTCTTCTTGCTCCTCCTCCTCTTCTCCTTCTTCTTCCTCCTCCTCCTCCTCTTCTTCTTCTTCTTCTTCCTCCTGCTCCTCCTCCTCTTCTCCTTCTTCTTCCTCCTCCTCTTCTCCTTCTTCTTCCTCCTCCTCCTCCTCCTCCTCTTCTTCTTCTTCTTCTTCTTCTTCTTCTTCTTCTTCTTCTTCTTCTTCTTTACAAATGAACTTTGTTCTCACTTTTTCCATTTCCAAACCCGAAAAAGTGCAGTGACACTTTGCTCGCCTCTTCTTATTTATCCTTTCATTCTACATCCTTCTTTTTGCTCCTTCGCACTAATTGATCCCTTTTAATTCTTTGCATTCATTCCTTCCTCTTATCCTATTGCATTAACTCCTTCGTCTTATTTCTTCGCAATAACCGCTCTTTATTTTATTATCTCTTTTTTACGCCTTCACACTAACTCGTTCCTAATTTCCTTCCGTCGCTTTTCTTTTCTTTCTTCCATTAATGCTTTTCTTTCTTTTTATTTCCTTTTGCCTTCAATCCCATTCCTCATTTTTCTTTCGCTTCCTTCCTTATTCAAGAAATACCGTCATTTCTTACACATCCAATTCCTCGCATAATTCGTCTCTTCATCATTTGTTTCTTTTTCGTTTATTTTCGTTGCTATTTTTCAACCTCCTGAGGATGAAACAGATAGATAGATAGATAGATAGATAGATAGATAGATAGATAGATAGATGGATAAAAAAAAGGATTGATTCTTCTTCTTCTTGATTCTTCTTCTCTAATTACAACAGGTACAATAGCCGAAGCGCACAAAGCATACCAAAATGAACACAAAAGTCCCAGGATTCCAAATAGCGCTCTCATTACAGTGTCCTTCCTTGTAAGCTATTGTCTTCCGTGTATCTCCATCATATGCCCAAAGAAGATAAATGCCTGTGACCGCCAAGTCATCACTGAAGAGTGGATGAAGTCAAGCTGTCCAGTCATGCTCTGTGATTGTTTGTCTGGTTTTTCAGCTACAGATTTTGCATTGTCATATTGCAAATGCACATCACTCAACACGAAGTAGCCTTGTGCTGAGTTTTGATAATGCATAATGATACCGTAGTCAGAATGTATAGTGATGCCATTAGGCGTTCCATTCTTGTCCCCCAAAATAGTTGTAGTCATCACTTTTTCCGCTGCCTCAAAATCCTTCCTTCTGGGTGAGTTTAAGTGGCGCCACATCATTGACCTTTTGCTTGTTGGCTCCTAGTACGGATCCCAGATCTCATCTCCCGTGACTATCCTACTTAGGAAGTTGATATCTTTTTTGTGCAGCTTCAGGTCTACTAAGATTGCCAGCATTCTGTGAAAACACTTTTGCAATAATCTATAATTAGCTTAAATACCACACAAAAATGAAAGCTCTACTAACTTACATGTAGATTTTCACATAGTGACTCTGCTGCCGGTTGTAAGGAGAACATCAGTTTGTTTGGCCTTATCCTGATTCAGAAGAGCAGCTGGCCAGCCACTGTGGAGCCTGTCACTAGACTCAGTTTCTGCTTTCTCTCTAGAATTGCGATAAATTCTACTGATCCTTCTCCTTACTACATTTATATCAAGCACAAGAATCATTTTAAAATAGTTAAATAAATAAAAAAACACGAGGACTGCTTTTTGCGTCCAGAGAACGGCCATTTTAAAAGAGGATTAAACAAAGTATGAGAGAAAATAGCTTAGAATCTTTCATCAAACTCCGGCCACTTTTTGGATTAGACAAAAAAAAACCGCCTTAAAATTAAATTAGAAAATTAGAAAATATTTTAGCTAATCCTCATATATAATGAAGTAGCTAGCTTGATAGATAGATAGATAGATAGATAGATAGATAGATAGATAGATAGATAGATAGATAGATAGATATGAAGAGACTTAGATAGATAGATAGATAGATAGATAGATAGATAGATAAATAGATAGATAGATATGAAGAGATTTAGATAGATAGATAGATAGATAGATAGATAGATAGATATGAAGAGACTTAGATAGATAGATAGATAGATAGATAGATAGATAGATAGATAGATAGATAGATAGATATGAAGAGACTTAGATAGATAGATAGATAGATAGATAGATAGATAGATAGATAGATAGATAATGAAGAAGGTGATAGATACTCGTCTGAAATCTGCGTACTCAATCGTAAATAACAGTCGACATTAGAATGTTTTCCTCCTCTTATTCAATCATACTCTTTCTTTCCTCTTTTTTATTTAATTATTTATTTATTATCGCTGGTTTTCTTATCTAATTGCATTTTTCCTCCTCTATTGTTAACAGTTTTTCCTCTTCTGTCCTTCCATCATTCATTTCTCTTTTCACTCCTTTCTTGTTATCCTCCTCCTCCTCCTCCTCTTCGAACTTCTTTTTCCCCCCTCTGCACCATTTTTCATGCCTTCGTCATTCAACTTCCTGTTAATGTTAACATTCCTTTCGAAGATTTATTGCTGAAATTAGTTTTTAGTTGTTGTTAGTTTCTCCCCTTTAACTTTCATTCTCCCGATTTTGCATATTTTAAATTGTTCTTCCTTTTCCCTTCTTCTTTATGCTTCCCTTTCTTTCTTTTATATTCTTTCTATTTCTTTCTTTCTTCCTTTCTATTTCTTTCTTTCTTTCTATTTCTTTCTTTCTTTCTTTCTTTCTTACTTTCTATTTCTTTCTTTCTTTCTTTCTTTCTTTCTTTCTTCCTTTCTATTTCTTTCTTTCTTTCTTTCTTTCTTTCTTCCTTTCTATTTCTTTCTTTCTTTCTTTCTTTCTTCCTTCCTTCCTTCCTTTCTATTTCTTTCTTTCTTTCTATTTCTTTCTTTCTTCCTTTCTATTTCTTTCTTTCTATTTCTTTCTTCCTTTCTATTTCTTTCTTTCTTCCTTCCTTCCTATTTCTTTCTTCCTTCCTTTCTATTTCTTTCTTTCTTTCTATTTCTTTCTTTCTTTCTTTCTCCTCTCTTTTCTCTATTTCTACCTACCTCTCTTTATATCTGAATCTTTAGCCTTCCATCTTTCTACATGTCTTTACTAGTCTGTCTATATTTCTGAGATGAGGTATTATGTACAGTATTTACAGACATTATTTACATTAGTCGGACTATTGTCCTCGTCTTTGTCGCAAAATTTGTCACGACGTATCGGCCGTTGTACGCTCCGGCCTTCCTCAAGGACACATGACACAGTGGATAAAGGCGTTGGTTAGATCCAGTGACAGACCCAAAGAGTGTGAGTTCAATACCCGGTTAAGGCAGTGGAGAACTTTCAGAGGGAAAAATTAGCAGGAGATAACTGATAACTGACATCCATCAAACATGGCTCGTGGAACTAGAACAGTCTACCCCAGTGATCGAAATAAAGGGTTCGGTTCGAAATTCCAACCACCTGAAGAAGGCCGGAGCGTACAACGGCCGAAACGTTGTGACAAATATGGCGACAAAGATGAGGACAATAGTCCGACTAATGTAAATAATGTCTTTACTACTTTTTCATACTTTTTTCCTCTTTTAACCTTTCTGTCGTCACTTTTTTCTTTTCTCATTATTTCTATCACGTTTGCTTTCTTTCTTTACCCCACTTATTTTCAGAAGTTCTTTATTCCTTCTGCCCGTGTTAATATTTTTTAACATCCTTTTCTTTTCCCATTTATAAAGCATTTTCAAAATTATTTTTTAGATTTGCTCCATTTTAGTCTTGCTGTTTCATATCAAAACTCAATAAAATCTTTAATCGCTTAAAATAAACAGCGTAAAATTGAAAAAGAAAGAAAATGCTTACAACAAGTTTTGATCTCGCGTTCACTTTTTTATATTATTTTCACATTTTTGTTTTGGCATATGTTTTTGCTTTGTGTTCGGCTTCAGTATATTTGTTTGCACTTTCTTTTCTTTTCATTCCTTTTTCCCTCTCTTCCTTTGTATCTTTCTTTTTCTTTCTTTACATTCACAGTTTTCTTAATTTTCGCTTTCTTTCTTTGCATCATTTCTTCTTTCTTCTCTTCTTTATATCTATTTCTTGTAGTCACCCTCTTCTTTCTTGCTTTCTCATTTTCTTTCTTGTTTTTCTACTTTTTTTTACATTCACACTTTTCTAATTTTCACACTTCAATTTTTCTTCTCTCTATTGTTCTTTCTTTCTTTTTTCTTTATTTCCATTCTCACATTTTCTTTTTTCTTTTGTGCTGTCAATCTCTTTTTCTTTCTCTCTTTCCATTCTCACTTTTTCTTCTTTCTTTTGTCCTGTCAATCTCTTTTTCTTTCTCTCTTTCCATTCTCACTTTTTCTTCTTTCTTTTGTCCTGTCAATCTCTTTTTCTTTCTCTCTTTCCATTCTCATTTTTCTTCTTTTCTTCTTTTTGTATTTCTACTCTTTTTCTTCTTTCTTTTGTCCTGTCAATCTCTTTTTCTTTCTCTCTTTCCATTCTCACTTTTCTTCTTTTTTTCTTTTTGTATTTCTACTCTTTTTCTTCTTTCTTTTGTCCTGTCAATCTCTTTTTCTTTCTCTCTTTCCATTCTCACTTTTCTTCTTTTTTTCTTTTTGTATTTCTACTCTTTTTCTTCTTTCTTTTGTCCTGTCAATCTCTTTTTCTTTCTCTCTTTCCATTCTCACTTTTCTTCTTTTTTTCTTTTTGTATTTCTACTCTTTTTCTTCTTTCTTTTGTCCTGTCAATCTCTTTTTCTTTCTCTCTTTCCATTCTCACTTTTCTTCTTTTTTTCTTTTTGTATTTCTACTCTTTTTCTTCTTTCTTTTGTCCTGTCAATCTCTTTTTCTTTCTCTCTTTCCATTCTCACTTTTCTTCTTTTTTTCTTTTTGTATTTCTACTCTTTTTCTTCTTTCTTTTGTCCTGTCAATCTCTTTTTCTTTCTCTCTTTCCATTCTCACTTTTCTTCTTTTTTTCTTTTTGTATTTCTACTCTTTTTCTTCTTTCTTTTGTCCTGTCAATCTCTTTTTCTTTCTCTCTTTCCATTCTCACTTTTCTTCTTTTTTTCTTTTTGTATTTCTACTCTTTTTCTTCTTTCTTTTGTCCTGTCAATCTCTTTTTCTTTCTCTCTTTCCATTCTCACTTTTCTTCTTTTTTTCTTTTTGTATTTCTACTCTTTTTCTTCTTTCTTTTGTCCTGTCAATCTCTTTTTCTTTCTCTCTTTCCATTCTCACTTTTCTTCTTTTTTTCTTTTTGTATTTCTACTCTTTTTCTTCTTTCTTTTGTCCTGTCAATCTCTTTTTCTTTCTCTCTTTCCATTCTCACTTTTCTTCTTTTTTTCTTTTTGTATTTCTACTCTTTTTCTTCTTTCTTTTGTCCTGTCAATCTCTTTTTCTTTCTCTCTTTCCATTCTCATTTTTCTTCTTTTTTTCTTTTTGTATTTCTACTCTTTTTCTTCTTTCTTTTGTCCTGTCAATCTCTTTTTCTTTCTCTCTTTCCATTCTCACTTTTCTTCTTTTTTTCTTTTTGTATTTCTACTCTTTTTCTTCTTTCTTTTGTCCTGTCAATCTCTTTTTCTTTCTCTCTTTCCATTCTCACTTTTCTTCTTTTTTTCTTTTTGTATTTCTACTCTTTTTCTTCTTTCTTTTGTCCTGTCAATCTCTTTTTCTTTCTCTCTTTCCATTCTCACTTTTCTTCTTTTTTTCTTTTTGTATTTCTACTCTTTTTCTTCTTTCTTTTGTCCTGTCAATCTCTTTTTCTTTCTCTCTTTCCATTCTCACTTTTCTTCTTTTTTTCTTTTTGTATTTCTACTCTTTTTCTTCTTTCTTTTGTCCTGTCAATCTCTTTTTCTTTCTCTCTTTCCATTCTCACTTTTCTTCTTTTTTTCTTTTTGTATTTCTACTCTTTTTCTTCTTTCTTTTGTCCTGTCAATCTCTTTTTCTTTCTCTCTTTCCATTCTCACTTTTCTTCTTTTTTTCTTTTTGTATTTCTACTCTTTTTCTTCTTTCTTTTGTCCTGTCAATCTCTTTTTCTTTCTCTCTTTCCATTCTCACTTTTCTTCTTTTTTTCTTTTTGTATTTCTACTCTTTTTCTTCTTTCTTTTGTCCTGTCAATCTCTTTTTCTTTCTCTCTTTTCATTCTCACTTTTTCTTCTTTCTTTTGTCCTGTCAATCTCTTTTTCTTTCTCTCTTTCCATTCTCACTTTTTCTTCTTTTTTTCTTTTTGTATTTCTACTCTTTTTCTTCTTTCTTTTGTCCTGTCAATCTCTTTTTCTTTCTCTCTTTCCATTCTCACTTTTCTTCTTTTTTTCTTTTTGTATTTCTACTCTTTTTCTTCTTTCTTTTGTCCTGTCAATCTCTTTTTCTTTCTCTCTTTTCATTCTCACTTTTTCTTCTTTCTTTTGTCCTGTCAATCTCTTTTTCTTTCTCTCTTTCCATTCTCATTTTTCTTCTTTTCTTCTTTTTGTATTTCTACTCTTTTTCTTCTTTCTTTTGTCCTGTCAATCTCTTTTTCTTTCTCTCTTTCCATTCTCACTTTTTCTTCTTTTCTTCTTTTTACATTCTTTCTCTTTGCTTTCTTATTTTGTCATTTCTTTCTATTTTGTCTCTCTTTCCATACTCACTTTTCTTCTTTTTCTTTTTGCATTCCTTCCCTTTTTCTTTTTCCTTTTTTTTTTCTTTCTGGCAATTTTTCTTCTGTTCGCACTTATTTTTCCCCTCCATTTGTCCTGTCTTTCCTTTTCTGCTCCTTGTCTTCCTCGAGATTTTTTTCTTTCTTTATCATTCTTTATGTTCTATCCTTTCTCTCCTTTCTCTACCCTTTCTCTCCTTTCTCTATCCTTTCTCTATCCTTTCTCTCCTTTCTCTATCCTTTCTCTATCCTTTCTCTCCTTTCTCTATCCTTTCTCTCCTTTTTCTCTCCTTTTTCTCTCCTTTCTCTCTCCTTTCTCTCCTTTCTCTATCCTTTCTCTCCTTTCTCTATCCTTTCTCTCCTTTCTCTCTCCTTTCTCTATCCTTTCTCTCCTTTCTCTATCCTTTCTCTATCCTTTCTCTCCTTTCTCTATCGTTTCTCTCCTTTTTCTCTCCTTTTTCTCTCCTTTCTCTCCTTTCTCTATCCTTTCTCTATCCTTTCTCTCCTTTCTCTATCCTTTCTCTATCCTTTCTCTCCTTTCTCTATCGTTTCTCTCCTTTTTCTCTCCTTTTTCTCTCCTTTCTCTCCTTTCTCTCTCCTTTCTCTATCCTTTCTCTCCTTTCTCTCTCCTTTCTCTATCCTTTCTCTCCTTTCTCTATCCTTTCTCTCCTTTCTCTATCCTTTCTCTATCCTTTCTCAATCCTTTTTCTCCTTTCTCTCACAATATTTCATTCCACGTCAGTTTCTAACTTCTGCCTCTGTTCTTCTTCACTCCTAAACCGACCCAACAAAATTTCATTTTTTTGCTAATTCTCCACCCCTATTTTTTGTTTCCTTTTTTAACTTCTCATTTATGTCTTGTCCCTCTTTTTATCGTTTTCATACAACCCTCACCCGTTATTTTTCTCCCTACCATCTTTATTTGCTTTGAGTAAAATTCCCGCTTTTACGCATTTCATTCTGTCTCTATTCTTTAGCCCCTCCCTATCCCCCCACACTCTGATAAACATTGTTTTCTTCTTTCCCTCATCTTTCTTTGTTCATTTGATTCCCTCTTTGGCCCAAGGCAATAACAACATGCCGGTGTCCTCCTTGTCTCACTCAATAATTATTTTAGCGATAAAACATTTTCTTTCGATAAAACATTTTCTTTCCTCTTATTTCTATCCTTCGTCCCGATGCGACTGCCCCTTTTCTTTAAGCTCACCCATATTGACAACCTGACCCTTCCTAATCTTTAGCCGTCCACTTA
>OZ038509.1:2556450-2562928 GCA_964036315.1 Acanthosepion esculentum | reverse complement strand
ACGAAACTGTTCCCCAGCCGAACAAAGCCGAGAAGAGCCGAGCCAAGGTCAGGCCGTCCTGATCTCTCGTTTCTTTTTTTTTCTCTCCCTTCTTTTTATTTGGCTGCATGTAATTAAGAATTTCTTTTGGACTCCGTCCCGACAGCCACTTACGCACCCAATCCGATTGGATCGATGACGTCACCAAGCCAGGTCACGTGACTTGACCTTTCAGCGGGCCTGGGGTCGCGCCACCTTTGACGTCTGTTCGGCAATCATTTCTCCAACAATCCTTATTCATCTGTTTTCATTCATCATATTTCTTCCATTTTCGTCTTTCTTTTCTTACTAAATTTCTTCTTTTCTTGTTCTTTATTCGCCTTTGTCGTTTTTATTCCTGTCGTCTTTTTTGTTCGTTCTTTATCGTATTTCTTTTTCCTCTCTCGGACTTTTTACCTTCTTCGTTGTTTTCGCTTTTCTCTGTCTCTTTCACTCTATTCTTCCTCCTTCTTCTTAATATGACGCCACTTTTGATTAATTTCTCTTTCGCAACTCGTTTTTCATTCCTTTAAAATTTCCTTCGCTTTATGTACTTATGTGCCAAAAACTGATTATCTATTCAGTTTTTGATTTTCTTTTCCTTCTTTTTACTTTTCGTTTGCTTGTTTTATATTCTTTCCACTTTTCTCGCATTTATATTTCTTCTTTCTTCTTTTACTTCTCGGTTTGCCTATTCTTTTTCTATGAGTTCATTTACAATATTAACCCTCTCGACTCATTTCTTTGTCTGTCATTTCTGCCGTTCGGTGACTGGCAGAAATTCCTTCTATAGACTTTCACTTCGAGGTGAAAAGAAGTCGCAGAAGATTTTCTTTCCAACCGTTAACCGCTTCTTTACACTACTTTCTGTCTAAGTCTCACATCACCTTTATTTCATCACACACTCACCTTTTGACTGATTACATTTCGCCGGTTACTACATATCTCTCTCTCTCTCTCTCATTTTGATTATCTATCTATCTATCTATCTATCTATCTATCTATCTATCTATCTATCTATCTATCTATCTATCTATCTATCTATCTATCTCAGTTTGTTCATTATCTATCTATCTATCTATCTATCTATCTTGCTAGATAGATAGATAGCTATCTCATTCGGTTTATGTCTGTATGTATGTATCTATTTCATTCTGTTTATCTATCTATCTATCTATCTATCTATCTATCTATCTATCTATCTATCTATCTCTCCCTCTTATATCTATCTAACTATCTATCTATCTATCTAATTCTGTTATCTATCTCGGTTAATATCTATCTATCTATCTTTCTCTCTCATATCTATCTATCTATCTATCTATCTATCTATCTATCTATCTATCTATCTATCTGTTACTCTCTCTTTCTCTCTCTCTCTTTCTCTCTCATATCTATCTAACTATCTATCTATCTATCTATCTAATTCTGTTATCTATCTCGGTTAATATCTATCTATCTATCTTTCTCTCTCATATCTATCTATCTATCTATCTATCTATCTATCTATCTATCTTTCTCTCTCTCTCTCTTTCTCTCTCTCTCTTTCTCTCTCTCTCTTTCTCTCTTATATCTATCTAACTAGCTATCTATCTATCTAATTCTGTTATCTATCTCGGTTAATATCTATCTATCTATCTATCTATCTATCTATCTATCTATCTATCTATCTATCTAGTAAACAAGCTTTTCCCCCTGCGTACTTTTTACTCTTTATCACCACGTACTCCATTTACTTTCCTGCATTGACCTTCAATCTTTTTTTACTTCTTTCCCGTTATCTCTAACCTTTTGTTATATTCAATTTATTTTACCCGTCATCTTTCTCCGACTATTTTCTTATTTCCATATCATCATTTTCCCCTTGGTATTTTCTAACATATCGGATGATTTCAATTCTTATTTCTATTTTATATTTCTTTAGAAATTTTATTTACTTTTTCCTTCATGATCTTCCTCCAGCCGAAATGATTCTATCATTATTTTCATTCGTTGAATTCTTAGCTTTTTACTTTTTTCTTTTTACTTTTTTTAATTCTTTCACGATTTTGTTAACAGATCTTTGATTTTTTTTTTTCATTTTTCTCATCAATATTTTCCATTTTCTTTTTCTTTTTGTAAAGCATTTTTTCCATATTCTTTCTTTTTTATTCACTTCCTTTTTTTATCTTCGCTTGTCGTCTGCTTCTATTGACTGTTTATTTTTCATTAACCATTTTCTTTCTTTGCAATAATTCTAAAAATCTTTTTTCTCGGCTTTCAACTCATTTCTAACTGTTATTTATTGCCTACCTTTTTTTTTCTCTTCACTAATTCTCATTCTTTTTTTAAAAAATCTCTTTCTAATAAAGAGCCTTCTTTTTTCTACATTCTCACAACATTTTTTTCTTTTTATAGTTATCTACTCAACGCTTCCATTACGCTTTCATTGCACTATCTTGGTTTTTTTTTTTCGCTTTGTGTCGTCTGATCCACTTCCAAATTTTATCGGCAGCTTTTATTGATATAACTTTCTGAGGGCTTCACAAAATCACCTTTTATTTCATTACTTTCTCCCGCATTCTATTCTTTTATTTCTAGCGACGATTTTCTCCATTTTGTTTCTTCCTCACTTTTTCAGGTTTTGACTCTTTTTGTTTTTATCCCTAAAGTTTCTTCCTTTTCCTTTGTTCACAGTTTATTCTTTAAAGTTTCTTCTTCCCAATTCCTATTTCTTTTCAATCCACTCATCCCATTCCCTTTTTCCTTCTTGAATTATTCCGTTAGCCAATCCTTCTTTGTCGTCTCGGCATCGAACAGATTCCACTATTTCATTTCTCATCTTTCCTTCGTTTCTAACTCACCTTTTCTTTAAAGAATGCAAACAACTCTGCTGACAATAACACATTGGGGTTTTAAATGGCATCACCCCTCTCTTTGTTCCAAATTATCCATGAACCAGTCTCCTTTTCGGAAGTCTAACACCGATGTCTTCCTTGTTATAGTCAATAAAAAAAATCACATCTATATATATTAATACGCGTGTTCATAATTATGCGAGGTGATAAAAAATTCTCGACCTCCCCAAATTATGTTAGGTCATTTGGTCAATGTCTGCTAAATGGATCAAGCTGATTACTTTTCAGCACTATTTCGTGTCTGTGTAAATCTTCATGCAATTTCACAGTAACTCTTTTACTACAAATCTAAACAGGTTAGATAGTTGATTATCTGTCAGTAGTACAGCGGATAAATGTTCAAACTAGAATTACAAAAGATAGATCCAACAAAGGCAGGTTGTCACCACATGATTCTTACACCTTTAGCTTGGTTGGTAACTAGTCTAGGTGAAGAAGAAACCGTTTAAGCGTGTCGCTGGCAACTTCATCGCGTAAAAAACACCTACTTGCTACAAAAGTCCGTGCAGTAGAATCTAGCCTACATAGTGAGACTGTGATCCTAACGTGTTGAGGCTGTGGCCTAAACCACACAGTGGAGTCTAATGGCACTAATAAGGAAGAGGAGGAGGAGGAGGAGGAGGAGGAGGAGGAGGTAGAAGAATAAATATTTTCAACAGAAATATTATTTTACGTAATCTTATATATATATATATATATATATATATATATATATATATATATATATATATATATATATATATGAATGTAAAACAAATTATTTACCAAAATCATCAGATGAGAACGTAAGGTTGAAACCCGGGTCGTGGTAACAGTAAATTTTCCAATCTTTTATATTAAACTATATATATATATATCCTGAAAAATTAATTTCGGTTGAGCTCTCTGGTTTGAGGTGTGAATTTGTAAACAGTGACTATTTAAGCTAATATTGCACGACTCTTCGGCAGAATTGAGTCACTGTCAGTCACTGTGTGTTTAGTTAAATCTAAAAATAAACACGCTAAAATTCACCTTCATCCCTGTCGTGCGTCGACGGCTTAGTGGTAGAATTTCCGACTGACGCCAATTCAGTCGGGTTTCGATCCTAGCTAGAGGCAACCGGACGTCTAGCCACACTGATGAGCTGTGAAACAGCGAAACAGTCTGTCTGTGGATGACAAATATATATATATATATATGTGTGCGTGTGTGTGTGTGTGTGTGTGTGTGTGAATGTATATACGATCTATACAAATAAAAATGGTTACTTAGCTGATTGACGTTATATTCAGTAGCTCGACTCAAGAATTTCGTAGGCGAACATTTCCATAATTGCTCAGTCCACTCTTAAGGAGGTTTCAGCAACAAACTGCCATTTTTTCGCATTTTTCGTTATCTTTATACTAAGTCCGATGTAATTATATATATATATATATATATATATATATATATATATATATATATATATATATATATATATATATATATATATATATATATATATATATATATATATATATATATATGTATATATATATATGTGTGTGTGTGTGTGTGTGTGTACCTCCCAGTACTATAAATCCTCTTCTCTTTCTGAAATTCATTCTCTCTCCCCCTCCCTCTATCTCTTTTCATTATCACCTAATTTTAGCACATAACTTTCCTTTCTTCCACTCTTCTTTCTTCCACTCTCTTTCTTTCTTTCTTTCTTTCTCTCTTTTCTCATTTTCTATCTCTTCCATGCATTTTACTTTCATTCATCAATATCCCTATTTACACACTCATTCTTTTCTCACTTTTCACTCAGCTCCTACTCCTTCTTTCTGCTTCCCTATTCTTTTTTTCATTCTCGGTTTTCCTACCTATCCATTGTTTTATTTAAATCAGGATCCCAACCCTTTTTTGCATCATCGCCCACTTTCGCATGGAAAATTTTCTCACACCACACCAGTATAGTAAATATTCAAAAGAAACCAAAATTGTTTGGTATAAGTTTGTTACTGGTTCGTAAACTGACTTTATCATATTGTAAAAATTCCAAATTAAGGTAACAAATATCGCTGACTAATGCGGCGGCTGCTGCTTCTACCGTATTAAAGAACAAACGAAAGCAAACTTGACCATTGAAAACTATATATATATAATTTAGTTTTAGGGTTAAGGTTAGCTTAATGGCTAGGTTATCGTTAGCGTTGAAAGTATTGACAAAAATTTAAAGGATTTTTTGTTGATAAGTATAAAATTAAAAATAATATACACTAATAGCCACTAGTGCAAATTCAGCGAATATTTTTTGCTGTTATTAGTCCTGCTTATGTGATTTATATCCGAAAATGTTATTTCATCTGAAGAAAATAGCAAAATATTCGTTGTTTGCAGGGATAATCTATATCTTATCTTAGAATGTAACCGAGTTAATCCCAATTAACATTCTGTTCTTTTATGCACGTTATTTACATATCTCCATTGAATATTTTCGTTTCATGTCGTATATGTTGAAATACCGTTTTAATAATGAACATCCTATATCGCCCACCAGAATTTCCAATTGGTCGCCATTTTCTGTTCAGTTGCTCATCTCCCAGCCAACAGTCGAAATCGCCCACCGGCAGACGATATCGCCCAGGTGAGGAAACCTTATCTAAACCGATCGCTCTGTTGATCTCTTCACTTCTGTCTCTGAATCTTTTTCTCTTCGGTCTCGTATGCTTTTTCATATCCATATCTGTCTCTTCTTTCCCTGTCTCTCTATCTCTTTCTCTTTTTCCTATTATACGCTCAATATGTGCGTTTCTCTCTTTCCCTTCTCCCCCTCTCTCTTTCTCCCCTTTCTTTATTTTTGCCTACACATCATTCTCTTCTTCTCTTAGATATTCTCTCTCTATTTCTATCTATGCTCTCTATATCTCTCGTTGTAAATGTCATTCTTATCGCTCTGCTTTTCTCCGTCTTAATTTCTCTGTTCGTTTCTTTAAACCTTCCTCTTCCTTGGGTATCGCTCTCTCATATATTCACACTAACACTCCTAACCCCTCTTTCTATAGCCTGTATCGTTTATGCCCTACTCTCTTACAGTCTAAATTTTTTCTCCTTTCGAAATAGCCAAATGCACCTAATGACCGTATTACTAATCTGTGGTAAATGTTATTCATTTATTTTGTAGGTGACTTTTGAACTGGCCATTGTTGTGTCCATCTCACGTGATCATTGGACTCGGGCCTACCACTCGGGTCGATTAAATTTTCTTTTTCTGTTTTTCTTGGCTGAATTATTTCCTTTATTTATTTCTGTCTGACATTGCATTATTTACTTAAATTTTATTCATACTTTTCTTTCATTTATTATTCTTTCATTTTCATACCTTACTTTTACAATGTTTCCCTAATAATTTCAGCCCCCCCCCTCTCTCTCTCTCTCTCTCTCTCTCTATATATATATATATATATATATATATATATATATATATATATATATATATATATATATATATATATATATATATATATATATATATATATAGGCATGATAGCGGATAGCTGCGCGGATTGAGGAATCGGAGATCCGAGTTCGAATTCCGGTCA
>OZ038509.1:2518950-2551450 GCA_964036315.1 Acanthosepion esculentum | reverse complement strand
TTACAATCTTTCTTCATCTTTCTGATATTCTTTCAGCTATCCATTTAACCAAAACTGGAAAATTGACTTCTCGCTGATTTACCCGGGTCTTTTATGTTCGGTGCTTCTTGTCAGTTTTAAATTATTGCGATATTTCTTCCTCGTGGTGTGCCTCTAAATGTCGGCTGTCTATTTTCAGTGTTGGTTGGTTTGGTTGATTTTGTTTAGCGGCATATCAACCGCTATGGTTTATTTAATGTTGAAATCCAACTATTTTGAACACAATTTTACGGCTTCAACTAAATATATATTATAAATAGGTATTGTTGGTAATTTTATTATAAATACGCATTGCTGGTATTTTTTAATATAAAAATGTATTTTTATACTTTCATAGTGTTTTGTTTTTGCTTGGGGCTCACCATAGCTGGGACCCTGATAGGTGTTACCGCCCCGGGTTAGATTAGAGCTTAGAACAGCAATTAAGTGGTGGTTCACGCTCCTCAAAATCTTCAATGTCCTGATCAGAGGTCTTGCTGCTGGATGTAGTTTATCGTTAGGTTTAGTGTTGGTAGCAGTTTCTTTGTAGTTCATATTCCCATTAAAACTTCATAATTTCTCACATAATCTGCTCATTGTATTCTCAGAATTCATCAGTAGACACACATATCTTTCGCTTCTGTTATTTTCTTTATCTATCACAAAATTGTCCAACTACCGCATTGGATATTATATATTACGTAGGAGACCACTATTTTTCTTAGCTCCTATGGATATTTTCATGATTTGTACGTACCTTCGGATTTCTGTATTACACTTTACGTTTTCTGTTACGATATTCCACCTCTACTTGGCTTGTACATCTCCCCTAAGTTTGCTGGCAATGATATGCATTCCATCTTTTTACAGGTAATACTTGATGTTTTTTCTTGTTTTCGTCGACTGTATTGTCTAATAATCCTTATACGTAAATAATTGTTTATTTAGTTTTGGACTCCTTCAAATTGGTGGTATGTTGGTTCGAATCTTTCTCTTGCGTTCTTATGTTCGATCTTCTTACGCGCGCGTGTAGAATATTACGTGTGCCTTCGTAAGTCGTGAATTTATACCTAAATCTAATAATAACTCGAGCAAAAACATTAGTGACATTATGTTTAAATTATACAAGGTAGCAATGAATATGTCAAAATCTCAACTACAACCTTTCCGTAAAAGTTAAAAAATAGTAGTTACATCCATTAAACCAAAACCTCGGGAATAAAGGTAAAATCTCGAGCAACGAGTTTCACCCACCGAGCATTCGATTGAAAGAAGTACTATATTTTACTTTTAAAATCAATGACATCTGAAAGAGATTATGATCAAAGCTTTCGTCCGGGTATTTCTTGGTGGCCTTTACACATCAATAGGCTTTTGATAATCCGAGGATCTATAGAGCAAATATCCCAGACAGTAACTGGGAATGCCTTTGATAAGGGAATTAATCCAATAAAATCTGTACGTCTTATCGACACGCATTATAAATGGATTTTCAATATAAAGCAGATATTTTAATCATTTTTTAACAAAGGAATAAATTATTCATTTTGTTGATACTTGCTTCATAGAAATATATAGAAATCTATTCGAGCCTAAATCTGATATATACTCCATTTGCTAAAACTCAGTGTTAAAATTAAGTTACTATGGCAGAATATAAGAGATATAGCAATTGTTTGAAAACTAGAAATGCTTTGTTGTAATTTTCTACTGATTATGCCAATATTAATAAGTTTCCTTTCTAGAAAGCCATATTACTAAGATTATTGACAAAAGCCCCCAAAACTATCAACGGCGATTCTCTTCAACAGCCATCTTTGACACAAACTTGAACACTATTTCTTTCTTCTCTTTTCTTTTATCTTTTCTGCACATTTATCAACATTTTTATTCTTTTCTGCTTCATTTCCCTTTTTATTCCTTCCTTGTTTTCATTTCCTTTTACACTTACACTGTCGGATCCTTATTTTCATTTCTATGCATTTTCTCTTCTTTCTTTTCCCGAAGCTGCTCCAATTTCTTAAAACTGCTTGAGGAAAACTTTTCCAAAAGATTGGGAGAATTCAACGGATTCATCAGCCAACTTACCCAGGGTTTCCCGTGTCTCGCCGAACATGACATACATTTCTTGAAGAACCTCCTTTTTCATGAAGATTTCTCACATCAATGATGACATTCATCTTTAGTTCTTTGAATGTTTACTAAGCAGCCCTATTTAGAGATCCTTACAAAGAATGCGGTTCATACGCGAGCATACACATATACACACACGCATGCATGCATATATATATATATATATATATATATATATATATATATATATATATGTGTGTGTGTGTGTGTGTGTGTGTGTGTGTGTGTGTGTGTGTGTGTATATGATTTTAAAATAGGATACAGAATACCGAGAATATTTAAAGAAATTTGACAAATGGAAATTGTTTCTATGAAACTAGATTTGATTACACGTTTCACCTTTCAAGGTTTCATCAGAAAGAAATGTATGTATTTGTATTCATCTCTATGCTTAAATAATGAATCCTAGTACTTTTCTTTAAGCTTGTGTTTTAAAAACATATTGTCGACACAGAAAATACATGGATAGACCAAAAAGCATATAAATCTTTTACTTTCAAACTATTCTGAAGGATTGTATGAGGATTTGCCTCGGATTCATTTCATAAAAGGCAATATGAATTTCTTGTTTTCGAGCCATTCTGAAAATGTCATGAGGATTTACCTTTAATTTGATACGAAAAAAAATAGCTGTGAAAATAAATTAACAACTTTCGACATGAACTAAGAATTATAAAGAAAAACTCAGAATAAATATAAACGGCTTTTTAAAAAGTTCTCTCATTTTCCTTCATCACGGGAAACGCCAGCTTAGGGAGACAGCGTTAATGATTCATTATTTAAACACACAGACACACAGACACACATTTCTTTCTTTTGATTTAGGATCTGATGAAGCCTCGAATGGCGAAACGCGTAATCAAATCTAGTTTCAATGAAACGTTTTCCATTTGTCATATATATATATATATATATATATATATATATAGTCATCCACATACAGACTGTAAATTCGACCGATTGGCTATCAGTCGGAGATTCTAACCGCTAGGTCCATCGACACCCGGCAGAGAGAAAGGCGAATGTTTGTGTATTTATTTTTTCATAAACACACAAAGTCACTCAGAGAACTCAATTGCTAGGTGAGTCATGTATTATCAGCAGTAATAGTAACTGTTTACACATATATATATATACACATACAGACCAGGTGTAACAGTAACATTGTCCAAATCCTGTAAAAGCAAAATTCTCCATTTGTTAGATTAAGATTTGAATATTTGTATCTTAAAAATGATTAAAGATATCTTGCTGGAATTCACCGTGGTTTTTATAACACGATTAGACTCTACGTTGAGCAATAACAATGTATAATTACTCTCCAAACTTAACAGAAGAATCGTGATGAAATCGATCATAAATGAAAATAATATATTCATCATAGCTAAGGAACGTAAGCTCATATATATATATATTCCATGATCATTTTCCAACTTATTCAAGATGGTATTTGCCCTCTCTAACCATTTACATTCTAACTTGGAGTAACAAGGTGCTTCACAGGTTTCACATACGATTTCATTTTCAAGTCCTTTTTCACAGCTCTTTGGACGGTCATAGCTGAAACTCCTATCTCACGTGACAAATGTTTTATGGATTGAGTTGGATGTTTTCTAATTGATCAATTTATCTCTAAGTTGAAATACTGACCCCTCTTGCTGTTGAGACTTCCTGATCCAGTTTTCCTCTCTACTGTTCCATCTTTTTAAAACTTATTCACTATTCTCTCCATGGTTCTTGAATGGACTTTGAAGATGAAAGCCAGAGTATGAATGTTGGAATCATTACTGAAGGCTTGACTAAACTTTTTCCTCTCACCATTGCTTATTTGGGAAGACAGTTGGGATGACACAAAACGATTTTAACCTCTTCTCTTTCTAGCCGAATAACTCAAAGCGTTTTTCAGTGATTCTTACAACAAATGGTGTCAAGATGGCTAAACGCCTTATCTTAAACCATGGCAAAAAGAAACTCAATTAGTTTAATTTTTTTAGGTATTAAACATATTTTCGGATGAACAATTATGCTATTACACATTCTGGAGAATTTTACTGTTTCACCTGGTATATATATATATATATATATATATATATATATATATATATATATATATATATATATGATTGAGTTTCAAATGCCGACATTTTTGAGAAATGCAACATCGGTACCATAGAGACCTTCATAGTGCAATTACAACTGCGTTAGTTTGGCCATGTCGCCTGGATGAGTGATGATCGTATAGCAAAAGTTATTTTCTACAATCAACTCCAGAGTGGTCATAGAAATGTTGGTAGACCTTGACTCAGATATAAAGATAAACTGAAGAGCAAACTTTCTTGCGTCAAGATTCTACTCAAGAACTTTGAAGAGATCAGAGTGTCGTTCTAGCTGCCATGCAGGAATAAAGTACCATCAAGCAAAAAGCAGCATTCGACTGGGTGAAACACGAAAGAGAAATAAAACAGCTAACAGTGTTCTTGCTGCACTTGCATACAATAATTTTTGCTGTACTGTTTGTGGTCTTTTGGGCAATTCTCGAACCGGCCTCAAAAGTCATGCCCGTCTAAAGGCAGATAATTAGTAGGTGGTCGTCGGAACCTCATAAGTCGAACTCGACGGGAGAGAACATCATTCATATATATATATATATATATATATATATATATATATATATATATATATATATATGTATGTGTGTGTGTGTGTGTGTGTGTGTGTGTGTGTGTGTGTGTGTGTGTGTGTAAAATATTAATACTTCTATGGGAGAAACGACGCATGGATTCAGAAGGGGAATACTTCAAAGGATATTAAACGCTGAATTGTTATGCATTATAGTTTTCTAGTCCCGATACTATTTGATCAGCTCTCGTGTATATATATATATATATATATATATATATATATATATATATATATATATATATATGAATAAAGAAAAAAAGGAAAGCTTATTTTAGCCAACGCGTCCCGCCCTGTTACAGATATGCATACATACCCCTCATATATATATATATATATATATATATATATATATATATATATATATATATATATATCAACCACTTTAAATCTCAGGAAAAATGGTCTTACATATTTTCTCATATGAATCCAGTTTGG
The DNA here is from genome assembly GCA_964036315.1 of Acanthosepion esculentum. Classification (NCBI taxonomy): domain Eukaryota; kingdom Metazoa; phylum Mollusca; class Cephalopoda; order Sepiida; family Sepiidae; genus Acanthosepion; species Acanthosepion esculentum. The sequence goes on along the minus strand of OZ038509.1, from coordinate 2,546,182 downwards.
GACTGCAAAGATGCACAAAGATCCATGAGGATGACGCCTCTCAATTTGTTGCACTAGGTCATGTCAAAGTGACCTCCTTTGTATGTCACATAGGCTTCAATCCGTTAAAAAAATCTGCTGAGATAAAGAGATACCATAGAGCACGTGCTTGTTTATCAGTTGACAACTAATTCAAGGATTTACAATTAATGAAATGTCAATCCTCTTAAAGATGGTACAAACTTCACACACACACGTGTATATATATATATATATATATATATATATATATATGAACTCTCCCGTCGATATCGACTCATGAGGGACCGACAACCTTGTTCAGTTTTTATGTATGTGCGACACTTCAGTCCCGCTAGTGACCTGCATACAAGTCCACATATTGTGCAACAGTAATGATCTCGGGACATATAAACGGGAGTATTTGTTGATGCTTTTCGCTGTTGTCTTTCTTCTCCTAACGGGTCAATATGACTGATTACGAAATTTGTGAAATCACTCTGAGACAAATATCTCTAATTATTTCTGTCCAGATCAACTCACTCAAAATTAGGATGAGGCACATTGACAACTGAAAGGTTTTACTCTTTAGGCTTGTATTTATACCTGAGCCACGGTCGCCCAACAGCCCCTTGCCAACTGTCAAGCTGACTATACATACACTTAGGAATTCTGTTGTTACTTATACTTGCAACATGACCAGCCCAGCGAAGTTGCGACTGCACCAGGAAAGTACCAATTCTACCAATGTTACTTTTTGCGCGAAGCCCATCAGCATTGGGCACTCTTCAAACGTATTGCAACAGATCGTATGGAGACAACTTTTGTGGAAGACATCAGGCTGAGTGATATGGAAACCAAATGGTGTCCATCTTTCTGAGCCGTACAACCGTGTGATCAAAACACACACACGCACACACACACACACACACACACACACACACACACACACACACACACACACACATATACATATACACATACACCCCCCACATATATGTATTAAGACATGTCTCATTGAATAATTTAGACAAGATTTGTCTACTTATTTCCAAAAGGATCATGTCATATTTACGGACACGCTTCTTAGTATCCTTACTAAAGGAAGAGAGAAAATTACTGTGCTGATACACATTCATGTATTCTGAATTATTTCGACATTAGCACAATGTTATCATTAGGGTGTAGTTTTCTTTTTCTAAGACAAAATTGTTGTGTTCATCTGAAAGTTATTTTTTTTTTACTGTGATCGCTAAAGTTATGTCTTCTACGATTTAAAATTTCACGATGCAAACGTCAGGAGAGGAAACTAGGTTTGGAATGTCCATATGTTTTTTTTTTTTAAATCCTATTGAAAATAAGTAGACAAAACTTATCTAAATCATTTAATGAGACGTATATTAATGAAAACATACCCAACACACACACACACACACACACACACACACACACACACACACACACACACATATTCATATATATATATATATATATATATTAGGTTGGTGCAAAAATAATGTCGTTTTCTCACATGAAGTTGAACGTCAAAAAACGACATTATTTTTGCACCAACCTAATATATATATATATATATATTAGCAAGGAATAAGCGTAATTTATATAGAACTTTTTAATGTAAATCTTAATAGCTAAAGCAACCTGTTTCGTCCCAGTCTTATCAAGTTTATTCCTGGGAATTAGAATAAGAAACGCGTAAATTAATTTGAAGATTACTAATGGGAAAAAAAATTCAAAGAAACCTAGAGCCCAATAACATTCAGACCCAGTAAACAATCCATCTGTTTACAGAGGGAAGGCTTGCGGGATCTGATATATAAGGACTCCTTGAGGTGATATGAAGTGTGGGACCTTGATAAGATACAAAAACGGTCCGCACTAAATTCAGAAACACATTTCCTGTTATTTATATTATGCTGTGCAATAGACGACCCGGATGTATTAACTAGTTGACCCTCACTGGCAGCCGAATTAAATGATCGAATCCACACAAACAAATATAGTATGATTTGGTATATTTTCACGCAAATTCTGAAATATGAAGGAAACTGGTGTGGAAGCTATGTTATTTGCCTTATACATTAGTCCCCACCCCTCATAAGCGGTTTCAGATATCTGCTGAACCCTGAAACCGCGATCGATAGCGAACATTAGATATACATTTTTCTTGTAGAAATGTATCCTTTGCTTTCCGGTTTCTTCTAAAGTCTTTTCCACCTCTTTTATTTCCAGTAACCCCCACATTGTGTCTCAGTGGCATTATTTCCTTGATTGGGGTGAATTAATTAAAAAGTACTACCTAAATAGGATAACATTTAATTTATAAATTAGGTACTATAAGTTGTTAAAAATAACAGATAATAAAATAGAACAATTCTGACAATAGACTAATAAAAGTTATGTGACGGATAGAAGATTTGTTCTTATCGTAGATCTTATAAATAAGAGATTAGCAACAACATCTAATAATAAAATAGAACAATTCTAGCAATATACTGTAATAAAAGTCACGTATTTCTTGTATTAAAGTTTAGTAGCTTCTGGGTCCGATTTTTTTCTTTCCTTATTAAATCATGAAACTTTTCAATTAAAGAAAGCGTTTTACGGCTTTTCTTTGTCCTATATAAACTGCCAGCATTAGTATACTTGTTCATTGCGACCATTATTAAGTAGAACTCTCTGGGACTGGCCGCGGTTAACTGAAACTACAAAAAAAAAAATGAAACCACGGCTAAGCAGGATCAATGTTCATGTTTTCTGTTATCCTATACCTGTGTCATAAAAAATATAACATTTTCATATATCTTTCCTACACTAAATATAATAGCGGTAGTAGTTTCTAAGCTGAAATACTGAATCTTTTCATACTTCAAGCTATTCATTTTGTCATGATACTGGGTCATGGGCAAAACATGTTAAAGTATTTTTTTTCCAAAATGTCTTATACATTTCTTCTAATCAATCAAATGCCCCTACTAATTTGTGTTGATTTTATCGCCCCTAATCTCGACTCAAAAAAAGATAGAACCGCATATGCACATTAGAAAGTATTAATACAGTTGTATTAGCCAGATTGTACTTAGAATCAGAACGAGAATGCTGAAATTTCTTAGACTCATCATGCGGAAAGGGGACTTATAAAATTTGACTATCGTTAGATATAAAGCAAAAGTTTTAGAGAGAGACATCAATAAAACTACCTAACGAGTTTGTGTAAATAGATAAACTAGGAGATATTAAGAGTCAAACATTGAATAGAGTTACAAAGGATAAGAAGCTGTAGAGAGTCGTGATCGTCACCGTCATGAATGTTACGGAACATAAAAGAAGTTTCACGCTTTATGTTTATTCATATATATATATATATATATATATATATATATATATATATATACATATATATATATATATATATATTGTGGTGGTTGGATACTATTAGTTATTTTTGGTGTACCATTAGTTTTCTTGGTTGTGGGGTACCATTATTATTATTATTATTATTATTATTTTGGTAGTGGGGTACCATTTGTTATTTTGGTAGTGGGGTACCATTAATTTCCTCTGTCGATTTTGAATCTCTCACACGTTCACAATACAAAGAACAAATAAGTGAAATAAATTCAAATTTTTTTTATATAAAATATTGCTCAGATCTGCAAAGGATAGAAAGTTGCGGAGAGACGTGATCGGTGTTCTGGGTATGATGATAAACTACATCCGGCAGCACGGCGTCTGATCAGAAACTTTTGAGGAGCGTGGAACCATTTCTTAATTGCTGTTGTTCCCAGGTGCACCATAACACGGGGTGGTAGCACCTGTTAGGGTCCCAACTATGGGCAAATAGTTAACCCCCACCAAACTGTGGCCAAAACACTATGAAAGTATGAAAATACATTTTTATAGTAAAAATACCAGCAATACATTTTCATAGTAAATATATTTACCAGCAATACATTTGTGTAAAAACATTTTACCAAAGTGAGACGTGATTGCGCACGCTCTGAAGTGGCATGGCTTATAAAAGAAGATAAGTTAGATGCAGCGTCGATTACAATAAATGCATATTCATGACTTTAACGTGAATCAAGTCAGAACAACAAATGTCAATATTGTTAAACTACACGGTTGAATCTCTTTCTTTAGCATGTTTCGTTCTTTTATGACATATGGCCTTTTGTCATTGACGTAATTTCATCAGCATGTTGGCTTTATACACACCGAATGGGATCTTGTCCAGTTGGTGTGTATTATACAAGGGTTCGAGCTGGGATAAAGATGAGGTTTCATATTTATCATTTTACAATGAAACTGGAGCCATGTATTAGAATTTAACATAAAAAATATCCTACATAGCAGCAGATTGAAACGTAAAATTATACCAATGATAAAAAGATAAATATACTATATTGGTATTGCAGATTTTACAAGTCTATGAATGTACTGATTAGTTAGTTTAACTCTCTAAAGTAGAAGTGATTATTCCCTGAATCCGAACAGCAAACCTTAATTTTAGAGGAATGTTTACACGGAAGTATATCATCTACAAAAACGAAAATACAGGAACATATATATATATATATATATATATATATATATATATATATATATATATATATATATATATATATATATATATAAATATAAAACAGAGAGAAAGAAAAAGAAAGAGGGAAATAAAAAGAAATTGAGATAACTAATGCGATAGATATCGAAGAGTTTAATTACGGTTCTTATTCTGCCAGGCTTCATCTCAAGTCTTCCAGCACGAAGACACAAAATGAACAGTTGAACAAAAGCAATGCGCATCCAATAATGCCGAACCGTCTTCAAAGTTTACCCGCCAAATATTTTCCATGCGCCGGAGGCCAACCATTATCGGCAGTTCAAACACTTCAGAAGAGAGTTTATTTGCCACTAGCCTCTCATCTCTTTGGAACGAGATCTCGTTGCAAACGCTGAGTCATCAAGATGGACGCCAATCAAAATGTCCTCAAAAAAAAAAAAAAGAAGGAAGAAAAAACAGGTAGAATGAAATTGAAAGATGTTCGGTCGTCAGTTTGAGTGTTGTCTCTGAGTCAACAAGACGTTTAAGATTTATATAGATTAAGATAGGTAGTTGAAGAGGTAGACAGAATATAATATGTAATTGAAGGAAGAGAGAAGAAAGAAAGAAAGAAAGAAAGAAAGAAAGAAAGAAAGAAAGAGAGGAAGATAATTTAAAAAAGAGAGAAAGAAAAAAGAAGACGCTAATTAAACAGTGATTGATAAAAAAAAAACCAGGAGCATAAAAAAAGATCTATATGAACAAATTGAGATTGCTGAAAACATTTCTAGTAAATGAACACACCGACTATTGGGTAGAAATTTCATGTGGTCTCAGTTTTATATGAAAAACTAGAAAACACTTCTAGATTTAAATATCTGGAAAGTGTTTTAACAGAGGACGGGAAGTGTAACAATGAAATCCAAAGCTGCCTTCGGATAGTGAGAGATACCTTCCAAAGCTAAGCGAAATATTAAAAAATGAAAAAAATCGTCATAAATAAAGACAAGTGTATTGTTACGTAATATGAGTCCTATTCTATGACAGTGAATGATGGACAATCTCCTCACAGATGAAGAAGAGACTTGAAGCAACAGAAATGAATGCCCTGAAACGAACATGTGAGCAATGAGGAAGTTTTAGAGAAAATGGAAACAAAAAGGACACTTACACTTAATATCAGGAAGAGACAGCTGAAATTTCTCGGGAACATAATGAGGAAAAAGGGCTTGGAAAATTTGATACTCCCAGGATAAATTGAATGCAAGAGGGACAGAAGAAAACAACGCATAACACACCGAGAAAGATTGAATAAATAGACTGCAGAAAAAGGTTAAGGAAATATAGCGAAAAGGCAAAATTTATTAAGAGTTACAAAAGGCAGAAAAATGAGGAGAGTCATGACCGCCAACGTCGTCCTGAAGTGTAGAGATTAGTTGAAAATAGCTAAAAACTATCAACCATGTCTTATATGCGAAGCTGAGGTATTTGTTCTACGAATGTTTACCCTATATTTATAGTGAACTTAATTAAAACTGAGAGGTTCGTCAATCACCCGGTTCATACATCTCTCCGTTCTTTTGAACAGGAGTAGTGGTTTATTCCTTGTTCAAGTTCCTTCTAAATTCTAATTCAACTCTATACTTCCAACGTCGCCTAAACTCTGAAATTTTATTTAATATTTATTTATTTATTTTCCCTCTAGGAGTAGATAGGATCGCCTTTCGTCCAGTTCACACACCTTTCCCGGACTTTTGAACAGGAGTAGGAGTTTATCCCTTGTTTCCAGTTCATGATTAGGTTTCCGGTTTCATCTAAAGTCTTTTTCGATCTCTTTCATTCCCAATAGCCCTTGCGTCTTAGTGGCATTATCCCCTTTCTTGGGATAAACTGATTTAAAAAATGAGGCCGTCAAATGCGGTATTAGTCAGTCGGATCCTTCAATATGCTATATTCTATTGTTTACCGCAACAGAAGCACACTTTGATATAGAACTTGCGGAAGAGCGTCAATTTCAGAACGATGGAACTCAAGGAATAAATTTATTCAATTTTTCACATATTCGGGAAACTTAGTGCGAATCAAACTTAACAGCTGCAAATAAATTGAAAGAAAAGATAGATGCAAATATATATAGATATGAATAGTTTTAAATACATTAATCGATAATATAAGTGTAAAATACGCCCAAAGCAATGTAACTAACAAACAAATTCAGTAATAGGCTTTTACAATTTTGTAGATTATATAACTACACAAATATATACTGACTGGGATGACTGTGGTCTTCATATAACCTCAAAAATGGCTTTGAAGGGAAGCCCCCCCTTCAACTAAGGAGACATTAATAAAGAGAAAAATACTTTTAATTTGGGGAAGTGGTATACATGATGGCTTAGCAGACGGGTATTTAAAAGTATATATTGACATAATCCATATATAAATATATTAATACGAAGAGGCAGGTAAAGTTAGGGGGAATATTATTAATAAAAATATTACTCAATTTAAAGTAAGAAAAATGAAACAACAAAAAAGCAAACCGGTTATTGTTCCTCGCTCTTCAGACCTCAACCGAGGACAAAACATATAAATATGTGAACAGCAAAAGATGATAAATAGACTAACAAAGAATCAGCAGGATTTTTAACATACAATCGCCGTACCCGAATTTTTAACAAGCCATCGCAGAACCGGAATTTTTAACAAGCAATCACAGAACCGGATTTTTTAACATGCAATCGCATAACCGGAATTTTTAACAACCAATCGCATAACCGGAATTTTTATCAAGCAATCGCAGAACCAGATTTTTTAACAAGCACTCGCAGAACGGGAAATTTTAACAAGAAATCACCTAACCGGTTCTTTAACAAACAATCGCAGAACTGCAATTTTTAACAAGCGTATGTGAATTTTGATATTACCCTCGACACATTTTAGTTGATGCGTGCAAATTAACCCTTGCCTCCAACCTCTGATTAATTCTACCAATATATTCTGCATCGCACTGACATTTAAAACCATACACACCACTAAATCATAATGTAGGATAGAACATCTGGATTTCGACATAGTTCTCGAACTATGTCGAAATCCAGTCGTAAAGCGAAAAAAACATAGATTGCCAAGAAAATAACAAATGAAATTAAATATCAACTTTTACCTTCGTATCACTTTTAATGCAAAATACGTAATAAATCGACGATTCTAACGTGAATCTTCTACGCCGTAAATAAAGGAAAAGGAATTATGAAGACGATTTGAAGATCAAAATTCATTAAAAAAACAGGAAGCCGGAAGAGAGTTTCACATGTGAAACTTACGGCTACATCTAGCCATTTCAACTATACAATTATGCCAGTCTAGTATGTGCTTGAAATTCGTAATGTCGAGGCACAAAGAGGAAAACTTACCAGAATAATTACCACGAAAATATACGTTATAGCGATAGGAAAGTAACTGAATTCGAGATGCCATTCTAGATTCTTCTTTGGATTTTATCAAGAACCAAAAAATGCATAGCAGAAACAGCAGACGAGATGTGACCGCAATATTCAAATGGACGTATGGTACACTTTATAATGAGTAAGATAGATTCCGGTGAGGAAAATTGCCGAGCACGACACTTGAACTAACTTTCCTAGCAGCAGACCTAGCAATTGATTCAATATTATCTTTCCATTTCATTTCAGTGGAATATGTCAGCCTTTTCCACGATTTGGAATTCAAAGTTTTTCTTCTTTTAGACCGGTTTTTCTAACCAAGCTCAGAGAAACCAGCCTACCTTGCTATTTAGCCGAAAGCTAGTTTGGACAGTAGAGACCGTTTCAGGCTTTTCCCAATGGGATTTTTGCGAATGCAAACGCAACAGATTAGTCAGGATTTTAAAAATAAATTTGAAATTCGTAATCTGGAGTACTTAATCAATTGTAATATATGAAAATAGAACTCCAGACAATAAACTTTTTTATTTTAAGAAATCACGTGTTATAAGTATATTTCCTTTGGTTTCCTTAAGGTGATCAATTTTCAATGAATAATTAAACAGTGCTTTACCATTGTCATAAGAAGTAATGTCTGATTTTCAAAAATCCATTAACTATTTACAATTTACTTTAAGTTTCTGTTACAAAATCAAAGTCGACGTCGAGGTCCCAATAAGAGATGTGCATTTCTTAAATAGGTTAATTGAGCCTTGCTTAGCTGTGATGCTCTCCGGTGGCTCAACCATAACTTACACTTAAATTAAAAGTGGTTTCCCAAGTTAAGAAGAGAATACAAGTTCGATTACTGCCGGGCGTTACAATTGCTTTAATACGACTTTCGATCGCTTGACCGGTAGACATTGATTTCACTGTTTCAAAAACAGGGATGTCTACTCAAACACATGTAACTATTAAATACAACGTTTATAGTAATTACAAATTTAAAAAATCCATTAACTCTTCTCTCTCTCTCTCTCTCTCTCTCTCTATATATATATATATATATATATATATATATATATATATAAAAGTGGACATGGAAGTCAGCACTTAGAGGCGACAGTCTGTTTCATGCTAGTGCAATCGCCAGGCTGCTTGACGATTGCACTAGCATGAAACAGACTGTCGCCTCTAAGTGCTGACTTCCATGTCCACTTTTATATTTACACACACTCTATCTCTGATATTGAGCACTTTATCCCATAAATATAGCACACTTTAAGACTATATTTCTTCATATATATATATATATATATATATATATATATATATATATATATATATATATATATATAGAGAGAGAGAGAGAGAGAGAGAGAGAGGAACGCCTCTCATGAGATCATTTCATGAACAAATTTTCCGATAAAAAAAAGTCCAGGGTGACGGCCATTGTCTCGAGCAACGAATACTGAAGCCGGTGAAATCTGTGGAAATGCGGCGAAGTGCAAAGTTCGTGGAATGATATCCTCACCCTGATAAAGTTTGTGGAATGATATCCTCACCCCGATAAAAGCTGTAGCAGACTGCAGCATAAGCATTTTCAATGACAATGCCATGTCTCACTTTAGAAACATTTTAAAACGTAGACAAAGACAAAGCTCATTGAACACATTTTTAGTGAGACTGAGTCCTCGTGAGTCTCAAGCCGGGCGGTGCAAAGCGACAGAAAAGAGAAAGAAAAGAAACACCTCAGACAATTACATGATGCTTTTTATGGAAGAGGTCTCCTCTGCCCTTCTCATTCTCCATCAACTCCCCCTTTCACTATCAACTCTTCTCCGCACAGATACAGTAAAATTAAATAAGTTTTCGTCTATAGTTTATCAGTGTTTTAATAATTTTCATTGGTTTTATAGATGAACTAGTACACAAAGTACTGTTGTAAAAGTTTAAATAATTGATCATCTGGAATCCAGGAACGGATTGATCCATCTTACATTGATTCCAATGGGTTTACGAATATTTCAGTTCAGAACCTGGTTTCACTGCAATATATATATACAGTGTAACCCGGATATAAGAGACTCGGATATAAGAGAAACCCGGATATAAGAGAGGTTTTCTCTGGTCCCAAATTAGAGCCTGTGTTAATGTATATAAAGTAGACCAAACCCTGATATAAGAGACTTCTTCTCCGGTCCCGACAACTCTCTTATATCCGGGTTACACTATATATATATATATATATATATATATATATATATATATATATATATATATATATTGCTGGGGGACATGAGATGCGCGTTCGTGCGTGTTAATCAAATAATCGAGACTGAAATATGTTCGCTTGTACACATCTGTTTCCGGGTCAAATCAAACAAGATCCCAGGTGCTTCTAAGTCAGCTTTACAGACGTTAATGTAGCAACGGTCTTTTCCCCACCCATCAACTGATGAGCCAAGAAGGTTTATTATACGTCAAGCAAGGGATGAAACGTTAGAAATAAAATGAAAGAATAAAAACCGCCATCATAACGGATGTGCCATACGCATGCTCAGTGTATGGCGTGAAAATAACGTTCAGGAAACAACGCGAAACATTTACAGATTTTCATTCATTTAAACTTAGGGCGTTTCTTTCCTGTTTGGAAATCTACAATGTTTTTATCTTTTAACTTGCCGCCTTATTTTCATAGTTTATAATAAGTGTTTCTTTTTCTTTTTATATTTTCACTTTCCTTCCGCTATGTTTTCTCTCTAAAACCTGTTCTTTTCTTCTTTTTTACTTATTTTTTCTTTCTTTAACCTTTTTTCTGTTGCTTTTTAAGCTTATAGCACTCTTAAATGTTACTTCATTTGATTTTTCTTCCATTCTTCAGATTTCCATCGTATTCTATGAATTTAAATATCAGAATATATGAAAGCAAAACAGATCTGAAATAAACGTATATGTGAACACAATAGGAATCTTTTGCAAAACAATACACTCGTTGCATTAGTCGTTCATCTTAATGAATCTGACGATAATTTCCCCTTTAATTAAAAGAGAAAGTAATTTACTAAAGCGAGCATGTATAGAAAGGGCACTGATTTTTTAGTCTTACACGGTAAATTTACGCCCATGTCCATACCACATTTCACCCTTCTTATCACAATGTGAGATATTTCAAAACAACAGCGATAAAAATGAAATAACGTTGGGAAGTTAAATAAAGTCGGTTAATCTGTATGTCTAAACACACAGAAATTTAAAATTTAAATTTGACTTTTAGCGTCTCTACATCTTCAGCGTTTTCTCTAGGTGTCTAATTATAACCGATGTTTGTTCATGCCCCCTCTCCCTTACATCAATAAGAACATTATTTTAGGCTGATGGAATACTTTTGAAGGACGAATCTTGTTACAGAGAGCTTTTTTCCCCCATTTTCTCTTTTTTCATCGTTTCCTCATTTTTGCATTCTTCTTTATCACTTTTAAACACATTCAAATTCACCTGTAAATCTTGGCGCATGTTTGCATTATTTATGCTTTTTCTTTCGTCTGATTATTTCTTCTTCACTTTTTTATCTTTCTTCTTCACATTCTTCTTCGCCATTTTTCTCTTCTTTTATCACATTTCTCTTTAGTCTTTCTCTTTTTCTTCTTCTTCTTAGTTTTCTTCCTTTTCTTTTACCTTATTCTCTTCTTTTTAGTTGTTTTTTATTTATATTTTTCAGATTTTTAATTTTTTCTTCTTCTTATTTGCGTTCTGATATTTTAATCCCCCGCGAATTTGTTCATTATTTTCTTTTATTATTTTTCTTTCTCTCCAGTTTATTACTTTGTTCATTTTAATATTTTCCATTTTTCTTGACATTTTCCTATGCTTACATTGTGCTTTTTTCCTTCATCTTCCTTTCTACCATCTTTATTTTATTTCGATTCCTTCTTCTTCTTCTTCTTCTTCTTCTTCTTCTTCTTCTTCTTCTTCTTCTTCTTCTTCTTCTTTTTCTTCTTCTTCTTCTTCTTCTTCTTCTTCTTCTTCTTCTTTCTTTCTTTCTTTTCTTCTTGACCTTTACCTTTCAGTTTTCTCTTCTTCTATCATTGTATTTCCTTTCATATAATCATTTTTTTCGTTTTTCCTTTTTTCTTCTTCTGAATGCATTTTCCTTTTTTTTTCCTTTTCCTGCATGATTCTTTTCATCTTTAATTTCTTTTCATTTATTTTTCCAATCCCATCGTAAAACTTCCATTTTCCTACCCTTTCCTTTGAGATCAACGGATGCCGACACCGGAAGTGACACCAATGGACCCTGAGATTGTAATCAACCCTACATCAGTTCGATGGCCCCTATGGACACCCAGCATGAAAAAAATAATGTTTATTATATTAAACAGAATAACGAAATACTTACATTTTCCCGCTTTTGACTTTTGTATTTTCCCTGTGGTTTGTCTTTGACGCTTGTAACATAAGAAAATAAAGAAATACATGCAAGCCAAACTTTATTTTAACATGGGATCAAATCTGATTCACGGAGAAAATATTTTTCTTTCGTTTTTAGTTAATAAACGTTTATTATTCTTTTCACGTTTTTTTTTTTGGGGGGGGGGTATAGTTTCTATAATTTATTTTTATTCTTCAATAGCAACAATTTAGCTCAAGACACGCGTATCAACTATGGGGTTGTCTGATTGTTTTTGTTTGAACGAAATATTTATCAGAAATGTTGAAACATCGACAATACTAAATAGAAAGGCGCTAATTAAAACAAATTGACTTCTTCACAGTGATATACGAAATCAATTCTCTTGAATCTCATGCTGAGATCTTTATCACCATTACAATTTTCATGCTGCTACTTTAGCAATATGCAGAAGGTATCGTCATAAAGATTATTACTGAAAACCGTAGTTAGAACAAGCTGATTACAACAATCGTACGCACGCACATACACGATGTTAGATTTTATTAAGCAAGTCAATATTTTCACAATAAAATTAATATTAAGCAATAAATGTTGGTAAAAACAATGAACAATACACTTATAGATACGTAGATGCAAATATCAGATCATCCTTTTTTAAAAAATCTAAAATAACTTGTTTTGGAGAAATGACACGTTTCACTATGCACACGGTGCTACACAAATGTTTAATTATAAATGAATCTAAAAGATTGAAATCACAAGAATCGCATGGCTACGAAGAGCTTTACAATCAAGCAAGCCAGTATTTGCCGTTAAAACACATTCACTCGTTCAGAAATGTAAACAAAGCAATTTCTGAAGAATTAAGGGATTTGTTTTTAATACGACATATTAAATACACACACACATACACACACAAACACACATACACATAAATATATATATATATATATATATATATATATATATATATATTCATTGTCTCAAGTACTTTCGGCCACGTCTTTAACCATTCCCAAGTGAGGTGTTTTAAGTATTGTTAAAGGTGTGTAAATGGTGTTTTGAATGTCTTTTAACACACACACACACACACACATACATATATATATATATATATATATATATATATATATATGATAGAATATAGTTTTAAGTTAAGCTAAAATGGTCAATATTAGAGATAGAGCGTATGTAAATATAAAAGTGTATATTAAGTCAATGTCCATCTTATATATATATATATATATATATATATATATATATATATATATATATATATATATATATAATTTTGAACTTTGATAAAAAAAACAGATTCAACCATGAGTTTTTAATTTTCCTTCCACATACAACTAAAACAACTTTACGAGATATTACTTACCAAATATCAGGCAAAATGGCGAACATAAACTAGAGTTATAACAGAAAATAACATGTATCCAATACTTATGCGTGTCACTGTATATATATATATATATATATATATATATATATATATATATATATATCCCCTGACGATTGAGTTTAGCATGAAACAGACTGTCGCCTCTGGCACTATATACATATAGCACCATATATATATATATATATATATATATATATATATATATATATATATATATATATATATATATAGTGCTAATTTCAAATAGTATTTTTGGAGCCAAAATTGCTGGTTTTTCAGTGATAGGGAAGAAGGCTTTGTGGTGGAGCGTTCAATATCGAAGCCAGGTATAGAACGTTAATAGAGTTTGTTCCAAAGATTGGTAGGACGCATACAGCCACCAAACTCCGAAGGAAACATGAGTTAAGTGAATAAATAATCTTTTCCACATTAATTGTGTGTGTGTGTGAGAATGTGTGTGTGTGTGTGTGTGTGTGAGAGAGAGAGAGAGAGAGAGAGAGAGAGAGAGAGAGAGAGAGAACACAGGATGCTATGACGTTTTGTTTATTCTGACCCCATTATGACCTTCAACTGCATGGAAAGCGATTAAAGAAAAAAACATTCTTAGGATAGATGACCGAGGATTAGCATAATTTACTTACAAGAGTTTCAACCGAAACTTAAACGACTAATGTGATTTAATACAAATTGGAAGAGTTTTTTTGTCACTACACAATGCCACATCTATACGACTGAGTGAGAAAAGAAGATTACAACGTCGCTCACAGTTTAGTGTGGTTAAAAGAGATGTTTCATTCAAACGAAATTGATTTCAGCAGATTTCCCTGACCTTGACAAAGCTCCAGATCTCTTTGAGATCATTGGTTGTAGGCAATCCATAAAAAGCCCTTGCATGGAACATGGCAAATGCACTCAGAATTATCCACGTCAATTCTTAAGCTACTTGAATCAGCCAAGATGGATATTCTTCATATCAACAGAGGTAAAGAGGAGATGCGGCTTTTCAGACCACATTTAAACTGAGAGAACGACAAGAGATAAAAATACGCAATCGATGGCTTATGGCTTCTTCCACGTTACCCAATACATTCAAAATCATTTAATGCTCACATCAATGTGGATCTCTAAAATTCTGTTAGACCTATCAAGTAAATTTGCAAGGATGTCGACAAAGGTTCTGATGATGTTTTATAATAGAAAAATGTTACCTATGAGGCTACTATTATCAAATTAGCAGATATATTTGTATGAATTAAGTTTTCTGGAGAACATTAAATTTATACATGCAGAAATGATATCCAGTCATTCGGCAGCTCATTATTTATCTAGCCTTAGATCAGAGGAGCCATATTTGATAGTTTACAGGTTCAATTCTTATGTCATGAAAATTTAATTTTAATTGAGACCTGACATTGTCATTTGGAAGGATACTTAATGTTTTTTGTAGACGTCCGAGCGTTAATATTCACTTATTTCGTGATACTTCTCAACAATTATTTTCAGAGAGAAAAATTGAAAAATAAAATAAAGTGGGAGTTGACAGAGTAAGATGATCTTGACAAATCAATGAAAATCTTAAACTTTGGGATCAATTATTGGTGATCGATATTTCGTATCACGCACACTCTTTGCATGTTGCATTTTCCAGAAACAATTGATAAGTTGATAAATTCATTCATTTATAAAAATTAAGTTTTACTTTCAAGTTTATAGAAATTTTGCTCAAGATTAAAATGACTGTAATGATACAATCGTACAAACCGTTGACAGTAATTTTGTTTCTTCTCTTGGGCTCCATAAAATAACGTCTTTATAAAAATCAATTTTGAAATCTAATCAAATATAGCGTTGAAGGCGTTACAACTGCACACTTGAAATCCCCAAACACGAAGAATGGATATGAGTTTATTAGATGGAGCAATTACAAAGCCTTATACCTTTCACTGCAACAACAAAAAAATTTAAAAAATACTACACTTACAGCCTTTTTCAAAAATCGTTCACGTGAACCCATTTAATCAAATTCTTTATTACCAATTTCCTTCGTCCTAGTCTTGGAATCGAACCACAGCGGGAGGCAGAAAATTAATGTCAGATTTAATGAAACTTTTAAAAAATGTTTTACCATTCATTTAGCCAGCAGGAGTGGATTCATTCAAAGATGTACTTAAATGAAGTCTGTGGACCAAATTCATTTGTCTTCAGACAGTGAATGAACAGGTATCTGCCACATACAGAGAAGTATTTTCAAACGAAGCCTTTTTGAAAATGATGCTGGTAAGGAAATCTCAATGATGAAACCTACGAAACCTCATTAATGCTCTTTTGAGCTTCCCCACTATCCAAAATTCAAAGAATATAGTACATTATATTCAATAAAATAATTAAAAATCCATCATTAATTCTATCTTCAAAATTATTGCCATAACTCGCCTCAGACAAACAGATCTCAAGAAAATGTCATTCAGCGTGAGTTCTGTCACGATGTCAATTCTTTTGTCCAATTGGGTCCTGAAATATCAGTCTAAGCACGTCGACAATCAAAAGACAGCATTTTATATTTATTACTGAAAGTATTATAAACAGATAAGGTTTCAATAAGACTCATTATTTACACTATGCGGACTATTTTCCTCCTCTTTGTTGTTGTTATCACAACGTTTCGGTCGTTGTCCCCCCACCCGGCCTTCATCAGATGTATATAATTGTGAGTTCAATCCTTAGCCGGGCTGTGTGTAATTTGAAACAGAGCGAGTAATAACTTTCCATGACCAGTTAAATGTTGCTACTGCCCGATTGTGAAGGTAGCGTAACGATTATCAGCGGGGGAAATGGTGGGCCGAGTTTAATGTTTGTTTCGGTCAGTTAGCCTTAATCCCTTAGAAAAGGCATGGACCAATCCTCCTCCAGCCCTGCGTTAAATAGGAAGGCAGACTAGGTTCTTTAGACTTGTTTGACAACCAGTGTGAGAGAATGAGAAACTTTGAATTCAAAACCAGCTTGAAGAGTGATCAGCTCCAGTAGATAACCGCACTGTTGCTAGGGTTGCAGTTCGTGTTCTTCTCTTAAGATCCTAAATGGATTACGTGGAAAATAGGGAAAACAAATAAACATTGTTAAGAAAGAAACTCTGTTATGATTTATATAAATTACTTTTTAACATTGATTTTTATGCAATAAATAATTCAGTGGTACATTACAATGTTTGACAGTAATGCGAAACAGTCTCCTATTTTGATTCAGATTTACGATCTATGTTTTTTTTGTTTTTTGCGAGCGTCATTAGATATCATGCTTTCATGAAATAAAAAAAAGATAACTTCTGCACACTACTTTACTGATTCAAAAATTTACATTAACTGTTCGCCATTCCCTCTTCGATGGAATACAAATGCTCGTTAGCTATGAGGATAAATGAGGTGAGTTTAAATGTGCAGCAGTTAATGTTACCTCGTTGCCCGTTTGATCCCGATCGTTTCTATGCATGAACACACACACACACACACACACACACACACACACACACACACACACACACACACACATTTTGGTCGGCTCGAGAAATTATCAATCTCTCTCTCTCTCTCTCTCTCACACACACACACAACACACGCACACACATACATATATTATATATATATATATATATATATATATATATATATATATATATATATATATATATATATATATATATATATATATATATACTGTTTACACGTTATTTTAATAGATACAATTTATTTAAGTAAATGCTCTGTTTATCATAAACAGTAGTAATTACATTTACCAGCCGGAATGTGCGAGAAATTTCTTAGAAAATATGCGTTCTCCGCGACGGGTAAATTTAATTAATACTGTTTATTAAAAAAAAACAGACCATTTACTTAAATAAATTGTATCTATATATATATATATATATATATATATATATATATATATATATATATATATATATATATATATATATATATATATATGATGAAAATGTGGAAAAGGCAAAGCAAAATCCGAATATGTGAGTTTACTGTTTTTTATTTTGTTTTTTGTTTTTTTTCTGTCAACGTCAGACGTTTCGGTCTAATAGACCATCTTCAGGACATGGTTAATGGAGACATATTTATATTAAATTTAAGTTAAATGAAGAGACGATATATACAGGACTAGTCAGAAACAGAAAAACTGAAATTCTGACTAGTTTCTGAAGAATATTTTATGAATTAATCGGTTAAGATTTGAAAGTATAGTTTGTGTGTATGTATATATGTATTATATCCAACAATACTTCTAAAATACCTAGCTAGGCGTTGTTGACAGATTTCTCATACCTTGGAAGTTTTGTATCAAAAGATGGTGCTCTAGATGCTGAGATTGTCTCCCGCGTTCAGAAGTCAAGTGTTGCATTTGGTAAATTGGAAAGTAGAGTTTAGTGAGACAGAGGAATTACCATCAAGACTAAAATAAGAGTGTACACGGCCTGTGTTTTAACATCCCTACTGTACTCATCTGAAACATAAACAAAATACCAGAGGCATAGAAAATGACTTGAGACACATCCTCAACATCAAACGTTAGTCGTTGATCCCAGACACGATTGTCCTCCAAAGATCTGAATGCAGCAGCACTGAGATAATAATAATCTTCAACCAAATGAAATGAGCAGGACACGTGAGAAAAGGGTATAACAGGATTCCCAAACAAGGATACAGAGTTTATGTATAATATATACCTAATACCTATGAAAGAGTTAGCTAAGGGGCCACGGAATCCGAAATGAGACGGAAACCATTACAAGTGATTCAATGGGTGACGAGCTCGCTCTTATCTGTGTAAGATGTGGCAATCACTATTACAGCATGGCATAATTCCATGGGATTGACTTGCAGTTAAGATTATAAACACTTAAAAATATGATTGCTATGATTGAAGTAAATCTTGGGTATGAATAGAAATAGAGATGTAGATAGGGAGATATAGATAGATACATATATATATAGAGAGAGAGAGAGACATAGGGGTTGCATAGCGTTATATTTTAATGTATATAACTTCCATTATTTGTAATATATTTTTGTTATTTGAGCGAATTAAAATTGCAGTATGTATAAAAGATAAAGAATATTATATAGATGTTTGATGTGACAGTAAATTGCACTATTCAGAAATATGACAAGTAAGTCGACGAGAAAGAGATGTGATGTTAAAACCAATATATATATATATATATATATATATATATATATATATATATATATATATATATATTTATATATATATATATATATATATATATATATATATATATATATATTTGAATTGGACAATGTCCGACAATTTATTTTTAAATAAATTGTCGGACATTGTCCAATTCAAAAATATATGACGTCATTTGTTTACATTTGATACGCTAGAGCAGATATGAATAGAAGAGATTCATGGAAGATTTAAGTTTAAAGATAGTAAAATCGAGCCTGCTAACCGGACGCTTCTCTGTGGCCGAACGGTTAAGGCACGTCACGCGAAATGACGGGTCCGTATAGGATACAGGTTCGATTCCTGTCGGAGAACGAAAATTTTCTATGAAATTTCTCGTACATTCAGGCCGGTAAATGTTATTTAATACTGTTTATTATAAAACAGAGCATTTGCTTAAATACTTGTATCTATAAAAAGAACGTTAAACATATCATAAATGTCTTTAAAATATAGAGATAGACGTTTTTTGTTTTATGATAGGGGGCACTGAATTTCGTAATTATATACAAATTTCAGTATCCATTAGACTTTTGTACAGTAGATTTATATGTGAAAATTTTAAAATTAGAAATTCAAATCTTATTTTTCTATCAAAATAAAGCTGAATAACTACATATGCTGATTATACTTATTCGAATAGAGAACCGCAAATATGGAGCCAAGTATGGAATTTACTAATGACTTACGAATCTAGTTTCTGGCCTATAACAAAAGTTCAAAATGACTACAATGAAAGACGTTTCTAGAAATCTTGTGAATTATCTCTCAATCTTTGAAATTTAATCAGAAAATCGTGGGGAATGACAGGAATTGTTTGCAGAAATTTAAGGTTTAAGTTTTCTAAAGAAAAATTAACATGGGTGTTGTTGTGTGTATATAGATCAGAGGCAGTTTCATAACAGATGCTTAAATTTTATAGAACATTCCACTTTCATATAGTATATTTTTGAGAAGTGGTAATAAAGAGATTATATTTAAAACAATTTTGAAACAACTAAAGAATAAAACTGGTTAAACCGTATTAACATCATGAAACATTGTACCTTCTATCTGAAATAATGTAAATCGTATGATAGCCAAGAATATGACACTGAATAAATCAAAGACATAACTTACGTTCTTTAGAATATTGTCTAAATAAGGCATAGAGGATGGCCTTCCGTTGAATGAGTCGTTACAGGAATTAATGAAATGGGACAAGCAGACGACGATTTGCTCATAGTTAAAATGTATCTCTTTTATTTCATTGATTTTCGGTGACCATTACATTTACTTCGTTTTCATAACCACATTATTCAATTACTGCCTCTTTAAAAATTTGGTCGATGTCGTAATTGGGATTTCTTGTTGTAGAGTAGAAATGGAGTTACACAGCTTCTTACTAAACAAAGAAACCGCCTTCAAGGAGATCTATGATTATTTCTAAGTAGCATGGAACCTAGAGTAAGAGCCTTAGCCATTAAGCACCAAATCAACCATCGCATTGAAACATTGGGGTAAACTATCAAATAAAATGCTTTCTTTAGCATTTTAATCATTGGCATGTATAATAGGAACGTATAATAGGAATAAAAACAATATTAAAATTATTTTGCACTGATACCATCAGTGTCATCCTGCTATGAAAGATGAATTCAATATACTATTCGAAATTTAATTTAACAAGGGGTTGGGGGGGTCCTTGACAAAAATTTCGTGTTCAAATGGGGCGCTGGTTGAAAAAGGATTGGGAAATACTGTTATAGACTGAATATACGAGTAATGAGGAAGTTTAAAGGAAAGCAAGAATAACAAAAAAATATACATACAATAAAGAGGAGACGGTTGACATTTCTGTAACACACACTGAGGAAAGAAGGCCTGGAGAATTAAATACTCACTGATAGAGAATTAAATACTCACTGATTAGTAAGAGAATTATCAATACACTTTATAATTTATTCGAACTATTTTCCTCATCTTGATTATTATAGATGTTATTATAGACACAACGTTTCGGCTAACTATCCTCTGGCCATCGTCATGCTGTGTCTATAATAACATCAATAATAAACAAAATGAGAATAGTAGTTCGAATTAATTTAAGTATATCGTCTCAAAAATGAAATACAAAATGAGCAAAAGCAGTACGACTTGATTGTGAGTTCAATCCCTGGATGCACTAGTGAAAAATATACATTATTTCAGCAGGAACAAACAAGAACTAACATCATAGGGAGAAAATAACAAACCAGTAATAAATCAGCCATACAACGGATACCTGAAGAAGGCTAGATTATACTTGGCCGAAACGTTGCGTCCATAATAACATGTGTAATAATCAAGCTGAGAACATTAGTTCGTATAGATCAAAGTACAAGGTAACCAAAAAAGTTCTGTCCGTTTTTTTCATTAGTCATTGAATGAAGTTGAAATATATACGAAATGTGTGTAGCAATTGTTTTCAAATTCGGACAGCCGGAAGTAGGAACATCAGACGTTATAAAAAATACGCGCACCGTGCCCGGCCATCAGTTATAAGCCGGACAGCTGTGAGAAGGATGGAAGTGTCTAGATATCTCGTTCGGGGCTGTTTGCTTTACGACTTCAAAGTGGTCTTATCAGCAGCTGCATCAAGTCGCCACATATGTCAAGCGTTTGGGGATAGTGCTGTGGATGAACGTACTGCAAGGTGTTAGTTTCGAAAATTCAAGTCGGGAGATTTGTCTCTCCATGATGAGCCTCGCAGTGGACGTCCACAGGTCTTGAATGACGGAGTCCTGAAGGCGGCCATTGAAGAGGACAGTAGTCTAACGTGTGGTGAACTTGCAAGACAGTTTAACGTTTCCGATGAAACAGTTAGACTTCACCTGCACCGCCTAGGTAAGATGTACAAACTGAGCAAGTGGGTTCCGCAAACGCTGTTGGAGATCCACAAGGGACAACGAGTGGCAGCCTGCATATCGCTGCTTTCTTGCGACCGTACCGCATCCTTATTCAATCGAGTGCTTTCCAGTGGTGAAAAGTGGGTTCTTTACGAAATTCCCAAGCGTTCCAGACATTGGTTGTCTCCTCAGGATGCTGTCCCTCGCACCGCAAGATCGCCTATGCACCCACGCAAGATTATGCTTTGTGTCTGGTGGACAGGTCGTCAAGTGGTTCATTATGAACTGCTACCAACGGGCCAAACGGTCACTGGAGACCTATACTCGCAGCAATTGAAACGTGTGCAACAGGCATTGTGCCAGAAGGAGCCAGCACTAGTGAATCGCAAAGGTGTGCTTTTCCTCCATGACAACGCCAGGCCGCATGTCGCGCGAGTGGTCAGGGATACCATACAGCAACTTGGGTGGGAGACTTTGTGCCATCCACCTTATTCACCTGACATTGCGACATCCGATTACCACCTCTTCCACTCCCTGGATAATCAACTTCGTGGGAAATCCTTCACCAATGAAGCAGACTTGCGCAAAGCCCTCACGGACTTCTTTGCGTCAAAACCCCCTGAGTTCTACCACAAGGGCATTGAACAGCTGGAGACAAGTTGGCAGAAGGTGCTGGATGCCGATGGCGATTACTTCGAAGACTAAATATAAGTTACACATACTGTGAAGCGTTTTCTTTTTTTTCCTTTAAAAACGGACAGAACTTTTTTGGTTACCTTGTATATTGTAAGAAAATTGTTTGACATTCTCTGCCATATTAGATAGAAATTAGACAGTACATGAAGAGAGTTTTTTAAAAATATAATAGACAGTTTTTAAAAACAAAACTGGCATATAACTAGTATTAATTATCTTGGGAGAGAAAATATTTGTTAAAAGTGAAGAATTAAGAACTATGTGCACGAAAAGACGTATACTAAAAACCTTTATATTCCAAAGATCGAACTCAAATAAAAGTGATAATTGACTATTTTTCTTCTAAATTTCTCATTACATTTTCTTAAGTGAAGAAAGGTGATTTATTTATTTATCTGACATTTGATGTTTGAAGTTATTTCCAAAAGGTTTTTCGGGTTTATTGTATCATTTCAAAGAACCGCCTGATTCTTGGCGCCAATAAACACGTCTTTTGCAAGAGTGTCAGTATCAAAAACCTCAAAACCTAACAAAATACATCCAGAATTTAACAATGGCTGAATTCCTTCCACAGCCTGTTCATCATTATTATTACAATTGGACCTCAGAGAATCAAAGTTTTATTCTAAAACCAACATTCTTAAGCAAACTGAAATCACTCATTATGTGATGGTTGCTTTTAAAGAATCTTCTGCTTTTCAACTGCTATAATATAATCTATCACCATCTCAGTTTACTATTAAACATCCACCAAGTCATTTTCATATCAATGAATCTTGATAATCTTTGTACATGAAAATCAACTTTCTTTCTTTCTTTTTTTTTTTTTTGTAGTTTGAAGAAATCCTGTTTTTCTTTATAAGTTAAAGAAATCGAGATTTATTTTTAACATTTTGAAATTTTTATTTTTATTTTGAAGAAATCGAGTTAGAGCAAATATTTGAGGGTTTTTTTTATTATATGTTTAAAAAATCGAGGGTTTTTTTAATTTATATTTTGAAGAAATCAAACTTTTCCTTATCAGATTTTTTTCTTTATAGGTTGAAAATCTTGCTTTTTTATTATTTATAGAATGAAAAACTAAAACATTTTTCTTTATATTTTGAAGAAATCGAGTTTTTCTATAGCAGCTACCTGAAAACTAATTTTTATAAAATGAGTTGAATCATTAGCAAAATGATTGAAGCCAATTTCAAACAAAATGTTTTTGTTCTTTCATATTTAATTTCTTAGCCTGACATAAAAATTGTGATGAAAAATCTTTGAAACTATACTGTATGACATTTACATTTCTTCTTTTTGTTTTTCTGAGTGAGTCAATAAAATTCTCTTTTTTTGGTGCATTCGTTTTTATGTAAAAAACGTAATTACAATTTCAGTCTCTCAAATTTTCTGTTGGTAAATCAATTCTGTATTTGTTCTTTTCCGTTTTTTAGCTGATTTTTTGCCTGAAATTTAGTCTATCTGCATTTCTTCAGTTTCATCCGCAATTTTCATTATTTCATGTTCTGCCTTTTATTTGGTTTTATTATCATGCTTCAATTTTTGATTCCGTTTATTTGCCACTGGTTTTTCATTTACATGTATCTTATTTTACCATTTCGGGCTTTACCGCAGTTTTTTAAAGGAATATTTGATGGATTTTTTATTGTTGCATTTTTGACATGGTTTATGACCGTTAGTTTTTCATATTTTACTTTCTTTCTTTTCATCTGCTTTTTCGCTTAAAAGAACAGCAATTTTTAATTTTAATTTAATTTATTTACTTAATTTCTGGGGCAGCCTTTCTTTAAATATCATATTTTGATATATTCCTCTGTGTCTGTGTGATTGTCAGTTTTTGTGGGTTTTTTTGTCTGTTTTTGCTTTTTGTTTTAATGTTTCACTTGTCCATTTTTAGACATTGTTAGATTTTGCCATTTAATTTTTAATTTATTAATCTTTTTTACTAATCTTTTTTTGTATCTATGGGTTCATTTGTATGTTCAATTCTATGTTCATTATTAGTTTATCGTTTTATTTGATGTTGTTTTTCTATCTTTTTTTTCTTGTTGCCAGTCCCTTTTTAACACTCAAGAATTTTTATCGATTTATTATTCATTTTGAAGAAGAGCTTTTATTCTATCCGACATTTTTTGCCTCGATCATTTAGTCTCTTGTATATCTTCCGCCATTGTTTTTTATTTCGTACAAAAGAGGTTTTTCACTTGTCTGTTTAATTTCTTCCTTTGTCAAGTTTTATAGTTCACCTTTTTTTTCTGCTTATGTTTTATTCTACATATTTAAAATGTCGACCCCCACCCCCATATATATATGTGTGTGTGTGTGTGTGTG
Organism: Acanthosepion esculentum; assembly: GCA_964036315.1. Classification (NCBI taxonomy): domain Eukaryota; kingdom Metazoa; phylum Mollusca; class Cephalopoda; order Sepiida; family Sepiidae; genus Acanthosepion; species Acanthosepion esculentum. The sequence continues at coordinate 2,521,230 of OZ038509.1, read as the reverse complement.
TGTGTGTGTGTGCGTGCGTGCGTACGTGTGTGTGTGTGCCTCTGTGTGTGTGTGTGTGTGTGCGTACGTGTGCGTGTGTGTGTGCCTCTGTGTGTGTGTGTGTGCGTACGTGTGTGTGTGCGTACGTGTGTGTGTGTGCGTACGTGTGTGTGTGCGTACGTGTGTGTGTGTGTTCCTCTGTGTGTGTGTGTGCGTACGTGTGTGTGTGTTCCTCTGTGTGTGTGTGTGCGTGTGCGTACGTGTATGTGTGTGCGTGTGCCTGTGTGTGTGTGCGTGCGTGCGTGCATACGTGTGTGTGTGCGCGTGTGCCTGTGCGTGCGTGTATTTTGATGCTTTTGTCCATTTTGAAAAGTTCTTTGAGTCTTTTTTTTTACATTTCATCTTTTTTTTTTGCTTTGTTGGTATTGAGGTCAGGCATATTTTTATTTTTGATTTTCCTTTTCACTTGTGAAATGAAATATAGTTATTTGCATCATTTACAGTCGGAATGGTGTCCTTGTCTTTGTTGTTATAATCACAACATTCCAGCCGTTGTACGCTCTGGCCCTCTTCAGGTTTCTATCGATCCGTCGAAGAAGGTTACCCGGATCGATAGCTACCTGAAGAAGGGTGGAAGGCGCAAGAGCCGAAACTTTGTGGTTCTATCAACAAAGATGAGGATATTAGTGTGAAAAACTCATAATCCTTGAAATTCAGACTGAAATTTTCTTTTTGGTTTCATTTTATTTTTAAACTGACAGACAATTCTTTTCTTTCAAGTAAGTCGGGTGCAAATCTCATTTTTATTATACATGATGGGCGCAAATTTCTTGTTTTTAAGTGACGGGTGCAAATGTTTTTCTTTTCTTTTCTTTTTCAATGTAATGAGCGAAAATGTTACTTTTTAGTGTAGTGCGTGTAAAATTTTCGTCATTATTTTATTTATTTTTATTTAATTATTTCCTTTTTTGTTTTTGAAGTGGGATGAAAATTTTTGTTTTCTTTTCAGTAAGATAATAAGACATTTTTTTTTTTGAATTAGGAAATGCAAATTTTCACTTTCTTTCTTTTCCTGTGTATAGGGCTACAAAGTTCCTTTTTGTCTTTTGCATTTATTTATTTATTCAAAGAGTGCAACTTTTTCGTTTGAGTGAAGCCAATTTTTTTTGTCCTTTTGTTTATCAGTAATTATTTTCTTTTATTTATTGTTCATTTTCGTTTTCGTATTTTATCAGACATTTTATTTTATTCGAAGAATAAAATAAATCCAATTAGCGCAAAACATTGGCTTCCTGTCTATCTTTGCTAACCATTTCGCACGATTACACAATGTTCGATTTTCTGTCTTACCTTTTTTTTGTCAATGTCAAGCCATCCTCTTCAATCCTTGACGCAATGAACCCAACCAACATATCGGACTGTCGGTCTGACTTCATTTATTTACCTTTTTTTTTCCATTAATCTGTCAAAAATAAGCTTGTGTACTGATATTTTGAAAGTACACAAAAAGACCAACTGCGAGATAGAAAATTCTGATCCAAACTTGAATTAATCAGGTTTTAAACGTAAGAGGTTAAAGCGCCAAGAGATATCCGGCCAGTTATTTACCTGTTCTCACTTTAATGGATTGCGGCTCGGATTGAGGAATCTAAGAGCCGAGTTCGAATTCCAGTGTTTTACGCATGGCACTGACTATGGCAATGGTCCTTCCACCATTTCTAACGAGCACCATGATGCAAGGAACATACTCGAATGAAACTATTTTCCTTCACTCCTGATTTTGTTATAATCACTTGTTTTATCTTAAGCATTTATTAAAAGCGCAAATTGGCGGCAACTGTTTGTGGTTATTTTATCTTTTATAGTTTTGTTCCTTCCGAATATACGTACATCTAATAGTCTTTGGCCTCGTTTGTAAAAATTGTTATCGGAGGAGGAGAAAAAGGCTTCATTTTCTCTAGCCGGCTTCAATCAAACAAGAACTTTGATTCAACACAAGAATAATTACACAAAAAATTCTGGAAATTTCTTCTTTTTTTTTTTAAGTAACCGAGAATGTTTTTTGCCGAAAACCCTTTGAAGTTCGAGAAAACAGTTCAGGACTAACGGTTTGAATATATAACTCTCTCTCTCTCTCTCTCTCTCTCTGTATATATATATACATATATATATATATATATATATATATATATATATATATATATATATATATATATATATATATATATATATATATATTAGAAATCATAGATGAACTTAGAATAATAAATATATATGACAACTGGTAAAATGTAATTTGTG